>JAQNBH010000015.1:28051034-28563534 GCA_028752905.1 Cladorhizidae sp. MBARI D1340-BT2 | reverse complement strand
TTGGTTACAGGAGCACTGGCTGGCTTCTGCATAGTAGACAAAGGAGAGTTAACTGAATGTGGTGGAGATGAGGTATATATCTGAAATGTAAATCGTTTAAATATCAAAAATCGTCAGCTTTTGCAAGGTCTTCCTATCAGAACCTTGACAAGTCTGTGATAGCAAGCACTAACAGTGACGGATCTGGGTTGGGGAGGGGGGGGGGGGGGGGGGGGGGTCAGAACCCCAGCTTTCATGTTGCTAGCTTATTCCCCCCAACTCTAACAACCCAAGTCCCTACCCCTTGTACTTGACTGTGTGTAATTTCATGTACAAATTCCTTGCCATAGAATAATGGAAGCTAACTGGTAAACCACACCCATTAGCTGATGAGTTCTTGCTTCTGGGGTAGATGTGTAATATATTAAAAAAAGGGATGAAAAAACTAATGATAGGGCTAGGGCTAGGGCTAGCTTCCAAGAGCTGCTAATTTTCCATCCACATTTTTCTCTCCTCCTTGCCTGCTTGCGACGATGCAGATGAGTTGACTTCAGGCCTTAAGGTAGCCCGGTTCGGAACTGGTGATGTGAACGTGGCTGAAATTGGACAACCAAAGAATCGCTGGTTTGTGGAGGTCGGGAAAGAGGCAGCGATGGTGGCAGTGGAGGTGTGTGGAAGAGCCAGAGGTAGTGTGACAGAAGAGGCCAGACATCAAGGTTGCAGACCATTGAGGCAATGGTAGATGGAGGAGAACGTTATACTCGTGTGAAGAACTAAGGACAGTTAAGGGAGAACTATAAGTTGGAGAGGGAGAGAAGGGAAGTCGAAGGACAAACACCAGAGGAGTTTCGGAGATAGCAAAGAGGCTAGGGCTAGGGAAAGCAATGGGGTGCTAATAACTCTCAATTAATTATCAAGCAATTACACAAGTGGGAGAGTGTTGGTACGAAGGATAGATGGAGGCGAGGCATAAAGAGAAGTGTGGGGGAAGAAACTGCATTTCATTGAGGGGGGGAGGGGGAGGGAGTGTCGGATGGAGTATTGTACTATGGAGAGAAAGAATGAAAGTTTGGCAGAGGGAAAGAAGTGGAGTTTGCTGGAGGGAAAAAAAGGAAAGCTTGGTTGAGGTGAAGAGCTGGGACTCAGCGGTGCGGGGAAGGTTGGTAGAGGAGGAGAGGGTGAGTTTGTTATGGAAGAAGGTAATTTTGTAGAGGTGAAGAAGTGGTCGACAGTGGGGGAGAATGGTCATTTGCACAGTTGAACAGTCGAGTGTCAGCCCAACCCAATAGCGTGCAGGAGGGAAATGACTTTGGAGAGCCCCCTATCCGTGGAGGAACGTCAAGTTTTGGAAGGGGAGGAGGCTAAAGAACGTTCGAGTTTGGGAGACAAGGGAAAAAATGAGTACTCAAAAACAACAACTGGTATGGGCACAGGAAATCATGCCCATGCCAAACAATCCTATCAAAGACTCGACAGAGAAATTGAACCATGTACGTAGCTAAAGATGTGAGTGTGGTTTGTTTAAGGAGGGTGGAAGAGGATCCAAAGATGGCGGTTGATGGGTGTTTGTAGATGGTGGTCAAGGGAGGTAGATTTAAGATAGTGTTGGGTATGAAGAAGCTGGGGTTAGCTGAGATGTGTTTTGCTGAAGGAGTATGAGGTGAGCGTGGAGGATATGAGTTGTACGGCAGGAATAGGAGGGTGGCAGGAGGGGGGAGACGTGTACGGGAGAGTTTGGAGTCTGGTGTGAGGAAGTCAAGAGAAGGGTTGCTGTGGGTGGAGTTGAGTGGAATGGATAATGTTGGCTGGACTTGTGCATGTGAATCCAGAAGGAGTGAGAGTCTGTGAGAAGGAGTGAGAGTCTGTGAGAAGGAGTGAGTCTGTGAGAAGGGGTGAGATTCGGTGAGAAGGAGTGAGAGTCGGTGAAGGAGTGAGAGTCTGAGAAGGAGTGAGAGTCTGTGAGAAGGAGTGAGAGTCTGTGAGAAGGAGTGAGAGTCTGTGAGAAGGAGTGAGAGTCTGTGAGAAGGAGTGAGAGTTGGTGAGACAGAGACACTGTTTAAGGTGTTGTAGGAAGATGTGGTGAAGTATGAAGGGAAATGTTTCGATGTTGTGATGCGGGAGACTTCAACACAAGCATTGGATTAGGAGTGGAGGGAAACCCGAACACTAATGGCACAGAAGTTGTTGGAGCTGGTTAGGATTGGAGATCTGAATGAAGGGAATGAGTTGCAGCGCTGTGAGG
Organism: Cladorhizidae sp. MBARI D1340-BT2; assembly: GCA_028752905.1. Classification (NCBI taxonomy): domain Eukaryota; kingdom Metazoa; phylum Porifera; class Demospongiae; order Poecilosclerida; family Cladorhizidae; species Cladorhizidae sp. MBARI D1340-BT2. Next base: position 28,561,313 of record JAQNBH010000015.1, on the reverse strand, counting down.
GTAGGTGGACAGGGAGAGAAAGTCGGTCATAGATTGTTTAGTAAAGCCATGGATGTAGTTTTGGGTGGAAGTAGAGGACTCGGGCAAGTTGGATGTTGCGTCTCACCACAACTTTATCTGGGGTGAGTTATGTGAGGGAGAAGAGAAATACAAGTGAGAAGATAGCGATTGAAATGGAGAGTTGACAGTAGGCTAGACTGGGAGGAATGTCAGGAGGCAGTGGAGGGAATGTTCATGGGTCATGGGAAGAGGAGGTGAGAGAGCTTGAGCAAGAGTTGGGTGGAAACATAGTTGAAGAGGTGTGGGGTAGGTGGAAGGAGAAAGTTTTAGCTGCAGCAGAGAAAGAAACAGGGGGAGGAAGATTACGGAGAGGTCAGAGGGATGGCGATCGGAGGATTGGAAAGGTTAATTGGTGTTAGGAAGAAACAATGTAGGAGGTTAAGGGAAGCCAGGAAGAGAGGGGAGGCTACATTGAGCAACTAGGGGATGACTATAGAGAAGCACGAAAGGAAGTGAAAAGGACGATTAGGAAAGAGAAGAAGGAATTGAGGAAGAGAACTATAAAGAAGATTAGAGAGCTGGAGGGTGGGACTAGTTGTAAGCTGTTTTGGAATGATTTGGAAGGAAAGAAGGATTAAAGGAATGAAAGATGATGAGGGAAGGATGGTGGAGGAGGAAGATGAGGTGTTGGAGGTGATGGCAAAACACTGGGAAGAGCTGGGGAGGAAATGTGAGAATCCCACAACCAGAAGCAGAGGTAGCAGATGTGAGTGGGCATGGGTTGGGCATGAGGAATTTAGTTGGGAAGAAGTAGTAGAGGTAATGAAATGTCTGAAGAAAGGAAAGGCTCCAGGCCCTGATGGAGTGTTGAATGAGATGCTGATGTATGGAGGTAGAAGGTTCGTGGAGGTGATGGTGATGCATGTGATGATGAGAAGTGAGCATTTCCCAGTGGACTGGAAGAGTTTACTAGTACATCTCCACAAGGATGGCGATGAGGACCAAGTAGGGAATTACAGGGAAATTGCATTAGGCTGCAGGTGACCAATGTTAGGGTGGAGATGTTTGTGAGAATATTGGCGAGGAGGTTGGGAGGGTTTGCTGAGGATAAGATTTTGACAGAAGCGCAAGGAGGGTTTAGGAGTCGGAGGAGATGTTCAGATCAGTGAGTGGTGTTGAGATGTGTTTGTGAAAATGAGGAAGAGGGAGAATGATAATTCACAGGACTTCCTGGACATAAGCAAGGCATATGACAGTGTGTGGAGGGAGGGACTGAGACACAAGTTGAGGCAGTATGGAGTGTAGAGGAGAAGTTAGTGAGAGTATGTGAAGGACTGTATAGTGAGGTGGAGACGATGTGGTATTGAATGGAGAGAGGTCAATATGGTTTGTTGTGGAAAATGGGCTCAGGCATAGGATAGTCTTCCTGCTTCTCTTTCCACCATCACTGGTTGTAGGATAGTCATCCTGTTTCTCTTCCCCCACTAGGGATGCCCTTTGTCTCCACTGCAGAGGAGTTGGAGAGAGCTGAGCTAGAAAGGTGTTGGTGTGGGGTGCATATCTATGCTACAAGCTACATGTATGTTGGGTGTGGTCCAGGCGTATATGGAAGATGAAGTTTAATAGTAAGAAGAGTAAGGTCATGGGAGTAGGGAGAAGGGAAGCAGGAGTGAGGTAGAGGATTGATGATGAGATAGTGGAAGAGGTAGAAGAGTTCAAGTACTTGGGAGTATGGTTTGATAGGAAGCTAAGGGGTAGTGTTCAGTTAGAGAAGATGGCAAAGAAGGCAGAAGAGTGGGGTGGGAAGGTGGCATGGATGAGTAGAGTGAATGGGCAGGTGGAAGTAGACAGAGGAAGAATGGTGTGGGAGCTTCTAGTGAGACCTAGGATGGAGTATGCAGCCGAGTGGTGGACAGGAGGATGTAATCCATGTAAGAAGTTGGAATCAGCACAGATGAGGGTGGGTGGGGGGGCAAGTGTACAGTAGCAGGAGTGACAATATGGGGAGATATGGGGCGGAGGAAGCTGGAGGAGAGGAGGGAAGAGATGAGGGTTTTTTATTTAAGATATTGGATATGAAGAGAACAGGTTTGTGAAACTAGTTGTAAATTAAGAGAGGATGGAGGAATTGGATGGTGGGAAGAGTATGCGATGTTGAGGAGGAACTATGAGCTAAACAATGAGGTTGGATCAGTACGTAAGTGGGAGGGAACGTGATGAGAAATGAGAAGATTGAGAGGAGGAAGTCAACGTAAGAGTACGCTGAAGTTTGGTGCAGGGGAGGAGAGGTGTGCGAAGTTCTTGCAAGGTCAGGTGTGAGGTTGCAATTTAGACTGAGGACTGCGTTTTGCTGTGTTGTTAGAGGTTAAGAAAAGGTGTCGGATAATTAGCAATGAGAGATGCAATGGTGTTTGATATATAGTGGAACAGGGGAAGACATGGGACGTTTCTTGCTGATGTGTGAGGAATTTGAGAGGGATCGCTGCTACTGATGGATAAGATCAGAATTGTAGGGCAGGACAGTAGTGGGGGAATATGGACGAGTGGGTGATGATCGAGAGGTGGCATTGCTGTTGGGGAAAGGTGTGGAGGGAGTAAGTGATGCAGCGATGGAGGAGGTGGGCGAGTGTGTTATGTAGTGTGTACAGGAAGTGGTGGCAGAGGAGAAAGGAATTGTGTATGGTGAGCTAATGAATGAACTTTACCCTCCCCACTCTTTGAACTGCTGGCACTCTTAGCTATATTATTGTTGTTGTTGTTGTTGTTGTTGCTGCTGTTGTTGTTGTTGCTCTTATTCTGTTGTTGTTGTTGCTTCTGCTGTTATTGTTGTATTATTGTTGTATTATTAGTTCCTGTCAATATTAGCATAAATATATTATTAGAGTTATTTTATTTGTATGTGTGGTTATAGTTGTTGAAGAAGCCACAGACTATAGCAGGGTATATGAAAAGCACTAATGTCAGCTGTGTGCGTCTTAAGCTTCTTAAACAGCAGCTTAGGATGGCTTGTTTATTGTAGTGGTTAGGTGTGGGTAGGAGGGGGGTGGGGGGGGGGTGGGAGGGGTGTCTTCCAGTCTTTTAAATATAGACCTGAGGATGACTCAATGTGATTCTCCAAGTTTGTGGTGATTCTCCAAGTTTGTCCGGGGTCTGGAATCATAGATCACAATGCAGTCGGAAGTCAGTTTTCAGAACTTACAGTTATACGAATAACAAACACAACAAGAAGCCACGCCCCATAGAAACACTGGCGGCTTAATTTTTCATTACACACTGGGAAATTTCTACGCACTGCACACAATGAATGTAACCATCCACTCTGCAGGGAAGCGGTTTCTTTCCGATTCTTCTTGCTCCATGTCAAAACGGAGAGCACTAGCTAGACTTGTTCAAAAGAGAAAAAGGTCCTTCATATTCAGAATAAGCTCAAGGTTTTGATGTTGTGAAAATGACATGACTAGCTAGCGGGTACCATATTTTCTGGAATAGACAGCATGGGAAGTATTCAATTAGAGAACCTGCACAGGCTGTAGGAGGGCGCTAAGAGACCGAGCGAGGGCGTGCCATATTTCACTGAGCATGGGCACCAGATTAGTGAAGCAGGCACGTGCGTCCTCGGCACATGTGTCCTCGAGGATGAACAAACGGCTAGCCAGTGGGGCGGGCGCCAAGTGTGGCCTGCTTTTAGGACACGCCCTCTATCAGAGTTGACAGGGCTATTGAGCAGTGAAGCTTATTAGCAGTTGCTGGAGAAAAGCAGTGTGAAAACAAAGACACCCGAGCTGGTATTAGTGAGTTTATTAAGCAGTTAGTCGCCCTCTATAACAGCTTCATCCTGTGGTAGGTGCTCCTCAAACTCTCCCTCGCTGATGCTGGTGGAGGGATCATCTCCTCGCTGATGCTGGTGGAGAGATCATCTACACTGTCATCAGTCTTGTTGAGGCGAGTGGTCTCTGCATCATGAGACTTGTTCCTTGCAGGTGTTGCTGTGATGGAAAGTTCCTCTGCCATGATTGGACTGGAACTGCACACGACATACGAGACCACACGTGCACAATATTTGCTGTCGTTGTTTGTGTATTAATCGTCTAAATAAGAGTGGGCAGGGTTTAATTTGGAAATGGAGGAATCTGGATTCTAAAGGGAAAGGCATGATGGTTAAGATGTGACAAAATGCAGTTCAATTTCCAAGGGAAGGGGGTAGGGGTTGGAATAGTTCCAAGTGGAGCAGCCCCCCCAATGAAACCCCCTGGTGTGGTATATATGCATGAACAATTTGGAGAGCGAGGGAGAGAACTATTTGTGGGTGTGAACTGGCAGAGGAAAAATGGTATACGAACACCCTCCACCCCAGCGTGTTTGGATGACTGACTGCCTACTATAGAGATATGGTCGGTGGGAGTAGGTGTGGTTAGCCACTCCTTCAAATAGAGATTAGGTGGGTAGGTGTGGTTAGACACTCCCTCAAATATAGATTATATGGGAATGGGTGTGGTTAGCCAATGGGTGTGGCTAGCCACTCCTTCAAATATAGATTAGGTTGGAGTGGGTGTGGTCATCCACTCCTTCAACTAGAGATTAGGTTGGAATGGGTGTGGTTAGCCACTCCTTCAAATATAGATTAGGTTGGAATGGGTGTGGTTAGCCACTCCTTCAAATAGAGCTAGGTTGGAATGGGTGTGGTTAGCCACTCCTTCAAATAGAGATTAGTGAATGGGTGTGGTTAGCCACTCCTTCAAATATAGATTAGTGAATGGGTGTGATTAGCCACTCCTTCAAACCCCCCTCCTCCCCAGCCTAATCCTACAAGTCCATAGCAACCTCGCTGCTGCTAAAAGTCAGGCCAGGCTTATAGAGCATTTAATTGTGTGGGAGTGGCACACACAAAGTGTGCCACTCCATCATCACTCGAGCTGCATCCCTGGCAAGCACTGCCTGGTGATGACCTCTTCGCCTGAGAATGCTATGTACGTCCGAGTGCAGTGTATACCTGAACCTCCCTTATTAGGGAACGAGGGGGCGGAGAGTTCTTTAGCTGTGGGAAACTGCTCATAGGGTTGTCTAGGTTATGGGGGAAAGGAGATTCCTCTGTCCACTTAACAAAAGCATCCTCTCTTGGCCGTATTCCAGATGGCCACTTCTTTTCCTAGCCACCCATGTCGCCTTGCGGCCATCCTGGTGGTGCAACCTTGCAGCAGTTGGGCATCTGCATGGAACATTTGGACCCATTGGAACCAAATCTGAAGAATCTGAATGACCAACAAAACTACACCCATTCTGCTCCCCAACCCTCCGGCCATCTACCAATTATCATGTCCACTTCAATGATAATGACCATAATTGCCACAATAATAATAATAACTGTTCTTATAGGTGGGTGGGGGAAGAATATTGCCTCGGGCCGCATTGACTCCCGAGATTCTTCATCACTAACACTTGATCTTCTTTATGGAAGAAACTTTCCATACCAACAAATTGGCTTCAATTAAGAGTTCTCAATAAATCAGCTTTTAGTTTTTAGCTCTAATGTTCCTATCGAAATACTTCAGTCTTAATTAGGACAGGGATCCTTAAAAAGTATGTGATGTCAGCTGAAAGTAATTTTACAAAGTTTGAACAAGTAGCTATAAAAAATAAATGGAGTATTACCCAAGTCTGTCCACACATGCGACTTCAGTGCTCAATTCCTGCGGCCAACTCATCAAGACTCGATTAAAATCCTCAGACATACAAAACAATAAGTTTGGAATTGCTAGTGGAGCCACTCCCACTGCTTGTACGGCGCTCTCTGAAAAGAGGGATGGACCATTTTCGTCTTTCCGAAAGGCCTCTTAGGAAAAACAGTCTCTACAGGTGGGGAGGTATGTTCAGGAATCTCGGGTAGAACAACTACTGCCGTACTACTAGTCAAGGCAAACAAAGATGAGTCACACTAGTGTATTGAATCGAACTTTGTACTGCACCCATGCCACACCCTTTTACGCGGTGTCTGGGAGAAGAAAACCAAAATAGCCAAAGCCATTAGGTTGTTCAGCCCCTACAAACCTATATATATATATATATACATGCACCCTGAACTTTTAAATCAAGGATATGAAATAGAGGGCATGTCAAGGTGAGCTCTATTTGCCACACAATGGCTTGCGTTAGTTTCTTGTTCTTGTTTGGTAGATTTGATTGGTGGAGGGTTGCTAAGTGGTTACGAAATCGTTAGTAGTAGATTTGATTGGTGGAGGGTTGCTAAGTGGTTACGACCTCGTTGGTAGATTTGATTGGTGGAGGGTTGCTAAACCTTGTTGGTAGATTTGATTGGTGGAGGGTTGCTAAGTGGTTACGACCTCGTTAGTAGATTTGATTGGTGGAGGGTTGCTAAGTGGTTACGACCTCGTTAGTAGATTTGATTGGTGGAGGGTTGCTAAGTGGTTACGACCTCGTTGGTAGATTTGATTGGTGGAGGGTTGCTAAGTGGTTACAACCTCGTTAGTTTGGTGGAGGGTTGCTAAGTGGTTACGACCTCGTTAGTAGATTGTTGCTAAGTGGTTACGACCTCGTTAGTAGATTTGATTGGTGGAGGGTTGCTAAGTGGTTACAACCTCGTTAGTAGATTTGATTGGTGGAGGGTTGCTAAGTGGTTACGACCTTGTTGGTAGATTTGATTGGTGGAGGTTTGCTAAGTGGTTATGACCACAGGGCATTTATGACATTTCAATGCTCCTCTCAATCACTTACTTACGTCAAGGTGGGAGGTTGCTTTGGAGTTGCTGAACCAGAGAAAAGGCATGACGAAGCTGTGCCGGTCGTTGCGATCTTCCCAGAGTGATCATGGATTGTCCAGATTTCAAAGTTGTTGGTCCTAGGCTGGGCTAGGCCTGGTAGGGCTAGGGCTAAACTAGGGCTAGGGCTAAACTAGGGCTAGGGCTAAGGTGGGGTAGGGCTAGGATAGTGCTAGGCTGAGGCTACAGCTACGATAGGGACGGTGTAAGTGATATAATATGGATATGATTAATGCTAGGGTTAGAAGGGGCTGACCTAGGGCAAGGCTAGGGCTAAGGGAAGGACTGGAAGGCACCACTATTGAACATGGCAGTGCTGGGCGTGGCACGTGTACAACCTCTCCTCTCTGTTGCATTGATTGCCCAAGCACACAGAGCTTATGTTCGCTAACACTTGTGAGTGGACAAATGCTGTCTAGCTACAGGCACTTTACACATATTAGCACCTGGCACCAGGTTCGTGTCAAAAATGTTTGATGATTAGGTTGACTGCCTGTGGTAGTGAGTTTCGAATTTTCTAGTCGAGGGAGTCATCATCTTTGCATAACACACCTTATCAAAGACATCGGAGCTAACCTATGGATGCACTATTTGTGCCTAACGTCGTCGTCATGCATACGGTAGGCTTTTTAAAATTGGTGGTAATTTTATTTGGAGGTTATGGTTTTCACTGGCGCAGCAAAATTTAATTTTTTTGTTATTGTTGATGGTTTTACGGTGCATAGGAACATGTAAATTAGCCCTGCAGGGTGTGCACGCCCGAGCACATGGCTTGTAGGGTGAGATTTTCAGTTGAGATTCTCTACAAACTCTCAGTTGACATAATAACATTACAATAACCTTCTCAATAATCAACTTGAATTTGTATTCTCTTGACGTTTCGACTAGATGCTCTAGCCTTCATCAGGGACTGTTCCTGATGAAGGCTAGACAAGCTAGTCGAATCGTCAAGTAGAATTTCAAGTTGATCAATGAGAAGGTTCTTGTATTAACTAGATCAATCTCCCAGTTGTTTTATTTTGGCCGACATTTCAGCCGGGTGCTTCGGTCTTCATCAAGCATACCATAGGTTGGTCTCCCCCTGACCAAAACCTGATTGAAAGATAGACCTTTGATACTGTTTGGCACTGTTACTAATTAATACTAGATCCTCTGGGTAGCACAGAATGTGTTCCCCATTATAAAGTGTTACATTGTACCAGAATCAAGGTTCAATATATGGACAATGAGTGTGTGTGTGTGTGTGTGTGTGTGTGTGAGTGTGACCCAGGCTCGGTGCCACTGTAGCCATTCACAATGGACAATGAATGTGTGTGTGTGTGTGTGTGTGACCCAGGCTCAGTGCAACTGTGGCCATCCTTCGCACCAGTGTCACCAGCACTGCATCCGAGGAAAGAAAATCTGTGAGCGAAGTTCTCGTCCGGAAGGTTCCTGACGACCAATCATTTCTTGACCTTCGTCTGGTGGTCCTGGGCCCCATGGAAGCGGGGAAGAGCACCCTCTTGGGGGTCCTCACTCAAGGGGAATTTGACAACGGCAGAGGCAGGGCTAGGCTGAACCTGTTTCGCCATCTGCACGAGATCCAGTCTGGGAGAACGTCTTCCATTAGCCACGAGATCCTTGGGTTTGATTCTAAAGGGGAAGTGGTGGATTATTCCACGTGCATCAGTGCCGAGGAGATCTGTGAAGGTTCCTCCAAACTGATCACACTCATTGATCTTGCTGGACATCATAAATACATGAAGACTACTATATTTGGACTGACAGCTCATTGTCCTGATATTGCTATGCTGGTTATCGCTGCAAATTCTGGTGTGGGTGAGTGGACAAATAATTTATTCTCAATGAACTCTCAGTTGACATAATAACATTACAATAACCTTCTCAATAAATCAACTTGGAATTTTATTCTCTCGACATTTCGACTAGATGCTCTAGCCTTCATCAGGAACAATGAGATGAAGGCTAGAGAATCTGGTCGAAACTATTTATTATTTATTTATTCATTTATTTATTTATTATTTTATTAAATTCTTTATTTATTGTTTACTATTTATTTATTCTCAACCAACTCTCAGTTGACAAACTCTCAGTTGACATAATTATAATGACCTCAATAATCAACTTGAAATTTAATCTCTCTTTAATTAGATTTCAAGTTGATCATTGAGAAGGTCATCGTAAATAATTTATTCATTCATTCATTCATTCATCATTTATTTATTTATTAATTATTTATTTGTTGTTTATTATTTATTAATTATTTGTTTATTATTTATTAATTATTTGTTTATTATTATTATTAATTTAATTTTTATTATTATTTATTTATTACTTATTAATTATTTGTTTATTCTCACTGAACACTTTCACATGACACTCTCACATGACATAATTACAATGACCTTAATAATCAACCTGTAATTTAATCTATCATTTCAAGTTGATCATTGAGGCTCGTAATATTTATTTATTGTTTATATATTATATATTATATACATATTTATTCATTCATCATTATTTATTTATTTTCTACAAGTGGCACACCATTCATATCCCCCCTTACCCCCCTCTATAGTAGAGGTGTTCTGAGTTATCGGTGTAGTAGTTAGGCACTGAAAGACCACATGTGCTATGCCGCAATAAAATGTTTTTTTAAAGGTTTGTGGAGGAGTAAAAACTTAGTTTAATCGACTTTAAAAAATGGCAGATGTCCCCCCTACCTTCCCCCCCCCCCCCCCCCCCTCCCCAAACTAAAACTCCCCCTGGCCTTTTATCAACATCCTGAATTGTGGTTTCAGCTGCCACTGGTTAAAAACAACAACACCTTCCAATGTGCCATGATCCTCCGCTAAGGGTAGGTAAAAAACATTTGAAATTCACCTACAAGGATCTAGCTTATACTTAAAATGTATCTACCTCTTTTTGACCCCTCCCTCCTCCTCTTTCTGACTCGTCCCTCCTCCTCTTTCTAACCCCTCCCTCCCCCTCTTTCTGACCCCTCCCTCCTCTTTCTAACCCCTCCCTCCTCCTCTTTCTAATCCCTCCCTCCTCCTCTTTCTAACCCCTCCCTCCTCCTTTTTCCAACCCCTCCCTCCTCGCATAACACGGGTCCAGTTTTAGAAAATGTAGAACATGAGACCTCAAATGCATCAATGCACATGTGAGCCTCTTCTTCTATTCGTTCCGTTTCTTGATTGTGGGGAGAAAGGTGTGTGGATAAGTAACACTTGCCGTGGTGGTGCAATCAAGCTAGCTGGTATACTGTTTTATGGTTTTGAAATGGGTGAAGATCGTCTACTTCAAAACATGAGCTATGCTCCTATGTAGCTGCATTTGAACCGAGTCAGAAGATGATTTACTGACGAATAACCGCAGCACAGGGCCATCCCCTATATGACGATACATGCCTGTGTGCATTAGCAATAAACATGCTATAGAGTAATGTCTGCTGTGTCGGGTTAGTTCTGGCTTGTGCAAGTCCTTGAAGGAGGCTGTAACTCGATCCCTGACTGACTTTAATAATATAACATAACAATAATTAATGGTATGTGCTTGATGTGTGTAGTGCAACGATTAAAAATAAGTCAGGTAAAGGGTTTAATAGGAGTGGGTCATCTCTGCTGTTGCTATCCTGTGCAATTCTCGCCTACCGTAATGTTGAAGGGTTCTATCGTCAACAGCAACAAAGAAACAAGGGCACTGATATTTTCCTAATTAATTATAAATGGTGAACGGTCATTTAACTGGTTGTAGTCTCTCTTGTTGCTTTTCTTTGTTGACAGTCAGTGCAATAATATATTTAGTACTTGTACTATCTGAGAACCATGTTCGCTTGGTGTAAGTTTTGCTTGGTGTAAGTTTCAGTTTCAGAGAATTGTTCTTGGAAATTGAAATTGAATGGTGCAGTACGACTTACAATGTGAGATTCAACGGTAGCCATGCGTGTAGTCATTCTTGTCTGTCTGTGTAGCTGCCTCTATCTCTCTCTGTCTGAGTGGCTGCCTCTATCTCTCTCTGTCTGTCTGGCTGCTTCTATCTCTCTGTGTCTGTCTGGCTGCTTCTATCTCTCTGTGTCTGTGTGGCTGCCTCTATCTCTCTCTGTCTGAGTGGCTGCCTCTATCTCTCTCTGTCTGTGTGGCTGCTTCTATCTCTCTGTGTCTGTCTGGCTGCTTCTATCTCTCTCTGTCTGAGTGGCTGCCTCTATCTCTCTCTGTCTGTCTGGCTGCTTCTATCTCTCTGTGTCTGTCTGGCTGCTTCTATCTCTCTGTGTCTGTCTGGCTGCTTCTATCTCTCTGTGTCTGTCTGGCTGCTTCTATCTCTCTGTGTCTGTCTGGCTGCCTCTATCTCTCTGTCTGTGTATCTGCCTCTATCTCTCTGTGTCTGTCTGGCTGCCTCTATCTCTCTGTGTCTGAGTGGCTACCACTCTCCTCATGGATCTGTGGCTGAGCCGCTCTCTCTCTCCGGCTATGTGCTTCAATTCTCTCTTTCTGTGGCTGACACTCTCTTTGCCTGCCTTAGCAATGCTTCAGGACAGGATGAATGAAGATATCCTGCTAGTGGTTTGACAAATGCACGTGTCCTATAGGGAGTTGACAGAGGTGCACATGTCCTGCTAGGAGAACTTACTGGTGAGGCAGTTGTACTTGGCCTCTTCCATCTCATCAGCCACCCACCACCATTACAGTACCTAGGCCCCAGTTGGGATGTAACCATGGTGATCCAGTCTGTCCAGCTTGAAGGGCACCTGGGCAGATGACATAGCCCTGTGAAGTACATCATTGATTGAGGAGTGGTGCTCTTGACGACCTTAATTATTTTTGGTGCAGGCCAAGTTAGTTCACCTGCGTAATCCCGCCATCCTTCTTACCAAACAAAACAGTCTGACCAGCACCAAAGTTGCGTCAGCCTCGGACACTGAGGTTGAACGGGGAACTACTGTCAGAGGTGATGAGCCATGGTGGGGAGGAGAATGTGCCTTCGCCCCTCTCGGCTAGGGAGCCCTCTGAGCGTACCCATCGACCTCCCTCTTTAAAACCCTCTCCTCGAGCTTAGCAGACACCCTTCGGCCTAAGGAGCCTAGCAGGTCCCTTGCCTTGGTTCCCTTCTTGTGAAGGAGGTTCACCATTTTGGGTGGGCCTAGTTCCTCATTTTAGCTGCTCATTAACTTGAGTAGACACCAGTGCCCGCCACACATTGAAGGCGCATGAAGGCATCTACATAGCCACTAACTTCCCAAGCAGCTGGACTTTTGAAGCACACCACTCTCTCCAGAATGGTAATAGCTTAGTTGATGTTTAGTATCTAGTGATCCTTGGTGTTCTTTTTAGAGTCCTAGTTCTCATTGGCTTGTAGGTAAAGGTGATTAAGACTTGCTGGAGAATTAGAAGCAGGTGCCGTAGTAGAGATAGGCCTGATTGAGCACATGGTTGCAGTGGTATGGCAGGAGACTTGCTAAATCTGGGACAGCGACTCTTGACTGGACCATGGGGTCTCTAATAAGGGTAGTGATCAATTAATTTATTTTCACACAGCTTGTGGTATAAGCCACTAGCATAACAATTAGTTTCTCTGAGTTTTATTGGTGTGTGTGATGATCATTTCTGAGGCACTTATTTCAGGTCTGTCATATGTACCTTAATTTCACAAATGCGGCTAATCCTTGGGGATGTAGCTCAGTGGTAGAGCGCTCGCTTCGCATGCGAGAGGCCCCGGGTTCAATCCCCGGCATCTCCAGGCTTTTTCCCCAATTTTTTCCCCAATTTTTTTCTTCTTCAGCCAGGCTCCTAGCATTGTTATCTATTATTGTCACTATTTTGTTTTGTTATTGTTTGTTTGTGTTGTTTGTTTGTTTGTATTGTTTGTTTGTGTAATTAATATTTGCTGTTTTAACTTATTTTTTGTTGATTATTTACTAAAATCTTTCTTCATTTCTTCTTGCATAAGTTGGTACTACTTGTGAGCATCTTGGGTTCTCCATTGCTCTTGATGTCCCTACCTTTGTGGTGGTAACCAAGGCCGATCTGTGCACATCACAGCAAGTGCAGAAGGTCCATGAGCAGTTAGAACAACTGCTCTCCAGTGCAGGTTGCAAGAAAGTCCCATACAAGGTCAACTCCGAGTCCGACGCTTATAATGCGGCACAGAAATTCTCGAATAAAAAGTAAGTATGTAGTCGTTGTAGTCGTCTTTAAAACAATTAATACACACATATAAATATACACACATATTCTCACTTGAGTTAGAATTGCATGCATGTTGTAAGTGCTGGTTGCTAAGTGTATTAAGCGCATGCTTTTTGTTAGGCAGCTGCTTTGGCTGCAGGTCCTAATCATCACAGAATGAGCACCTGTCATAACTATATTTTCTCTTCACTTGCTCGTTCGGTGTGTTCCCCATTGCCGACCCACACTTACGTACAATAATCATCCAGCTCTGTGCTCTGCAACTGTTCAAATTTTCTGCCATTCTTCGAGTTAGTTGCTTTGCAGATGTCTATTTCACTGCAGATTCTAACCTTCTCTGATGTGGTGCATATCCATGGCTCCTCCAGCTTGTCTTTCTTCCATGGCTATGTCCCTTCAGCTTGTCTTTCTTCCATGGCCATGTCCCTTCAGCTTGTCTTTCTTCCATGGCCATGTCCCTTCAGCTTGTCTTTCTTCCATGGCTATGTCTCCTCCAGCTTGTCCTTCTTCCATGGCTATGTCTCCTCCAGCTTGTCTTTCTTCCATGGCTATGTCTCCTCCAGCTTGTCTTTCTTCCATGGCCATGTCCCTTCAGCTTGTCTTTCTTCCATGGCTATGTCTCCTCCAGCTTGTCCTTCTTCCATGGCTATGTCTCCTCCAGCTTGTCTTTCTTCCATGGCTATGTCTCCTCCAGCTTGTCTTTCTTCCATGGCTATGTCTCCTCCAGCTTGTCCTTCTTCCATGGCTATGTCTCCTCCAGCTTGTCTTTCTTCCATGGCTATGTCTCCTCCAGCTTGTCTTTCTTCCATGGCTATGTCTCCTCCAGCTTGTCTTTCTTCTTGTCTTTCTTCCATGGCTATGTCTCCTCCAGCTTGTCTTTCTTCCATGGCTATGTCCCTTCAGCTTGTCTTTCTTCCATGGCTATGTCTCCTCCAGCTTGTCTTTCTTCCATGGCTATGTCTCCTCCAGCTTGTCTTTCTTCCATGGCTATGTCTCCTCCAGCTTGTCTTTCTTCTTGTCTTTCTTCCATGGCTATGTCTCCTCCAGCTTGTCTTTCTTCCATGGCCATGTCCCTTCAGCTTGTCTTTCTTCCATGGCTATGTCTCCTGCAGCTTGTCCTTCTTCCATGGCCATGTCTCCTCCAGTTTCCATTATTGAGGACCAGACAAGCTTATAGATACTATGTCCACGTACGACACTCTCCAGGCTCTGCTCTGGAACAGTTCAGTCCTCCACGTGTCCTTCTAGCTAGCCAGGTATGCTCTAGCTAGCCAGGTATGTAGACACATCCTCTGCACTTATAAGTTGATGAATTGTGCAATTCATTAACAGGTCACCAGAGTTAAGTGCCTTTTTTGTTTCAGACTGTTAGTGTATCTGGTATGTGACCACCAATGTAGTTGTCATTAGCTAAGCACTGTGGTGTCTGGCTGGTGAACCACTCTCATCCTTACCAACCCATACTTAACAATCACCATTTATTGTATGTGGTGATGCACAGGTGCAGTGTAGCTCCTATCTTCACAGTATCCTGCGTCACGGGAGAAAATCTCAATTTGCTCTACAAGTTTCTTAATGCTGTTCCACCGGCACGATCCTCTTCCATCCTCCAGCAGTCTCTCCTGGAGTTTCAGGTGGACGAGATCTTCAACGTCCCGGAGGCTGGGCTAGTCCTGGGAGGAATTCTGATGAGAGGTGTGGTCTGTGAGGGTGATGCCGTCATTGTTGGCCCGCGAGAAGATGGGACATTTATGAAGACTTCAGTGGCTACCATTCGTCGGAACAGGTCTCCGTGTCGAGTGGCAAGGGCAGGAGAGGCAGTGACAGTGACATTGGCCAATGTGGAGAGAGCAGACATCAGGAAGGTAAAATAACTGCATGTCAGATAATACTTCATTCCCAGTGTGTTACTCAGACATCCCTGGATAGTTCTGAGTTACTTGACACCCCAGGGAGTTACTCAGATATCCCAGAATAGACCTGGGACTCACCGAGATACTCTGACATTGCAGGGGTGGTTCTGTAACTGTCAGAGTTACTATAACGTCCCAAGGTGCCCCCGGGACTGTCATAGTTTCTATGATGTCTCATGATGGTCCTGCGATTGTCAGATCCTGTGACCATTGGAGTTGTTCAATTCATTACCTGACATGCTCGATGAAAATCGTAGTCCACCCCTAAAGCATGTTCACCACCAAGCATCCACTATGCTGTTTTCAGTGATCTAGGATTTTGATGGCAAACATGTACTAAGTAAGTTCCAGTCGAATCCGAATCCCACGAGAATGGTAGCGATGACGATGCATTAGCAGACTTGGATGGAGCTAAAGTCGAGTAGTTGGAAGCTTGAGAGAACCTGACAATCAAGAACACAATGGCTAACTAAGGTTGCAGCTGCTGTTTGATCACTAAGAGCTTCCAGCTCTGCACCGAGAGAAAGTCTCCATCCCCTGGCTCAAAAACAATAGGAAAATGAATCGTAAACCGTTTGTTAACTTGTGGTTTTGAGCCTGTGGGATTATTACACTATGAATCTCATCACAGCACTTCCTAAACCTCCCTTGTGAGGGCTCTTTAATCTGCGCACACTTGTACCTGTATTCTCTTATAATTTGAGACGCACAAATCGAGGACAAGCTTTAGATTATTTTAGCAGGGCATGCGTGTACAAATCACCTCTCGATCAAGTCATAATAATTATAAGGACCACTATTTAAACACAATCTGTAGGGATCATCACCACGCATCACTTATTAGGCCATAGTGATGAAGTATGCTGGTGAATAGTTATGTTGAAACAGAAACGACCACACACAGTTCCATAGGAGAACTAACAGCAAGCTCACAGGTGGACTCAGCACTACTAACGAGTTTGGACCTCCACACTCCATCCTTTCCTGACCATCCGCTCGAACCAACACACAAGAATAATAATGCCCGGAATGTCATCGACAGGAATTGCTATGATCTGCGACCCTTTTCTCTTCTCACTGGGAAGGTAAAGGGTCGACAGAACAGCAGAATGTTCCCACCCCAGACCCTCTTTCATACTCACATGGAATGTAAAGGGTCGACAGAACAACTTGCTCCTACTGATGTTCCCATCCCAGGCATCTTTCCTCCTCACAAGGAAGGTAAAGTGTCGACAGAAACACCTGGCCTATGCAATGTTCCCATCCCATCCCCTCTCTCCTCTCCACATGCGAGACCACTTTGTTAATAGTAGGACGTGAAGCTTTCTACCCCTTGAGAAGAACTGCACACTTGCACTGTATGATGGTCTGGTGGTTTCCATCTAGGAACAAGTCCGAGTCATGATGGAGCTGCTCTCCAACCAACCCCCCCCCCCCCCCCCCCCCCCCCCCTCCCCCCTCCCCCTGCTTGGAAGAGAGTGTAACTGGGGAACGACTTGCTCTTGTTCCTCTCTTGCTATTTAGTCAGATAGGTTTCCCCTGTCATCCAGAGCCATTTCATCAGCACCTTCTGTAAGTTTTGCATGATCTGCTATGTGACTGGTCCTGTGAGTGCATCCACTGTGGCTGCAAAACTGCAGCAGTTCTCTATTCTTGAGGTGGTCTAGGAGTGTATCTCGCATATCTTACCATCGTCCAGCAGGACGTCGTAAGCCAGTGGACCTCTTTCTCTGATCATTATTCTTGCCATCCATTCTCTTTCATCTGGGCATTTTGTGAAAAGAGTTTTGAGTATTGAGGGCATGATCGACTTCTGCTTGAGGTGTTCTGCTTGAGGTGTTCTGCTTGAGGTGTTTTCCCCCTCTCCATATGCTCTGTACCGAACATCAGGTCAGAGCATAGTTCTGTTCGGGCAAGTTCAAAGTCTGTTGCGGTGTGCAGAATACATGTCACTTGTTAGAACCGAAGGGATCTTGCTAGGTGATCTCCAATATGGCCACCGGTCTTGCAAAAGTTCTGCTGAAACACCTTCCCAGCTCTCCTAAGCCATGCATTAGAGGGTCGGGGGTAAGGATCCACACCCCCAGCTCTCCTAGCCATGCATTAGAAGGTCGGGGGTAACGATCCACACCCCCAGCTATGCATTAGAGGGTCGGGAGTAAGGATCCACACCCCCAGCTCTCCTAGCTATGCATTAGAGGGTCGGTGGTAAGGATCCACACCCCCAGCTCTCGTAGCTATGCATTAGAGGGTCGGGGGTAAGGATCCACACCCCCAGCTCTCGTAGCTATGCATTAGAGGGTCGGGGGTAAGGATCCACACCCCCAGCTCTCCTAGCCATGCATTAGAGGGTCGGGGATAAGGATCCACACCCCCAGCTCTCCTAACCATGCATTAGAAGGGGGGGGGGAGGTGGGGGGTAAGGATCCACACCCCCAGCTATGCATTAGAGGGTCGGGGGTAAGGATCCACACCCCCAGCTCTCCCAGCCATGCATTAGAGGGTCGGGAGTAAGGATCCACACCCCCAGCTCTCCTAGCCATGCATTAGAGGGTCGGGGATAAGGATCCACACCCCCAGCTATGCATTAGAGGGTCGGGGGTAAGGATCCACACCCCCAGCTCTCCTAGCCATGCATTAGAGGGTCGGGGATAAGGATCCACACCCCCAGCTATGCATTAGAGGGTCGGGGGTAAGGATCCACACCCCCAGCTCTCCTAGCCATGCATTAGAGGGTCGGGGATAAGGATCCACACCCCCAGCTATGCATTAGAGGGTCGGGGGTAAGGATCCACACCCCCAGCTCTCCCAGCCATGCATTAGAGGGTCGGGGATAAGGATCCACACCCCCAGCTATGCATTAGAGGGTCGGGGGTAAGGATCCACACCCCCAGCTCTCCCAGCCATGCATTAGAGGGTCGGGGGTAAGGATCCACACCCCCAGCTCTCCTAGCCATGCATTAGAGGGTCGGTGGTAAGGATCCACACCCCCAGTTCTCCTAGCCATGTATTAGAGGGTCGGGGGTAAGGATCCACTTGGATATGCTCATTATCTTTACCGCAACAGAATTCTTGAAACTCCAGAGCCACTAATTAAGGTCTGTTTATCTGGCACTATGGAATCTGTGGGATACTGAACTGCAAAGAAACTTAATGGTAGGAAGTGTGTAAGAAACAGTGTTTGGGAATGCTGTACTTCAATCCATTTGAATTGTGTGTCCACAATCACAAAATATATTCTTTCCCTTTTTTAAAGACCAGCAAATCGGTGTCAAGCATTGACCAAGGCCTGGTTGCCACTGCCATGGATGCAGAGTCCCTTCTAAAGGCTAGCAAATCAGTGTCTGCATTGACCAAGGCCTGGTTATCACTGCCATAGATGCAGAGTCCCTTCTAAAGACCAGCAAATTGGTGTCAAGCATTGACCAAGGCCTGTTTTCCACTGCCATGGATGCAGAGTCCCTTCTAAAGACCAGCAAATCGGTGTCAAGAATTGACCAAGGCCTGGTTACCACTGGCATGGATGCAGAGTCCCTTCTAAAGGCCAGAAATCGGTGTCTGCATTGACCAAGGCCTGGTTGCCACTGCCATGGATGCAGAGTCCCTTCTAAAGACCAGCAAATCAGTTTCAAGCATTGATGAGACCAAGGCCTGGTTACCACTGCCATGGATGCAGAGTCCCTTCTAAAGACCAGCAAATCGGTGTCAAGCATTGACCAAGGCCTGGTAGCTACTGCCATGGATGCAGAGTCCCTTCTAAAGACCAACAAATCGGTGTCAAGCATTGACCAAGGCCTGGTTGCCACTGCAATGGATGCAGAGTCCCTTCTAAAGGCCTGCAAATCGGTGTCAAGCAATGACCAAGGCCTGGTTGCCACTGCAATGGATGCAGAGTCCCTTCTAAAGACCAGCAAATCAGTGTCAAGCATTGATTGACCAAGGCCTGGTTGCCACTGCCATGGATGCAGAGTCCCTTCTAAAGACCAGCAAATCGGTGTCAAGCATTGACCAAGGCACTGCCATGGATGCAGAGTCCCTTCTAAAGACCAGCAAATCGGTGTCAAGCATTGACCAAGGCCTGGTTGCCACTGCAATGGATGCAGAGTCCCTTCTAAAGGCCTGCAAATCAGTGTCAAGCATTGATTGACCAAGGCCTGGTTGCCACTGCCATGGATGCAGAGTCCCTTCTAAAGACCAGCAAATCGGTATCAAGCATTGATTGACCAAGGCCTGGTTGCCACTGCAATGGATGCAGAGTCCCTTCTAAAGACCAGCAAATCAGTGTCAAGCATTGATTGACCAAGGCCTGGTTACCACTGCCATAGAGTGCTTGTGTTGGTGACATGCCGTACATATATCGACACAATATCCCTGTCAATTCCCGCCCACCCACTTGGGCTTCTTGCCATGCTAGAGGTACCCAGGTGTCCACCGAGAAGCTCCTTGAGTAGACCAGCTCAATCCTGAGGAGGCACTCTTCATACCGATTTCGAAAGGTTTCAGTTCCTCGCCAGCACTCTTGCCAAGACCTGATATCGTTTTATCGCACCACTCTTGGGCCATCCCTGCACTGTATACATGTATATCAGACTAGTCGTGCCAAGACCTGATGTCGTCTTGTCCATGAAGCAAGATTAATCTGATGTTACACTGTATCTTGTCCATGAAGCAAGACCTGATGTCATCTTGTCCATCAAGCAATACCTGATGTCGTCTTGTCCATGAAGCAAGTTCTGATGTCATCTTGTCCATGAAGCAAGATCAATCTGATGTTACACTGTATCTTGTCCATGAAGCAAGACCTGATGTCATCTTGTCCATCAAGCAATACCTGATGTCGTCTTGTCCATGAAGCAAGTTCTGATGTCATCTTGTCCATGAAGCAAGATCAATCTGATGTTACACTGTATCTTGTCCATGAAGCAAGACCTGATGTCATCTTGTCCATCAAGCAATACCTGATGTCGTCTTGTCCATGAAGCAAGTTCTGATGTCATCTTGTCCATGAAGCAAGATCAATCTGATGTTACACTGTATCTTGTCCATGAAGCAAGACCTGGTGTCATCTTGTCCATCAAGCAATACCTGATGTCGTCTTGTCCATCAAGCAATACCTGATGTCGTCTTGTCCATGAAGCAAGTTCTGATGTCATCTTGTCCATGAAGCAAGATCAATCTGATGTCATCTTGTCCATGAAGCAAGATCTGATGTCATCTTGTCCATGAAGCAAGACCTGATGTCATCTTGTCCATGAAGCAAGATCAATCTGATGTTACACTGTATCTTGTCCATGAAGCAAGACCTGGTGTCATCTTGTCCATGAAGCAAGATCAATCTGATGTTACACTGTATCTTGTCCATGAAGCAAGACCTGGTGTCATCTTGTCCATCAAGCAATACCTGATGTCGTCTTGTCCATCAAGCAATACCTGATGTCGTCTTGTCCATGAAGCAAGTTCTGATGTCATCTTGTCCATGAAGCAAGATCAATCTGATGTCATCTTGTCCATGAAGCAAGACCTGATGTCATCTTGTCCAACATGAAGCTAGATCTGATGTCATCTTGTCCATGAAGCAAGACCTGATGTCAATCTTGTCCATGAAGCTAGATTTGATGTCATCTTGTCCAAAGACCTGATGTCATCTTGTCCATGAAGCAAGATCGATCTGATGTCATCTTGTCCATGAAGCTGATGCTCCACTTCAGCCATTAAAGCAAACTTTGGTGAAGACAGTGAGTGTTTGAACTAGTTTCTCATGGCCTCTGTGCCCCCAATGGTGGCCATTTCGTGGCTCAGCACACAGTGTCCTCATATGAGGGCTGATGGAAAGCTCATCAGTGAATCCTGCTCGCTGCCTGTGAAGAAAAGCCTCGTTGATAGAAAAATAAACATAAAGAGATGCATGTAGTGATAGAAAAATAAAAATGAGTCAAATAGAGAAAGCAAGAAGTTTGTGAGAGCCGTGAAGAGAAAGAGAGAAGACCACACACCCTCCCCCCACCCAGTCAAGCAAGGAAAGAGAAAGTAGGAAAGAGAAAGTAGGAAGAGTGAGACTGCAAGACAAATTACATATAATATTCATTTCCTTGGCTTTAATGGGTGGGCGCAACCATGTGCACTCCTGATAGTCCGGAGACTAAGGTTCTCCTGCAGCTATGGAGCAATCAGTCGCACCCCTGATAGTCCAATCAGTCGCACACCTGATAGTCCAATCAGTCGCACACCTGATAGTCCAATCAGTCGCATCCCTGATAGTCCAATCAGTCGCACCCCTGATAGTCCGGAGACTAAGGTTCTCCTGCAGCTATGGAGCAATCAGTCGCACCCCTGATAGTCCAATCAGTCGCACACCTGATAGTCCAATCAGTCGCACACCTGATAGTCCAATCAGTCTCATCCCTGATAGTCCAATCAGTCGCACCCCTGATAGTCCAATCAGTCGCACCTCTGATAGTCCAATCAGTCGCACTCCCGATAGTCCAATCAGTCGCACTCCTGATAGTCCAATCAGTCGCACCCCTGATAGTCCAATCTGTCGCACTCCTGATAGTCCAATCAGTCGCACACCTGATAGTCCAATCAATCGCACCCCTGATAGTCCAATCAGTCGCACACCTGATAGTCCAATCAGTCGCACGCACACCTTCTAATTTAACCAATCAAATTGCCGGCAGTCCAGGAAAGGCAATGGCTTCAATATTACTACAAGGACGAGAATCCTGTGGCAGTGCAGAGAGGAGCCGCATTTGGGCAACCAGTCATTGTTATTACATATATATATATAATATTGGGTGTTTTCATGTGTAGATATTTTTTTGTGTTAAAAAAAAAATTGCTTTAAGTATTGCAAAACAGTCCTGCAATGTAGTAAGAATTAGTCCTACAATATAGTACAATTATAAATATCAGTATATATGTAGTGTTATACTATAATGTTAAAATATCAGTATATATATATGTAGTGTTATACTATAATTAGCTATAATTAGGAGTGGGCTATATATACGGCAGCCAAAATGAAATTTCTGTTATTTTCATTAGGGCCGAGTTTTTTTGTGTTCTATATAACCTATCTCAACATGAAGTGGGGAAAAAATTGGCCTGGGGTCCAAGAAAAAAGTGTGCAGAGCCCTTTTGTGTTGTTAGCACACCTTACATTTAATGCATGTGCATTTTACAGTTTTCCTCATACCTCAGGTTCAGCTTTAGGTAGAGACTTCATCTAAAACATTTTTCTGGGGTTATTTAGGACACAGAAAGTCATAAAAGTAATTAGAAAATCATAGAAGTACAATTACTGGTCAAGAAATTTATTTTGGACAAATATTTAACCACATATTCCACAAAACATATTTTGTATTTCAGGTCCATTACATAAAACAAGGCTTCCTCATAGAAAAGTCCCAGGTGCCAGAAACTTGCACAGGCACAATCTGCTGCTGGATAGTGTCCTGGATATCATCAGTGCCTGCCAGAGGTTATCTCCAGTACCAGCGCGTATCAGGTGATCCACCCGGAAGGTTCCGTCCCCATTATCATCAATATAAAACCCAATATACCACCTCTTGTTGCTTCCCTCATCCCAGATAACAGCAAGTGGTTGGTTAGGCTGGAACACAGGTTCTTCCTGTGAGATCTCTGCCTCCTGAACGGTGGTGTTGGCTCCTGTCAGTCTTTCCATGATCTCCTCCTCACACTGGAACTCCACCGCCTCCTCTGCTTGGTAGTCATCACCTAGGATCACAGTTAGGTTCTCGATCATTTCATTCTCAGACAGTTTGTTGACCTTGTAAAGGTCCCTGCGGACATCTGAATCATGTAGATCTGTGACTCGCTGGTATTGGATCTCTTGCCTCAAGCAGGTCTTTAGCTCTGGTAAAAAAAATTTTGACAAGCTCCTTCAGTTCTTTGACACATGTAACTGGTCCTCCATATTTTTTACATTTCACAAGAAGTTGATCGACAAAATCATTGGCCCTCACTTTCTTTTCCAGGTTCTCTCTCAACCTTTGTTTCTTCTTCTCCTTCCGATTATTACTCCAGGTCACCTCCATGGAGTCTAGGTATTTTAGGACAGCAATGGTTGACCTCTCAACTTCATTGAGATGCTTGTCCATGAGCATAAGGTCATCTTTGATCCTCTTTGCCTTGAACAGCCTGTTAGAATGTAGAGCTGACTGGGCAGCAAGATAACCAAACTTGGCCAAGTACCTCTCTGTACTCAGGTTGTTTGTTGGCAGGTTCTTCCGTTGGTCTACAGTCAATGTATGGAGAGGAGTTGCTCGTGCAGTATCTGGGTCACTGCTCCAATACTCACGCTTGCACTGCTATTCTACACCTCAGGCGGCCTGGAGACACATCTCTCCCAGAAGAAAGTGATCGAGATCGCTTTGTGGAGCATTATGCTCCATTTTCACGTGTGTCCACTCTACATGATATATGATAAGGGTGTCTGTCTTTTTATCAGCAAGGTTACTGCAGAGCTTGGGAAGGATGTTCACCAGCAAATCCTGGCTTGCTCTATCGACGCAGTTGAGGAAGGGCATTGTCACCCTGTACGTAAAATTAGCAAGCGCCTTGAATCCTGCGATTATGAAATCGTTATCAAGGTAAATCTTACATGCTCGAACAAGAAGATTATTTAATGGTGTCTGTACGAGTATATAGCTGTTTGAGGTAGGGAATGCAATCGTAGACCGCACCTGCCTGGTATCCAAGTCTAGTAAAACGCTTCTCTTTGTAGAGGCTAAAGGATTTGTGTACTCCAGCCTCCTCTAGAATCAAGTCAAACTGTTCTGCTAGAGATGTTGTCTTCCCGTCTCCCTCATGTGCTACAAGCTTTAGAAGAGCTGCCAGAGCTGTTTCAACAACAGATTTTTTCTGCCGAAGGAATGACTTCAACAATGGCTCTCTCTTCACAATCATTTCGCGAAGGCCAATCTTGTCCTCAATGGCAGCCATGGTCATGAGGTTGTCTGCATCAAACCATTCACATGTATGAGACTTACAAAGCAAGTGGTATGGCACATGCTTAGAGCCAAGTTGATCTGCCACACCTGTCTCTATCTTGAGATTTTTGCTCACAGCATCTGTTATTAGTGAACCTGACCACAATAATGCAGACTGTGAACCTATCAGTGCATTCTGGGAGTTCAAAAAGTGCCAATTTTGGCCGAATTTTGAAAATGAAGTGAACTGGGTTAAAAACAATGAAACTTTTGAATATAAACATGGCAATTTTACTTCTTTTGATACCATATTTTTAACCATGCAGCTTTAAAAAAATGACTATTTTAATTTTTTCCACTAATTTGATTGAAACACAAAAAAAACCTTGCACACTTTTATTTTACACCCCACGCCAATTTTTCCCCCATTTCATGTTGAGATAGGTTATATAGAACACATAAAAACCAGCCCTAAGCAAAACAAAAAATGACCCATTTATATAGCCTACTCCTACTTAATGTTAAAATATCAGTATATATGTAGCGTTATACTATAATGTTATAAAATATCAATATATATGTCGTCAAATTATAAAATATGTCGTGTTATTCGAATAAGTCCTACAATGTAGTCAATTACAAAATATTAGTGTAAATGTTGTGTTATAAATTGCATTGATGAAATATATTCTGTCTGGATGATGGCAGGCAATTAGGACATAACAAACTCAAACACACACCACAAATGCAACAACGTCAGAATGGCGAAGACAACTGATGTACTTTTGAAGGCCATGCTGGATGCTTCTGGAAGTCTCTCTTCTTCCCAGCAATCCTTGAATCCATTTCCAGTACTCACAGAGACCGTCGGACTCAACAATGCAGCGACACTTGACTGGACTGTTAGTATGCACCGCCCAGTGTGAAGCTCACAACTTAGCTCATCAACGCTCAGTCTGCTGAGTGTGCATACGCGTGATAGATGGGGGGATTTTCAATCTTAAAAAAGAAGTTTCGATCGAACATGGCCCCCCTCCCCGATCAGGAATAATAAGTCGTTATAAAAACCATATGATTATATATATATAGCTACTGTCAATGCAAGAAGAATTAGAAAAGCTGAGGATGTGACTCATCAGTTGTACTGGTTTTTGTCGCAAGCTTCGAGATTCCCCTCACGATTACTTTCTCAAAGAAGCTTAATGGCCTTTTTTACTTGACAGTAGCTAGGGCTAGGACAGTAGTAAGGGTAGTGGCCTCACTGGGGAATTGAAATATGCGATGTATGTGGCTGCATTCCTGCTGCATACAAAATATGAGTCCACTTCTTTTAATAGAAGTGGACTCACCTAAACGAGGAAATGATCGTCTTAATGAAAAGGAATTGAGAGAACTGGCTGGTGGACGAAGAAGATTATCAGTAGACTATATCTGGGCAGGAATGCTTGAGTTCCACTGTGACATAGCTACTCAATTCCTCAACATCCACCAATGAAGGTGGTGGATGGAGGATCATTTTACATGAGCTGGCATCCACCAATGAAGTTGATTATATATATATAGACTCTCAATGAACTCTCAGTTGACATAATAACATTAAAATCACCTTCTCAATAATCAACTTGATTATTGAGGTGATTTTAATATTTAGATTGTTGATATATAGAGGAAAGGTACCTGACTGCATATATTCAGTTGAGGGGAGATATGCTAGTGATGAGCATTCATTCCCTTCAGTACTCTGATGATCCTCTTCACCTTAATGTTCCAATGTTCGGGAGAAGCTACTTCCACGTAATCTTAAAAGAATCCAATGTGGTTGTGCACAAGGTGGGATCCGTAAAGACATGTACACTTGTCATGCAGAAAATATAGAGTTAATATAAGCTACTGATTCACGCAAAATAGAACTGTTATTACAAACACTGCAAGAAAATGCAGATCAGCTGCTCAAAGGAGAGAGAGTGGATACCGAAATTACACGTTATTTCTTCAGCTTCATGGCCTGTTGACTTGCTGGAGCTCGGCGTGCCCTAAGTGAGATGTACTGTTGGTCTTTCCTTGTGGCTGCCTACTACGCTCACCGCTGAAATGACGAGGTGAGGCATTGAATTTCCTATGCTAAAAACACACCAATGACTCGTGCAGAGCTTGCATCGAGCAATTGCCAGTTTCCTTTTACTACATGGGAGGGAATATTTCTTCAAGAAGTTTCCATTGCTTTTCTAGACGGTATTTGCACATCATAGGTGCCATCTAGCAGAGCCTCCTTTCTCGAGAACTCAAGTGTAGTAGGTGTCGGTGTATAGCCTTTTCTCTAAGGACTTCCAGAAATATGTAGCCAATATGGCCCGGAAGTGACTGTTTTCAATCAAGTCAGCCTTGCTCCGTCAAGCTGGAAGTAAATTTTATGCTTTTTTAAGCGGTCTACTGGGCATGTGCGGGCCAAAAAAAATCAGTTCACTAGATAGCATGTGGTTTATCTCTCTGTGTGTGTGTGCAGCAAACATTGTCGGAGTTTGTGGATTCAATCTGCTTATGGCAGGGCAGTATATATATAACCGGGGAAAAATATATACTGGCTTGGTTATCTATATTTGATATTGAATTATCATAATCAATTATTCTATATTTGGTATTGAAATAAAA
Source organism: Cladorhizidae sp. MBARI D1340-BT2 (assembly GCA_028752905.1). NCBI lineage: Eukaryota > Metazoa > Porifera > Demospongiae > Poecilosclerida > Cladorhizidae > Cladorhizidae sp. MBARI D1340-BT2. Next base: position 28,534,842 of record JAQNBH010000015.1, on the reverse strand, counting down.
TAAACTATATTTCATATTTGGTACTGAAATATCATAACTATATTTGGAATATAACTATATTTGGTATTGAAATTAATTACTCTATATTTGGTATTGAAATACCATAACCAATTGATCTATATTTGGTATTGAAATATCATAACCAATTATTCTATATTTGGAAATACCAAATATAACTATATTTGGTATTCCAAATATTGAAATACCATAACCAATTATTCTATATTTCAAATATAACCAAATATCATAAACCAATTATTCTATATTTGGTATTGAAATATCATAAACCAATTACTCTATATTTGGAAATGTCATAACTATATTTGATATCATAATCAATTATTCTATTTTTGGTATTTCATATCATAATCAGGGTTTCATTTAGGGCCCCCCCCCCCCCGTGGAACCTTTATGTCCCCACCCCCCTGGAAATAATTCATTAGAAGCTTTGTCACATCTTTTTAACCATCATCCTCCCCTTCCCCCATTAAAATCCAGATTCCTCCAGTTGTCCCTCCCTCCCCCTTGGACATTTTTCTAAGTGAAACCCTGACAATTAATATTCGGTATTAAAATTTTATTCATATTTGGTATGAAATTGAATTATCATATCATATAATATTTGGTATTGAAATATCCTAATCATATTTGGTATTGAAATATCATAATCAATTATTCCATATTTTGTACTGAATATAACACAACCCATTATTATTTTGTAACCAGGGCACAGTTTTGCTCTCTCCTAATATGGCATTTGATGAGACTGCCAACAGCTGTGCGGAGTTTGAGGCCAATCTCTTCATCCTGTTCAGCACAGGGGCTGGAGTGAAGCAAGGGTTCCAGGGGACTGTCTACACAGCCAGCACAGTACAGAATGCAGTCATACAGGAAGTCAAGGAGGACCAGGTTCATAGTTCAGTCGCCGTATATATTTATGCGTTGTAAAACTGGGAAATTTTCGGTGGTTGAAATTTTCGCACGAAAGCAAGAAATGGTTTTCAATAAAATCTTGTGTTTTTATTTTCTCCCTGATAGCATGCCAAATTAGCCACGTTGCCAGGTACACCCATATGTATGTGTAGTACACACCAAGTTGCCAGGTACACCCATATGTATGTGTAGTACACACCAAGTTGCCAGGTACACCCATATGTATGTAGTACATATACCACATTGCCAGGTACGTATGTCAGATTGAGCAATACCAGCTCTGAGTGCTGATATCTGGGCTGGGGAGAAGCTGGTGTGTCAGAGAGACTACCAGCCATGGTGCTGATATCTGGGCTGCTTGTAGTGGGGAGTAGCTGGTGTGTCAGAGAGACTACCAGCCATGGTGCTGATATCTGGGCTGCTTGTAGTGGGGAGTAGCTGGTGTGTCAGAGAGACTACCTACCAGCCATGGTGCTGATATCTGGGCTGCTTGTAGTGGGGAGAAGCTGGTGTTTCAGAGACAGCAACCCTGCTTCCTTCATGAAGATGGATGGGACTGCTTAACGAACAGCGAGTGGCTAATTTAAATGTCCATCCTTCTTGAAACTGAATGAAAATTTGCACCTGCAAAAAAATTCCCACTAATGGCATGCATGTCCAGTGGAAGACAATCCAATCCCAGGATCACCCATGGTTACGCAGAACTAGTATAGCATGATAATATATATGTTGCTCGAGTTAGGATGACTATGGATGGCTGGCACCAGCGGACTTCATAATGGTAGATAAATATAGTGTAAGCTCTGGTTGTTAACCTCTCGATGTTCAGCACACATAAAGTTGTTAGGCGTCCTTATGGTAGTTTGCTGTGAAGTGCCGATATCGATGTCGTTAAAAAAAGTATCCATTAATGCACATGCATATTAGCTGCACTGCCTAGGCAACGAGTTTCAACAAAACACCAAGGCAAAAAAATTACTGGTAAGAGAGTATGTAGTTCTATCGATTATCTCTAGTGTTCGTAATATCCCAACGAGTTTATTGCTGCTTATTTGCAGGGGACTTTTCCCAGTCTTGTAGGTGCTATAAGTGTGTTATATACATATGTATAATTTATAGGTAGTGTATGTTTATAGATGTGTATATTTAAAGGAATATGTGTATATATATTAATAGGTTATATATATTAATAGGTTATATATATTAATAGGTGTGTATATGTGTATAATAGTGTGTATATTTATAGGTGTATATATGGGGTGTTTATCTATAGGTGTGTATATGGGGTGTTTATTAATAGTTGTATATATGGGGTGTCTATTAATAGGTGTATATATCAGGTGTACATGGTTCAGGGGTGTATTTAATATGGGGTGTGTATATTAATAGGTGTGTAATATATATAGGGGTGTATATTAATAGGTATATATATATATATGGGGTGTATATCAATATGTATATATATATATGGGGTGTATAATAATAGTTGTATATATATATATATGGGGTGTATATTAATAGTTGTATATATCGGGTGTCTATTAATGGGTGTATAATCGGGAGGTGTACATGGTCCAGGGGTGTATTTAATATGGGGTGTGTAATATATATAGGGGTGTATATTAATAGGTATATATATACGGTGTATATTAATATGTATATATATATATGGGGTGTATAATAATAGTTGTATATATATGGGGTGTATATTAATGTGTATATATTATATGGAGTGTATATAAATAGTTGTATATATGGTGTGTATATTAATGTATATATGGGGTGTATATTAATAGTTGTATATATTTATGTATATGGAGTGTATATTAATGTATATGGGGTGTAATATATAGGGTGTATATAAATAGTTGTATATATATATATGGGGTGTATATTAATGTGTATATATATGGGATGTATATTAATAGTTGTATATATATGGGGTGTATATTAATGTGTATATATATGGGATGTATATTAATAGTTGTATATATATGGGGTGTATATTAATGTATATATATATATGGGGTGTAGGTTGTATATGTGTGGTGTATATTGTATATATATTAATAGTCGTAAATATATATGGGGTGTAATATTGTGTATATATATATATGGGGTGTATATTAATAGGTGTATATAAGGGGTGTATATTAAGTTGTATATACGCACCCATATTAATGTGTACGGTAGATAAATTCCACCTGCATATATGTTAACCCTCTTGATGTTCAGAGCACATAAAGTTATTAAGTGTCCTTATATGTGGTTGTTTATAGGTGTGTACATGTATATTATATCAGCTATATATGTGTGTATATTTAGTGTATATACTGTATATAGCTATAGGTGTATATATTATATATATATATATTGTGTGTATTATGAACTTCTGTTGATAGGAGAGTCTGGCAGCAGGAGAGAGAGGGTGCATCCATTTCAAGTTCCTATGGCGACCAGAATTTGTGCGTGTTGGCTCACGCATCCTCTTCCGTGAGGGACAAACTAAAGGGATCGGCGAGGTCACAAAGGTCATCTCCTGTCGAGAGACAACTCACCCAGAACCCAACCCATCCACCAATAGTTTTTAAACCATACAAGTGACAGAAACACTTCCTCACGCATTTTTACAGCTCGAGGATCAGTCGGGTTATGCATGGTATTGCTAGAGGATCAGTCAGGTCATGCATGCAGTCAGGTCATGTACGGTATTGCTAGAGGATCAGTCAGGTCATGCGCAGTATTGCTAGAGGATCAGTCAGATCATGCACGGTATTGCTCGAGGATCAGTCAGGTCATGCATGCAGTCAGGTCATGCACGGTATTGCTCGAGGATCAGTCAGATCATGCACGGTATTGCTCGAGGATCAGTCAGGTCATGCATGCAGTCAGGTCATGCACGGTATTGCTCGAGGATCAGTCAGATCATGCACGATATTGCTCGAGGATCAGTCAGATCATGCACGATATTGCTCGAGGATCAGTCGGGTTATGCATGGTATTGCTCAAGGATCAGTCAGGTCATGCATGCAGTCAGGTCATGCATGCAGTCAGGTCATGCATGCAGTCAGGTCATGCATGGTATTGCTCGAGTGATATACTTTAAATAGAATTGAAAGTTCCATAATTACACATTGGAGGCCATGCAGGTATGTGTGTACATTGCATGTATAATTATGTTGAGGAGACAGCTGACTTGATGCTGGGTCCTATTCAATTGTTAACGGCTGTTCCATTGAGAGGCCAGCAAATTTAGCATCCTGCAGGCAACGATATACAAAATGCAAGTAACTATTTGCCTTATAACTCACCATCCGTCCGTCCATGCATCCTGGGAGAAAAATAATCCACCCTGGGAGTGACCATTGCATAGCATAATGGAACTGGAACGCAACTGTATGGGGCTGGTGAGGTAAATTTTAAAATCTGAACAACTTATTTTGCTACTGTTGCCCAGAGAGACTCCCTGGTATCGACTTGAGCTAGCTCAAGTAAGCTACACTAGATTGGTCCTGGGGAATGTCGTGATCTGAAGCAGCTGTGACTCCACCTACTCATGGAGTCCATCCATCCAGGTCCTCTAATAATCCACTTACAGAGGAAGAAGCTCCAGCCATCTTTCTGACAGCAGGGGCTAGAATGGTTGCTATACATAATACATTACATCCACGCAGAAAAAAGAAATCCCACATTTAATCAGTGATGATGCATAATTAGAAATCGAGCCTAGAAAACCATAAATTACAAGGCATAAACGATGCATAAATAACCTTTATATAGTTAGCACTGGCTGAGATGGTCACTTGGCACTCTAGTGCACAAGATCGGACTGGAAGTAAAGAAAACCAGTTCCTGGGCTCTATGGGGGGTAGTTGTTAAAATTGCAATTAAAGTTGCTTTGAAGAAGGATGATGATGACTCACCTGATGACGTTTTAAACACATTATCCTTATATGATCAAAAATGATTATTCAAGCAAAAGTCAAATCATGACATGAATTATGTCTGTTGTCTCTACCTCGTGTCACCGACAAGTGTCCAGCTACCCCGAAGATGGGTTGGTCAAAACACCAGCCGAGTCATTTGTGTTTAAGCTGCTAGCTGACATAGAGTGAATTTTAACTGCCTTTGAAAGAAGTTTTGTTGAAGTAGCTGCATATCATTATAGCCAACGAACGACAAGAGTTCTCAATTATTTCATACCACCCACCACACTCACTCACTATTTATTAATCTTGACTTGGTGCAAAGCTGGCATACCTTAATCAGGGAAAATTCGCCAGAACCTCGTTTTTCTTAGCTGCACCCATAGCTGTGAGTCTGACTTGACTATAATAGCTTCATAATTTTCATGTTTGGTCTTTTAACTGCCTGTAGATAACTGTCCAGACTCATTTGGCACTTAATAATTCACATTAGCTTTCTTCTTCATAGTTATTTTGGGGCCAGAAGATGATGGCTTGTTTCAAGACCCATAGATGCACTTTATGAAGATCCTGAAAATCCTAGGGCTAAAAATGTAAGCCCCCCCCCCCCCCCCCCCCAAAGAAGGAAATGGGGCTAGGGCTAGCTAGGACTGCCAATAAAGTGTTTTTTTTAACAGAAAAGCGAGAAGAACCAGTGGCAAACATTGTGTATAACTTTGGACTGGTGCATGCAAACAAAACTAGTTCACTCACAGCATGCATGCACATGTATACTATACACACACAACCTGTGAATGGAGGGGGGGAGTGATTACAGACAAATTAATACTAACAAATTAGGAGTAGTATTTTTATTTTTTAAACAAGGTATATACCTTTTTTTTGGTACTAACCACACCAAATTTACTTCCACCCAAAGTCAGCAACCTCAACCGTGAGGAGACCAGTTTCTAGACCTCCTTGTTGGTCATGAACGTTTGTTGCTAAAACCTCCTCATGTGTTCATGTGATTTTCCTCTCAGCTTGGGATTCTATATTCTCTAACAGGAACTGCAGCTACCAAATAACTATTGGGCTGCTTGCTATACCCGCTGTGCATTCTCTAACAGGAACTGCAGCTACCAAATAACTATTGGGCTGCTTGCTATACCCGCTGTGCATTCTCTAATAGGAACTGCAGCTACCAAATAACTATTGGAAGGGTGGTTACTATTATGTGAGTTCGGGTTACAGGGGTAGAATATATAAAAAGATCGATGATTGCAAGTGCTAATTAATCTTCAGTGGCTCCTCCTCCTTTTGGCTGGCCGGGCTGTTCCTGGAAGCTCTTCCTTCTACTGAGGAAGGCTGTACAGGAGGTAGGTAAGGCTAGTTAGGAAATGCTCAATATCCTTTTGTGAGAGGAAGTACTCGATGACAGGTTTTTTCCCCCTGTTGGTTTTGCTCTAGACCAGTGCGATTGTAACTTTTGTTTTCTTAGTTCAATGGAGCTGAAACCGCTCAAAAACATCCCAATTGGAGCAAAAAAGAGCTTTCGGTTAAAAAGGGGAGATTTCTCACCAAAAGCTATTTTCTGTCATTTAAAGAGTAGAAACAGTTTTATAATGTTGAAAAGGAAGCTAATGTGCCCATTTTGACAAGAAAGAGCTATTTCAGACAGTTTTTCCTCAAAATGCTCCAAAACGTTCAATGGAGCCGATGTGGGAAGAATTAAAAAAAAATTATAATAATAATGTAGTTACTACAGCTGGATGTGTGGTTGCTATTGGAGAGGTGGTTCAATTGAGAGTGAGCTATATATGTGGTCACAACTGAGGGGGGTTCTTAATGGAGGCTGTAGGTTGTTGCGTACGTAGTATGCATGGTAACAAGTCATTATTGATAAACAATTCTATGATACCATGGAAACCCCCTGGAATCATGTTCTGTCTGGAAGTAGTGTGAGTACGTACGTATAGCTAGTCAATCCAATAATGTGCAGGGAAAGAACAACATATTTTACTATTATTATTATTATTATTATTGTTATTATGTTAACGATGCTTAATTAAAGGAAGGTTAATTATGAAAACGACCTAGAAAGTAAATCCGCTCTCTCTCACCTTGGAAAGCTTCCTAGTGATGGCTTCTCTGTAGAAGGATATGATCTTCTCACTGCACTCCTTCGCTGCAGCAATAGCCTCCAGCAGCTGGGACACAATACACAGCATCAAGCAGACATAATTATACATGTAATAGGGCCATGGGAAAAATTATAAATGAAAAAATTATTTTAATAATTTCAATGAAGAAGATTTGTATGCAACAGAAGTCACACAAGTGGGCATTAATTAAGTGATGGTAGAATTTATCTCAACTTGGCAAAATGACCCTGTAAGTTCGCGAGAAGGGGTGCTAATTATTGGGTTTAAAACTCCTTAGATTTGTTGCCCACTTTTTATAAAATGATGATGGAACGCGTCCTCCTTCCTCCCGCATGCCTCTCGATGTTCTGATGTAACATATCAAAGTCAATTCAATGAGGATTCCACTCGAAAGCAATTCCACTCGAAAGCAAACTAGCAGATTGTTTGTGGACGTCATGTGAAGAGTAATTCTTCCCTAGTAATGGCTGGCCATTGTTGATCCTGCTACACTCAGTGTTCCCCACATAAACTAGGTACGACAGAATTCCCGTTCCACTTCTTTCTAGACCAGTGGATGCCCAGAGTACTGGGCATTTTGCCACATGTCGTCAGGTGAACTGAATGAGGTCTTGAGCTCCAAATCTTGGCAGCACCAATACACACATGTAGTTGGGTTCCAGATATTTGCTAGAGGAGGTAGCTCGCAAGTCAAGTAAAAAAATTTTTTTTTTTAAAGGCAGGTAGAGGAAGGAAGAAGATGCATTGCATCTTCAATTTACTTGGAAGGGTAATTGGAATGCTGTCATCAGAAGAGCCACCCAGAAGTGCTGATGGCATTATCCAAGCACTCGAGGGAAGAACACCAGGAACTATGAAAAAGAGACAACTATTCCCAATGATCTACCAGCAGTCGATCTTCGTTATCTGCTAATTATTAAGTGCCAAATGATTGAGGGATAAGGTATAGAAAGAAGTACAGTGTAGCTGACACAAATTGACTGCAATAGTGAGTGATTTAGTTGGACTCATCTAGATTCCTACCCACTGTATAGAGTGAGAGGTGGTTGGCAAACCTATGCTTCAACTGGTTGCTCTTGAAGGACTGATTGCAAGCAACCAATTGAGACCGGCGCAGTTAACTAACTGTTGGAGGGATGGCTACAACTTGAGGGGCAGGCTCCTCCATTCAGTAGGGGATATATGGTTCTGTGATTTGCAAAGAAGTTTAAGTGTTATGTTTGCCAGAAAACCTCTCGCTCTTTTGCATGATAGGGTGTGTGGCTGGTCAAGATGAAGGAAGGGACTCAGTTCTAGATATTTAACAGATGAGTGAGTCGATGATAATCTCTACTGATTCCATACTTCTTGTATACTTGTACAGAAAATATGATTAAAAGGCCGAGGAAGGTCGCCATTGGTGAGGAATCTTTCATCATTCTAACAAGGTTAGGATGGCAGTTGTATCATTTTCAGACATCAGGAGGTTTTGACTCGTCTGTCGTACGATCGTTCAATGTGCAACCACGATTAGGATGGATCTTTGTGTTACACGTTGTCTTGTGTTGAACTGGCTCCTTGTGTATGAATGTGTGCGTGTGTGATGTGTATCGCTAAATATTGCTAAGCTGTGCGAGACATGCAGTCCTTGGAAATATCAAACAATGAAGAAAACCTTTACTGGTTTTGGTGGGTGTTCTGGGGGGGGGGGGGGGGGGGGGGGGGGGGGGGGGGGAAGAAGAGTTAAGCTAAATTGTAGTTTTTGTTGAGGACCAGAGTGAAAGAGTATCAAATTCAAGAGTAGCCTCTGTGACACAGCCATTCCCTCACCGACTATTTTTGTAGGGACAAAGCTAAATTCATTAAAAGTAGGTGGCCATAGATAGTATCTCCTGTTTAATAATCCTATTTCTCTACGCTACTTTGGTCTGATTGATTCCTTCATCAGTGAGGTGAGAGACGAGCTGCTTCCTTCATGGCCACGCCCTGTACAGCTGACCTTTGTCATCCACAGTCTCAATGTCTAGTCAAACAAGCACATGGCAGGTGGCGAGAAAGACTAGTAAAGAGCCCAGGAACTGGACTGAAGTCCGCCATTCCAACTAGCTGGCTCCCACATATTGTCTATCTGCCAGTGAGACCTCCTGCACAGCTGGAATCCGAACATCTTATCCTAGTGGTTGCTGTATTCCTCTTTCTAATATTATTTCCACTCAGTTTCTAACCTCTGTACTTGCCGATTCTCTATATTCTTCAGACATGTTGAACAACCAAGTGAATGGTCCATAAAATGCACGGTGTTTGAGGTGTTCTCGTGCAACCTCTAGAAACACACATAGTTCTGATGTTAACATAATCGAAGTCAATTCAAGGAGGAAGATTTGTATGCAACAGAAGTAACAAGAGAAAGTTGTTGCAACACTTCCAAGAAACTAATACGAACACTAATTAATAATGAAAAATGGTGGCAGATGTGTTGGTAAGTAAGAAGAGAAGCTCAACACATAAAATGACTCGGTAAAGGGTTGACATTCACTATCGGATGAATGCCGAGAGGAAGTTCAAAGTCCACCAGCTTTAGTCCAAGAAAATCTTACCGTAGTTTGCACTTCACTCATTGGTCAGGCGTGGACTGATTTGTCCCTGCCATGTTGTGGGAAAAACAACTTTGTATTGTACATACCTCTGGTAATTTCAAGAGGTGCCATCAAGCGCAGGAGATTTGGAGCCATCTTCTGGGTCATACGAGAAGTGCTGGTTGATAGTGCCTCACCACAAGAGAGACAGACAGCAAAGAAGGAGTCTCCCTGGGGAATGATTTCTCTGGGAATATGCGTTGCCCAGGTGTCTCTGCCAACCAGAGGTGCAGATGTGTGCTAAAGAAAGAAAGTAGCTATAATGACTGCCACATGTCAAGAAGCCAGTCCAAGTTAGATGCAATGACAAGAACAAGTTAGATTGCGTGTGATGAGATTAGAGTGAAGGCATCAATCAATCAATCTGATGAGACGAGCAACACTGCAACACTGATCAATCTGATGAGACAAGCAACACTGATCAATCTGATGAGACGAGCAACACTGAGACGAGCAACAATGCAACACTGATCAGACAAGCAACAAAGCAACACTGATCAATCTGATGAGACGAGCAACACTGATCAATCTGATGAGACGAGCAACACTGATCAATCTGCTGATGAGACAAGCAACACAGCAACACTGATCAATCTGATGAGACGAGCAACACTGATCAATCTGCTGATGAGACAAGCAACACAGCAACACTGATCAATCTGATGAGACGAGCAACACTGATCAATCTGCTGATGAGACAAGCAACACAGCAACACTGATCAATCTGATGAGACGAGCAACACTGATCAATCTGCTGATGAGACAAGCAACACAGCAACACTGATCAATCTGATGAGACGAGCAACACTGATCAATCTGCTGATGAGACAAGCAACACAGCAACACTGATCAATCTGATGAGACGAGCAACACTGATCAATCTGCTGATGAGACAAGCAACACAGCAACACTGATCAATCTGATGAGATGAGCAACACTGATCAATCTGCTGATGAGACAAGCAACACAGCAACACTGATCAATCTGAAAAGACAAGCAACACAAGGGAACTTGGACACACGTGCTTATCGTGAGGCAGTGCGAGAAAGAAAGAAAGAGAAGGGAATTTTTTAATTCGTTTTTTTGACATACTCGACATACTCGAGATGATGATGCATAATAGCTCTCAGGTTAGTCCACAATGTGTCGCATCACATCTCAATCACATGTGACAATATTTATCGCACTGCATAGCTTAGAGCTGATTACAAAGTCTGCAATGGGTTGCTCTCAGCACATATTGAAATTGAACTTTCACCTCAAATTAAGAACACCCACTGCCTTTATTGACGCCAGTGCCCCCCGTTATTTGAAATCGAGTGCACAGATGTTGAAGAAACTGATGTTGTTGCTGAAGGAACTGATGTTGATGCTGAAGGAACTGATGTTGATGCCGAAGCGACTGATGTTGAAGCAACTGATGTTGAAGTTGACAGCCAATGTTGAAGCAAAGAAGACCCGGACCCGCTTAAGGTTTCATCATCTCAAATAAAGGCACATCAATGCGACGCATTGCAACTAGAGAGATTCTATTCAAGTGACGCAATTGTGTGGAGTTTCACGAGATGCATAATTGTGTGGAGTTTCACGAGATGCATAATTGTGTGGAGTTTCACGAGATGCATAATTGTGTGGAGTTTCAAGAGATGCATAATTGTGTGGAGTTTCACGAGATGCATAATTGTGTGGAGTTTCACGAGATGCATAATTGTGTGGAGTTTTCGAGGACCTTCTTCATAATTCTAGCTCCTAGTGCGGGGCATGCACATAACGGATCACCAGATCTTGATTGAATGACTGTTTGTGTGACTATAGGTCATAGGTCATATGCCCGAGCTTCCTCTTCCATCCAGGTCAGCTTTGTCCCTCGCAAAGAGATCACCACCACCTCTCCATGTCTTCACTTTATAGTTTGGTCTTTCACTGGCGATACTTGCTTCTGCACCGGCTGCTAGGTACCTGGCTAGATTTGTAGCAATGCGGCCATCTTCAGGGGCGTACCCAGGATTTAGAGAGGGGGGGTGCTCTCTCCAAGGCCTTTGTAGTCAAAACCAAATAGAATAGGGCATATAGTGTATTGCTGCATGCGGAAAACCAATTTGTGATCAGAATGGCTGGCACCAATTAAAAAATATATCTTAGAAATATGTCCATATAGCTAACCGATCAAATCACCGGTATTTACATTATATAAAGTACATCATATGACAAAAATAAATGATTAATGGGACTAGTTGAGTAGCAGCATTCTCCGTGGCTTAAGTTTTGCAAATCGGTCTATGACGTTATCAAGGTTTATGCTGTCAGAAATGTCTCTATGACAGAAGAGCAGAAGAAGGGCATTAAGTCGGTTCTCTGTCATTGCATTTCTGAAGTCAAAAAGTGTAATTCTCTGCTTCTTTTTCGGTGGCATTTCTGCTGAGATGTATATAGTTGGCAGCTCAAATCAAAAATCAACCAGACATTGAGAACTTCTGTCATGGAGCACGACTCGAGGTGGCTCTCTAGTTACTGCATGCGCGCATGTGGATTACTCTTAGCCACACCTTTTTTCTTCTTTTTCCTTTTTTTGTTGCATTTTGTACTCTAGGGTGGGTGCGCGCGCTCCGAGCGCTCTATGCTGGGTACGCCCCTGATCTTCTGAGGCATCATCACATTCACAGCAATCCAACAACTGCCTTGACCTCTCTAGGCTTATAAGCACATATGACTGTGCATGCAATGTCTCATGTCTCCGATGCTAGCGATATGTCTGAACAAAGATCACAACTTGGCAATCAAATTCGAAAAGCTTCATTAGAACTCACACGGTGAAATCCAAATCCAACTCAAGCTGTTGACCGGCAAGGCCGCATCTAACCCTACTCTACTAGAATAACACCTCAGGTGCTGAAATGGCGAGGACTACGGGGGCAAGCGTCGTCGTCTTTGACAAAAGGAAGAAAAAATATATCCTAGTAGCGGCTGTGGCTGTATTCCTCGCTTTAGCTGAAGTTGGCAAATAATATAATGTGGAAGTACTCTGAAAGAGAATCATTGCCTGCCATACTAAAGCTTAGAAGACCGAGGCACCAGCTATATAGCTAAGGGCTAAAATGACTTCTGTGTTCTTTAGCCTAAATGTTGGCATGCTAGAGAAACAAAATATTCTGCTTACCGTATTTGCCGGAGTATAAGTCGCAGTAGCAGCTCCAAATCTTCTTCTCCAATTCAGGGGTGCGACTTATAATCCGAACATGTCGCTTTTCCTTAAACAACTGGGCGGGGTCTCTAGTGGCACGTGTGTCGATAAAATGTCTGGAAAGCGAATGAGTTACACTGCTGGCTTTAAGTTCAAAGTAGTTGGGTATGCAGAGAAGTTCGGAAACAGAGCAGCGGAAAGAGAGTATAGAGTTAGTGAAAAATTGGTCAGGGACTGTAGAAAGAAGAAGAGTGTGTTGACAACGCTGCCGAGATGCACTAGATCTGCTAGAGTTGGAGTCTCGGCTTACTGGCCAGAATTTGAAAGTAAACTGCAAAAGTGGGTGCTGGACAAGCGCTTGAATAGACATTTTTGGGACCATCTCATTCATCTCGTGCAGTCGAAACTTTACCTATTGTCATTGCGCTTTATTTAGCATGCGACCTATACTCCAACTATTATAGATTTTCAAAATGATGGCCAACTTTGGGGGGTGCGACTTATATTCCGGTGCGACTTATACTCGGGCAAATACGGTACTTAATCAGCTAGTATATCAACATTGCTTACCTGATAGAGCCTTCAAGCCATGAAGAAGGCAACTTCGACTCTTGCCGTACATAACCTCCAGGCATATGTATGCGTTGCATTATTTTAATCTTTAGACTTAAAGGGGTTAAAGGAATTGATGATCACCTCACTGGCTGTTCCAAGACAGATGCCCCCCAGCCATTCTGCTCTCATATTCATACCTCGAGACACTCTATGCGAGGACAAGGTCAATTATACTAAAAATTAATTGCTCCGGAAGAGATATTCAAGTCACATTTTATGGCATCTATATACTAACTAACTAAATGCTTAGCCTCTTCTTTCAAACTTCCATGTTTGGGATAGATTAAGATTAAGAGCTGATTTAAGTTCCATTCCATTAGGTGATGTGGTGTTGATGGACCTGGTACCAATAGCTTGTATATATATGGCGGGAAATGACGATCCTTTACCAGATTACACCAAACATTTGTACTATTAGACTGGCTGCATGCAGTAGTAACAGGTGGGCAGACTATGCAGTTGACGATGCACATATTTCGCTCCAGATTAGAAAAAGGTGCGAGGTCTATTCAAGGAACTGTGGCAAACATGCATACATGCAAGAGTCTTATTTTCTCCACTCACTTTGTTGATGGTGAACTCTCCCTCGGAGTACGATGCTAGCAATCGGCCGGATTTTCCCTCCACCACACACGTGCATAGGGAGTGGCTAGCGTCTTCCTGCTGAGGGTCAGGGTCCACCAGCAGCTCTCCCTCCTTGGTTATGCCACACGTCAGCGCAGCGAAGGTGGAAGAGAGAGGAATGCAGGCATCCATCAGTGCTAGGCAGCATGCGTTCATCAGCACTGAGAGCAGCTGTGTGTGTACAGGGTGTGTGTAGTGTAGGATGATGTGTGTGTAGTGTAGATGATGTGTGTGTAGTGTAGGATGATGTGTGTTTGTGTGTGTGTGCAGTAGTATAGGATGATATGTGAATAGTATAGAATGATGCATGTAGTGTATGTAGTATAGGATTATACGGTATGTACAGATCACTGAGTATTTGTCCCGGGCTAGCTAGGAGGGAATAGGTACAGATCACTGAGTGTATCTGGACTATATAGCTAGGAGGGAATAGGTACAGATCACCGAGTGTTTGTCCCTGGCTAGCTAGGAGGGAATAGGTACAGATCACTGAGTGTATCTGGACTAGCTAGGAGGGAATAGGTACAGATCACCGAGTGTTTGTCCCTGGCTAGCTAGGAGGGAATAGGTACAGATCACTGAGTGTATGTATATACTGGGCTATCTACAGGAAGGACGATGGTTGAACTATTGCAAGAGTGTTTGTACGTGGACATCACATCTACAGATTTTGTCCAGTCTCCCAATAAAAGAAACACTTTCAAGCACAAGGAGATAGTCACGACCAGTACTCGCCAAAACCAACAGTCAAGGCGCTGAAAATAACTAGACCAGCTTTTTTCTTATTAGGCAATAATTTTTTCATGTCCGTGGTCGAAGACAAGTAAAATTTACGGGCAAATTTGTGGACTGGGTAGATAATGGAACAAACAATGTTAGCTTTTTAGCTATTTAGCTATTTATTTAAGTATTTATATAGTTGTTATTTTTTTAATTGATTATCCTAATAATTCAAACAAAATTTTAATTTAATTTTTAATTTTTAATTTAATTTTTTAACCGAGTTGACAAGAGACTGTATCCCACAAATAACAACGACCCTTTATCATTTGAAATGGTGATTGGAAAAGGGTCATCTGTCTGGATGTGGTCTTGTTTCCTTTTCTTTTTGACCCTTCAATAAAGTTGTTTGCTTATAAATAATTGCTTATAAATATAAACATTGTCTTTCTTGTTCGATATTTTGTGTGTGTTTGCTTCTGTTAATTAGACATACTGGAGATGAGTGGTGGAAGACTCTACACCATGTCCGAGTTCTACAAATTTAAACTATGAGCTTCTAGGCTTCCAGGACTGTTTTAAAACACCTGTTACTTCTTGCTGTTAATTACACACATGTCCCGTCTTGTAGCTATTGTTTGTTGTTCCTGTGTAGGGTCAGCTAAAGCCCTTCAAGGACTGGGTAACCGTTTCCTAGGAGTGAGAAATCCACAAACCAAACAGCGGAACTGCGCAAGTCATTTGCTAGCTTGATCGTGAACTTACCTTCCCAACGACCCTTACCAAATGCTTTATTCCACATGCACTGGAGTCATCTGGTATTAACACTTCTATGATCGTAGGTGGATCCTTAAGGAGGCATATCAATTCTTTCATACCTCTTATGTTGGATCTGCTGGTTTACTACCTCGGGAAGGATCAAGGCACGCTGGGAGTGTGTTAAAAAAAAGTTAATATCAGCTACAGCCCCCCCCCCCCCCCCCCCCACCCCCCTTATTACCATCATCACCATCTATTGAGAAATCCCCCCCCTCCAGTCTTATAACATGCTGTTTAGGTAATTAGAAGCTGCCAATGTGAGCCCCCCCCCCCTCCCCCCCCTGAGATATGAGCTTAGGGGGTTGCATTGCCTGCCATTTTAAAAAGCAAGCACAAATGCAGCTAAAAAATTACCCCTTACCAAAAGCTGGTAAGGGTTGTGAGGGGTTTGGTTTCAACCATAATTTCCCCATGCTGCAATGCTTTATAGCTATTTCCCCCTCTCACTTCAAACACAGACAGAGTTGTTCGCTGTTGGAGTGCAACTAGCACTTTCCACACAGCCTCTGATAGAGACAGCCTCTGATAGAGACAGCCTCACCTTTTGTAAGCAGTACTCCAACTGTAACCATGGCAAATTTATAGCTATTCATGAACTCAGAAATAGCGACTTCTAATTCAGGAATCACAATAAGCTGAGTTTGGTGTAGGAAATCGTCTCATTTACGTTCATTTACGTAAAGCAATTAAAAGCTACCCAAACCAAAGAAATAAAATTCAGGATCTTCTTCGCTCTCAAAGATGAAGGCTTTTAGAGCGTCTCTTGGTAAGCATGCTTGCAGTCTGTGCAACTTTCCTCAGCAAAAGAGCTTCTAGAAACAGTAGGACAGGCCAGAAAGGAACATCACAGATGTTAGTCATTGAAAATAAAGCCAGAACCCTCCTCAACTCTAACTTTATTACTGGTGGGTATCTTGTTTTTTAAAATTATTTCTTGCCACACTTCTAAAGTTGCTAGGACTGGATTGGAGATACGGGATTAATTTTAGGCAGTGTAGATTTATTTTTAATTTAATTTTATCCTCAAACGGTTAGGTATTTGAAAAAAAGGGAAGGGGGGACAAAAATAGTTCAAGGTATATTTATTTATGCATAATTGGAAAAAATAATTTCCATTTGCCAGTGACCCATAAATAGAAAGAAGGGGAGAGAAGGTATGAAACAAGAATTTACCAATTATGTAGACAGACAACAGACATTTATAGGACCTTTACCTATTGCATTGCATTAAAAGGTAAAGGGTCTCTCCTGTGGTCCATCTATATAGACTTCATCAGGAATAAAGTTGTTATAAGATTGTCACAATACATTTGATGGGATGAGGAATTTAGACGAATTTTCTTCTAATTTAGGATGATTGCATCTACTTTCAGGAATGGTGAGCTACAGGCCCTTACTGGTATTTTTAGAAGCAATTAACGTGGGTAAATTCATGTTCATTTGTTTTTGACGAGTCAATCCAATTATAAAACATGTTTCTATTTGTGTGTTGTTTAAAAAGAATTACTCTATATATATGACAAGAACTAACCAATCATATAAGTAGACAACATGCTTATGTACTGCACAGATACATGCATCATAATATTACCTGGTTTTGTCGAGGTTCTTGATTAGCTATGTTGACAACATTGACGACCTTTACCCACAACACCAATCAACTTGAAATTGTATTCTTTCGACGTTTCGACTAGCCTTCATCATATTTTCAATTGAATCAATAAACAGATTCATGTTGAATCGAGAAATGGACTACTGCTATTGGACAGTTTTGGTAAAAATTATGACGAATTATTATACATACTCGGGGGAGGGATTAGATAGATACATATTTCAAGATCTTGAAGATGGAAATTTCATGGTAATAACAAATTTTTGGATGTGGTTGTGAAGGGTTCAAAGTATGCTTGAAATCAACTGTTCATGGCACCTAAAAGCTTCCAAAGTGAGGAGTTTCAGCTGAGATATAAACTTTGGTCTGCCATTAAAAAAATGGTGGCAACACTACCCCACAAACATTGTGATGCAATGCTCGAGAGTGACATGCATTTCCCCTTCCAAGGCATATTGTCGGGTGAATCCCCAGAAGGACTACTTTTGCTGTGCTGTCTATGGGAATCCTCTGGCATCCACTCGAGCCTTCTAGAATAAGCAACATTATCCTGGCCCGAAGATTATTGCATTCTAAACTAGTTGTGGCTATTCCCCCTACCCATAATTATATTGATATTCATGGCAACCTCTAACAATCCATGATGGGAGGAGGAAGTCTCAGCAGCAACAGCCATGTTTCTGATCGCAGAGACTAGGTCAGGAAGGGTCGCCAACCACTCCCCCATGCAGAAGTAGAAAGTACATGCACTTCATCAACGACACATAATTAGAAACTGAGTACAGAATTACAACACAGAGCCAATTATTTAAGCCTGTCATTTTGAAATACAGGTCAGCCCAATATAGAGATATTCTCGGCTATGGCATGCAGTTAGTTGTGGGCTAAGTCAGCAGCTGTAACAAATGCTACCAGCACCGGTTGATTAGAGTTTAATCCAACTTCATGATGTGGAGTTGATTCGAGCACAGATTAACCCGCTGGAGGTCAATGATAGATAGAAAAGGAGGACTTGTGTGAATCAAGAGGAGTGGCTCTCGGGGTTCACATCTTGTCACTCAAAATTGCACCAAGAGTCAGCTGGTGTCGACAACCTTGGGCTTCAATTTCTTCAATTACAAAATGTCCTTTTCCCCAATTCAGATTTTTGTTAATTATATTTTGCTGATATTACACTTCCTTAACAAAGCAAAAAAATAACATCCACCCACCCACACTAACCTCCACTCACAAACACATATATACCCTTGGCAACCTTAATTAATTTAATTAAGTGTGGTTTTAGGCCTTAAAAATTCTTCAACTGAATTGAATCCTTGGTAAAGTAGCAGGCGACAATCCCCCCCCTCCCACACCCCACACACAACATTTTTTCTACCAGAATATTCAAAACCTTCCAGTGCTTTGACTTGACTAGCCTGTTTCTCGGTCAGCGGATACATACACTCATAAATTACTCTTGTGACAACAGTAACTAATTAACCACCATAAGTGCCTATAGGTGCAAACTTCTCGCACACACAAAAATTAATAAATAAATGAACCACACCTTCTAAACACAGGATTCCTCTTAATTCTCCCTGCACATGCCCAGTAGACTGCTCTATCAATTTATAATAATCATTTCATTTTAGGTCCAGTCTGAAGGAACAAGTGATCAAAGAGAAGAATTATATAAAGGCCGACTGTTGCACCTGCTGCCATGAATGGCTTTTCCCGCACCTCCAGTGCCGTCTTTGGAAGACTTTCTTCGCAGAAAAGTTGCACAGGCTCCCATGCTTGCTTCCCTGGAATTTTTCTGAATCGTTAAGCTCTTGAGGAGGCGCTCAGGGATGAATCTCTCTGCAAGTTTTGTCATAAACAATGCGACACAGGCTTTGTTTGCTTACCTCCATGGAGATGATTCTTCTACCAAACTGCAGCTTATTGCACTTATATATATTATAGTGATCAAAGATTTCGAAAATACCAGCCTTGACAGAAATACTAGCCATTAATATCATGGCCATAAAACAATAACAACAACAACAAAGATTTTCTCAATGGTCAACTTGAAATTTACGCTCTCGACGTTGTTCGTCTCAAGACAGCAGAGCAATAAAACCTGGTAAAGCACCTAAATCATACATGTATGTATCTGTATGTGTATATATATACATGTAATATATATGTATGTAATATATATATATATACGCATATAGAGACAAAAATGTTTTTATAAAAAAAATTTTTTTTTAAAAACATGACTAGAAAATGAAGGAAGAATTTACTAATGTTCATTTACATATGAGAAGACCCCTTACCTACAAGTGAACTGCAAATATTAAATATTAAGCACTATTCAGTATATTGGTCTTAATTATATTTAACAGGGAAAAGGTTCCTGTAGATGTTTGTTGTCGACTAGTCTATATATGAATCATCTACCTACTTCTCTTCCCATATATACATAATGATATACATATAACTTGCATGTACGTATATGATAGTTGGACATAATTTTACTTCCAAAAATGTTCCATGCATTGCCACGATTAACCCTTTAGAACCATCTATATTTATACATTCCCCCATACCCAACATCATAAAAGGTCCACCGGCCAGACTTTTACTATCAGAAGTCTGCACACATGATAACCGGTAAAGGGTTGACACTGTCGTGAACGCGCGATGCAATATCCAGTCAAACCGAGCTGAGTCAGCAATTCTATCAAGTAATCAGTTTGTTTCCTCCTCAGAACTTAAGGGGGGGGGGGAGAATCTTCAAAAACAAAACCCCTGACTGTATGTATATAAGCAGTTGGTTTCCTCATACAAGCTTATCCTTGTGATAATAACTGAGATGAGTCACCAACAGCTGCACCATTTCTTACCAAAGAAGTGATCAGTTCGTTTCCTCAGAATTTATCTTCAACAAAACCAGGTAACTACTCATAATATAATGCATGTGCCTACTACAGACTCATAACGGGGGGATGGGGGTGGGGCAGAGCGGGGCATCAAAATAAATATGTAGAACACAAGGCAAAAACATTAAAACAACAAAACAATACATTATTATTCTCTCAACAAACTCCCAGTGGACATAATGAAATTAAAATCACCTTCTCAATAATCAACTTGAATTTTACTCTCTCGATAGACTCTCTAGCCTTCATCAGGAATAATGAGATGCTAAGACCTTTCAGCTTGGTATATACTATCACCACGTGAACCAGATGTGTGCGTGTGCAGGTGGGGGGGGGGGGGGGGGGGGGGGGGGGAGGGATAATAAATAAATAATAAATAACAAAAAACAACAAAAAACACAAAAATAATAGAAACTAAATAAACATCAAAACAATAAATATAGAATAATAATAATAATATAATAATAATAATAATAATAATAATAATAATAATAATAATAATAATAATAATAATAATAATAATAATAATAATAATAATAATAATAATAATAATAATAATAATAATAATAATAATAATAATAATAATAATAATAATAATAATAATAATAATAATAATAATAATAATAATAATAATGAATAATAATCTTTACAAGCTTTTAATTGAAAACAGTTACGCCGTGATGGAATAACACAGTTTCAGAATTTAGGGGGGGAAAACACCTAACTTTGTTGATGAACCTAGATCCTGTTCTTCCCCAGGAGGTCAACATTACATACTCAGCAGTTACAAAACAATACTAATCAGCATCACTATCAAAACAACATCATTATTACCCATACGTGTTAATACGTGTTAATACCCCATACGTGTCAATACCAATATCTTAGATTAGCTTTTTTTCCTGCATGATTTTCTGGCTAAAGAGTGTTGCAACCTTGGTGACATGGATTGTCACTCAAAAAAAATAGTCCAGAGTCAAAACTATTCCAAGACCACCTCGTTTGTCTCAAATCCAGGTTTCGTCCTATCTCTGATATCTCTGATTCTAGCTAGCACTTAGCCTCTGTCTTTCCCCAGCTACCTTAGCCATGAAGTCACTGGTTCTGTAAGTACCTAAACCCAATATGCCTAGGCACACAGCAGCTTTATATAAATACCTATCATCATCAATTATTCAATACTCCATGGCCCCCAAAAGTATAGCTGGCACAGAATAACCACAGGCAGACTATTTTAATGTATACCAAACTAACTCACAGCTCCTGCATTGTGCACAACTTGGAATGTGATGGAGATGGCAGTATGTGGGTGGAGAGAGGTAAGTATACAGGCCTCACAAGTACTAGTGACGATATTTTCCAATTGCCTTTCCCTGGTGCTAGAATTACCGCTGGCTAGCACCACTAGAACATCCAGGACAGCCCTGCACGTCACATAATTACATACGTAATGTGCATTAGCTAGTGGAGATGGGTATACGTTACGAGTTGCGAAGAGCGCTCGAGTACAGTTGAAAAGTTTGCTAGTAACTAACCTGTCGCACTTTTCCTTGACGATTTTCACTTCAGAAGGGCCATATACAGCACACAAGACAGACGTTTCTCCCTGAATCAACCTAGCCGAACCATCGGCCCTCTCCAACAATCCTAATTCACAGGTCATCTGTCTTAGCCTAGCCATTTTGTTAGTCTCGCATAGAAGATGACACTTTACCAATTGCCTCAGGCGAGCGCGCGCGTATGTGTGTGTGTGTGCGTGTGTGCACGCGTGCGGGCGCGTCGTCTCTACTCACCTGCGCCACTTGTTCCAACGCCTCTCCATTACACAAGTCGGCTCCGCATATGCTCTGCTTGGGTGGACGGCATATAACTCTTCCTCCCCCCCCATTATGTACTTCGAAATAGTAATTTTAAAAAAGGGGAAAAAGTGTGTAGTTGGTGCTACCTGGTGTATTTTGACGCCGAAATTAGTTTAGCATAGCTCTATGCAATGTTCTGCAAACATGGAATGAGCTGTAGCTAGCTATAACCAGCTTCTCCCGTACTGTCTTTTTGTGACAATGGTTCGCCACAGAGCTGAGCTGCTGAGTCACCGAAAGCTGCTCATTTTCCTACCAAAAGTGTTTTTTCTCAGAAGTTTAGTCCTGTATTTTTATAATGCATGTGTCCATGTGTATTATATGAAGAATTCGATATAAACATGTGTGCATCTATTTTGGTAATAAAACATGGTAAATAATAACATATGATCAAGTCCTGGTGAGTAACTTCTTGTAGGTGTATGCTACACATATATATATAGAAACAAATAAAAATGGCAAAAAGCAAGTACTTACAACAGTCATTTACAGGAGGACCCTTTTTTATATTCGGAGTATTAAGTATATATATAAGTATAGACAACAAATATATAATTGTTGTCTCCCCAGTTCTTTACTTTCTATGCATCCACACATAACTTGTGTATACTGTGTCTGTTCATAATAATAATTCAATTGTTCTGTTGAGCCTGAGGTAGATCACCACTAAGTACATACAAACAATATATGACAAGGACTATATACTGAAGAAAAACCATAAGTTAACCTTTTTTTAAAGGAATGTTAGCACAAGATTGATAGAATCATTCCTAAACTATTATATGTAGTAATTATGCAGATATAGTCAGGTGCATTATTCATATAGTTTATAGAACCCCCTTCCCCTCAAGTTCAAATGTTCAAGTGATGACCTTAGGGAAATGGGTCGTCCCCAACCATGATGGCAAAGATGAATGAACTACTTTAATGATTATTACAACAAAATAATGAATTACAAAGAGACAGATGGGGATGGGGGAGGTGCCAAAGACATACATTAAGTATTACCACTCTTGAGCACATTTCCCATAACAATTCTGTCATCCTACACCTCTTCCTTCACCCCTGCTACTGATCTACCCAACATTAGGCCTACTCTCCCTTCATCACCTTCATTTCTCCATTCTACCTCCCACTCTTCAGACCCTTCAATGCCCTCAATCATATCCAATAATCCTCCTCGCTCACCAGAAAACTCCCCACAGTACAAGAAATACACAATATCTTCCAAAGCACCTTCATCACAGAGCTAACATCTACGATCCTGACATAGACCACACCTCTCCTTGTCACCCAAGAGTCTCGCTGGTGCCACCCTTAATGTAAATATCAGCCTCACTTCCCCTATGTTAGTGAATCCTCTCACATATCTTTCTTGTCCAAACTGTTCTTTAGCTATTTAAGGTTGGATTTCCCTCCCACTTCTTCCTGTCACTTTTCCTTATGAACATCCCTTACACAATTCCTCCATGTCTTACTTGAGCCTGCTATCTCCAACTCTCCTTCCCCTCAAAACTTATTTTTCAGCTCACAAAGCTCTGCCCTCCAACCTGGACATCACTTAACAGTGGCCACAACCTTTTTTCACTAGCCTATATCTTCACTCATTCTCTGCAACCATCCAAATAACAGTTTCTTTTCTTCCCTTCTCTCCTCCAGCTTCCTCCATCCCATGTCGCAATCCCTGCAACTGTACTCCCTCCAACCAGTTACTACTGACATTCTCTTGAATTATTTCCAAATTCTTGCACTCTGTCTTCTCTCCTGCTCCTCTCCACCACACTTCAGATGAATGTTCTAGACATGGCCTAGCTAGCAACTCCCATATTAGTTTACCTCTGTCCATCTCAAACTCCCTATTAACCATGGTAATAGAAACAATTCTTGACCTCCCATTCTTCTGCCTTTTCCCTGATCCTATCCAAATGAACATTTCCTCATCACCCTGTCAAACCACACCAAGATATTTGAAGGCTTCCACATTCTTCATTCTCTCCTCAATAATCTTCCACTCTCCTCCACTACACTTTCCCTGACTCTCATCATTGACTTCACTAGTAAACCTAAATCTCCATGTCATCGCATACTTCACCACCATATCCAACATTACCTGTAACTCTACCTGATTTCTCGCTAACAGTACAACTCACTACACCATGTTCCTTCCACTTCAATCCCTATCCCCTGGTCACAGAGGACAACCATGTCTCAGTTATGCCTACCACAAACCAGCTAGACCCCTCTCCACCTAACAACACACTTGACTGAATTCCTTCATACAAGCATTTGCACACATTGACAAATCTTCCTGAACTCCGTACCCTCTCAGCTTCATCCCCACAATCCTTCTCTCCACACAGTATTGCTCACATCCAGAAATGCCAGAAATGTCTATTGCCTCATAATGCCTCCCCCCCCCCCCACACACACATACACCCATCAATACTAGGAACTAGTCAGTACATCTTCTCCCTGGCCTAAATCCACCCTAACTTTTTTATTTAGTATATACTTTTCTGCAAACCTACTGAGCCTACCAACACTCTTGCAGGTAACTCCCCCCCCCCCCCCCTGCCTGCTGCAAAATATATCTGCCAGCCCCAGCACATCTAAATCTTTTCTTTTCAAAATGCACTTAACATCCACCTTTCTCACCCATAACCATAACCCATAACCCTACAGTTTAGGAAACCCACAAACTCTGACACCTCTGCCACATTCCCTCCCCCCTCCTTCCCCTTCCCACCATTATTCATCTTGGTCTGTGCGAGAGCCCCTACCAACTCTTCTGTAGCACCTTTATTAAACTCTGCCATCACCAGTTTTAATTCCCTCCCAGAACACTTTCCATCCTCTCAATATATGTACAGTATTGGTGACATTAGTATCTACTAACCTTCTCATCCCAAAACTCTTCCTTAACTTTCTCTAATCAAATCCTGGTTCCTAAACATGAACCTACCTCTAAACATTATTCATTGCTTTTTTCTTGTGCCTTGTTCTGGTTCTTCTTAGACACAGACTACAAACCCATTTTTCGCTTAATATCCTTCCTCCTCAGACATCCCAACACATCCTTGGTGGGTACCATCCCCCACAAGGCCCTTCACATCCAATCTAACTTAAGAGAATTCTTCATCCTTAGAACACATGATGCATGTATCTTGTACCCCGTTCATCGCCATTTCCCCCCATCCTTTCCCCCCTTCCATTCATTATAGAGAAACTGCATTGCAATGACTAACAATTTAGCACAATCTATCTATGCATCTAGGCATATTTCTATTTCCGCAAATGTTCATTCGTCATAATTTTATATCATAAGACTCCAAACAGTCCAAAGTGTTGCAAAAATTAACCTGCTTCTAGCCAGTTTGCTTTTCGAACACATGAAGTCAGTAAATGATAACCCAACACTTCTTAGCCACTTTCAATAAAGCACCTTCACCAGTGTTTGACAATGAGAAGAATGGTTAGTGTCCCAAACTGGAGCTACGTACTCCAATAGCGGGCATGCAAAAGTAAGGTATAATTTAAGGTATAATTTCAGGACCCAAAAACCATGCCTGCCTGCTTCGAACCTTGCTTCAAAATCACTTCATTGTTATGCAATCAGCTTAATTTCTCAGGCAGGATATTTGAACTCAAGAACACGCTCTAGCCTTACACCATTCAGCACCGAACCAATCAGTAGAATGCTGACACATCTCTTTTGCCAAATTATTAGATACTTGCACTTGGAGACCCCAAAACTGAACCCTGGGGAACACCCGAGGCAACTTACACTGGCTCTGAGATGTGGATGCCATCCATAAACTCTACTTCTGAGGTCATGCCAATGCAACACAAAAGGATCCAAATCTAGTTACCTTAGCTTATTTAGGGACGCACTTTGTCAAAAATGTCCAGGAAAATTTCACAGACTTCACTGCCACTCTCCAAGGCTATATTTATCATTATATGTTATAAGAGAAGAAAAATACCAGATGTACCGTAAATACTCTAATGGCCTAGGCAACAATGTTGAAATATTGTTCAGGAGACTCTAAAGCAAAGTGCCAATAAGTGTCTTGAATGTGTCTTTATAATAATGAACTTTATGTGTACAGTGTATCATAATTTGATATTTTGATCTGAATTATAACATTCCAGAAGTGTGAAATGCTAGCACAATACATGACCATCACAATGAATCATATGAATATGAACACATACAGTGCATAGAGCACACATAACACATAGAGAGAAAATACCATGCAGAAAGCAATAAATGCAACAAACAACAACAGATTGAAGCAAACACAAAGAAACTACTGGGTGAAGTCTACCACGAACAAGAAGTTAAAACAGACTTTGCATTTTATGCATTGCTTACTCACTGCACAGCTAACTATAGTATCAATGGCTTCTTCATCGCTAGCACTCTCATCTCCATCCAAATTGTCAGCTCGAGTGAGAGCGCTAGGCTTGCTTGAAGGTAAGTCAGGCCAGACTACTCTGCCTAGCACTAGCAGAGCTCAGGGTTCATCACTGCTTTCCCCCCTCAGACAATCCAAAATCAACATCCAGAACTCGAGAAAGTACATCCTAATGTTCGACCTGACATCTTGATCAGATTAATGGTCGGCGTTTTCCCCTTTAGTTAAATTCTGTAGGCTGTAGAGCTGGATATTTTTAGCCCTGGGGTCGATTTTGCTTTTGGCGTATTATACGCTTACCAGTGAATGTGGTTAATCAGAACAGTATACCATCCCAATCTCTGTTCCTGTCGAGCCCAACAGAAGCATACTTTGGAATCACCAGTTCTCATACTTGGGAAGCAAGTGCAGGCCTATAATATAAAATTGTGAGGTGCCTAGTGGAAGTGTTTTGGATACTGATCAGAGGTGTGTATTCAGCCATAGACTGGGGCTGGTTACAGGTGGGTGTTCCCCCAAAAAGAACTAACCTACCAAAATTGTGAGTTGGTATAATCCTCACCAGAGTTGATAATAGCCTCTTATGTCAAGACGTTATTGGTGGAGACCTTAGCACTATGAACTTCAAGGGAAGTTTCATTGAAATTTCACACGAGAGGAAAACTACTTTGTCAAGTTTCTTCAAATTGAGGAGAATCGTGTTACCCCGAATACAGATAACAGTATACTTATAGCTAATGCATGCGTATTAGGTAATTTCTTATTCTTATGACAATACAATAGTTACAGGTGAGGAGTATGTAAAGCAAGAATAGGATTTTCTTCCTTGATTGCTCACATCATCTTTGGGACAGTTGGGGCAGACAAGGTTCTCAATGTGAACCCGTCAAAGATGTTGTGCAAGACCTATTGTCAATATATACTCAACGTTCCTGTCTAGCACGATAAAATAAATACTGAGCTTTTGACTCCTACACATTGATTTGGTATCACACCTGATGTATTTACGAATATCTGAAGCCCAGTAAAACTATCTCAAGTGTTCTCCAGTGTCAAATAAAAATATAACTCGAGTTCAGTTCCTTCTCTCTCGGCATACAGTATTCTACAATGCAATAGAAGAAGTTGATGGTGATCAAATTCTTATGTTGAAAGATTAGCTATAAACTGTCTGGTGTAGGTATAATTTGAGTCATGGTTGAGTTGCGGTTCTGTCACTTGTAAATTCAGATCATCTGGGAATTTTCTTGAAAATGGAATGTGGCTCCACAAAACATATTGAGTAAACAAGTTTGGAGGTATTTGTGTCATGCCAGCAAGCCGGATGGACCTAGATGAAATATTTGTTGATGGTGTGATTAACAATTGCTGGTCTTGTTGCAGTATTGGAGCATAGTGTCCTCAGAGTGTTCATACCTGGAAAATGACAAAAAAAGATTCTTTAAATGATAAAGAAGAGGAATTACTTCTTTAAGAGAGCATAGGGAAACTGTTCCAGTTGCTCCTCAATGTGACTGACAAGCATTTTAGGTCTGATGTTATGAGAATGCTAAGAATCTAAGGGGACATACTTCAGGAGTCTGAACCAAAGGAATCCCAGATGTTCTGCAAGTCTAATCAAACTGGTCAATAAGGAAAAAATCAGAGTGCAGTGATGGGCTATTTCTGATGATAAACTGAAAGCAGAAGCTCGTGCTTTGTTTCATTAACTTGTCCGGTAGTAGTATCTATAGTGTACACGAAATTGTTGCTTAATTATGGTATCAGTAATCCTGAGTAGTCAGTGGTTAGAAATGGAGAGAGTATATGGAACAGGACTTGTATCATGTTTTGCGTATTATGATTCTGTGCTAGTGTCTATTCTTGGCTCGATTATACTAGCCCAAAACTACGTAAAGGAAGCAGTGAACCTTCTTCTACAATGTAAAGTTCTTTTGGATGGAAATTTGGGCAGATGCTTTGGTCTGGTGTGTCAACAACATGCAGGGAAAAGTTGGGCAATCGCTACTTTGAGCTCCTCAAAAACAGTTTTGTGCTCATTGGAAGCCTATCTCATTTCAGAGGTTATAGTTTGTGACAAAGTTCACTTCCTCAAGATTTGCCTCTTAGTTCTAGAACTAGATCAGGTGTCACAATTTTCCTGAATTTGATAAGGACTTCAAGACTATTCTAAATTTGCTACCACATTTGCTGGCAGTTGGCCAATCTACTTTGTAGTAGCCACTCTCTAATAGTCTCACTCTCCTCTAAGTGGCTGAAATGTTTATTAACCACTCATACCACTTGCGATCGTATTAATCATCACTTGAACTTTGAACCCACTTTTGGCACCTCAGAAGAAATGGATGGAAAACCTGGTATTGCTACGCGTGATGTAGCATGCAATTGACTTAGTGAACTAGAATAAAATATAATTGCTTATTAAGGGAGGACTAGTGGCTTTTTCTTTTGAGATGCCATCACTTTCTTATCCAAACCCCAACAAAAACAACATAAAATAATAACTATGATTATAACAAAAATTTACATAACTAATAACTAGTAAATAACTACAAAGCTAGCGATGACTGACCCAATACAGACAAGGCATTCCTCCTCTGGACTGCCACCATGAGATACTGAAGGAGGTGAGCACGGGCATTCACCTACCCAGTGCTTTGCCTTATCCTGAGGCTGAGCTCCTTTGGGAAAGCCATCTACCGGCCCCCAGAGACTCAATGGCCATGGGCACAAAAAAGTGGCATGGATCCAGACTATATCAAAGAGAGTTTAATACATGCTTATAATATTAGAGGTATGTGCACTTTTGGGTCAGTGGCATGCAAAATAGTGGAGGTCACATTTGACAGATCTCTCAATGCTCCCATGAACAAATTTTGCTTGCTCTACCCAATAAAACTCTAGGTTTGTGATTCTAAGTGTAGTTCATTTTGTAAAATTATGGAGGGTTGGATGTCAACATTAAAAAATATATATCATCTGTGTATTTTGAGTTCTATTGTATACAACAAAGACAAGGATTTCAGACGACAAGATAAAACCTTTTTTTTTACATTCACAACTTCTTTTTACACATATCTAGGCAAGAGTTTCTATCTTTTCTTCTTTCTTTTAGGCCTTGATCCAGCCAAGTAAGTCTTGGGGACTCCAACTAATGCAATCTGTGCACATCTGGTGGCAACTTTATCCTGTTTGAGGTCTTGCAGGTGCTCTCTTGCGCAGTTCTCGAAAGTGCTTGCCGTGATACTTCTAGACATGTCCTACGTACTCATGATTGAGTGTGCTCTTTCCCATGAGACCCCATGTTATCATTCAGTCCATTGAGATGGGTCCCCATCTTTGCATCAACATCACTTATAACATGAAATATGCATGTGTATATATATGTGTATGTACATGCATGTTTGTGTATGTGTATATATATAAATATACATATATAACACATTATTATATCCTCCATTTTTTCTCTCTATTTTTTTCCCTTTTCCCCACCCCTTTCTTTCCTTTCTGTTTTTTTCTTACTTATTGCAACAAAGACAAAAACATACCAAAGCAGAAACAACACAACTATGACTCAAGACAAATACATCTCCCAGCCCAAGGCTGCAATAAAAAATAATTCTGCATATTCCTCTTGCTCTCCTTAAGGCAGACCAAACCAATCCAAGGAAAGCCAAAGACAAGAAGGACATCAAAACACAAGAGACACAAAGAAC
Organism: Cladorhizidae sp. MBARI D1340-BT2; assembly: GCA_028752905.1. Lineage (NCBI taxonomy): Eukaryota > Metazoa > Porifera > Demospongiae > Poecilosclerida > Cladorhizidae > Cladorhizidae sp. MBARI D1340-BT2. The sequence continues at coordinate 28,504,751 of JAQNBH010000015.1, read as the reverse complement.
AGAAGGGACACAAGAACACGAAAAACACCAGAACAAAGACACCAACGAGCCAAGCCCGAGGAACACTGAACACTTATAAAGCAACACCAAATACACTGCTCTCATTCTAAACATGCACCCCAAAATGAAGAGAGACATAGTTTTCTCTTCTTTTATCTCAGTTCTGAGTTTTTCCAAGGTTTTTTCCTGTTAGTCAGTATTTTCTTTCTCTGTTAGCCAAACTAAAACCAAACCAAACTGTGTACCATTGTGCATCATCCACAGTCCAACCACACCCCCCGTAATACACAACACTCACTCAATACACCGTCATTCACACCATCCACCTTGAAGCGATCACAAAAGTGCAACACATGCTAACCACTCTCTCTATATATATGCACTAACATGCAGAGATTTTTTACTTTGAAGAAGATATCTCCAAATATCGAACCAAATATGATCTCGATATCAAATCACTATCAGAAGAGAACTCTACTATGTCAATAAGCCATCTACCATGTCCCATCATTACTCTACACTGAATAGTCCCTACCTGGAGCCTGTGTATATCGAGAGGGCACCCAGGACCGATGACTGGACTGATCCCTTTCCCATGAGAAGCCTCTCTCATTGCTCTCCATATTACACACCATCAATCACCCTTTCACTCTCGCTTGCTGGTAAGATGAAGAAAAAAATCTTCTTCCCCATTCCTCACCAACACAAACACAGAGTTGTCACACACACACACCACCAATACTAACCTCCCCTCCCCCAAGCAATAATTACACCCTAGATAGTTTCTTCCATCCCAATCCAGAATAGACCCAAATAAACTGGAGAGCACAAGTGCAAACATATTAGATAGCTTCCTCCAACATACATCCTCACAGATCACACATTAGAAGATTTATCCATGGAACCAGTGGAACAATAGAACTGACAGAGGACAACCTGAGAGCTCTGGAAGGAGGGGAGGTCATACTGACCATCAGTAAGAGCCTGTCAGCAGCACAGAGAGATTGCAGGAACTGTTGAGCTAACACAGAAAGCTATTTGGGCAAGGCCGAGCCAAAGATGCAGAGATAAGGCTGGAAACAGGAGATGGCTATCCTATCAGTAGACCACCTTATAGGGTGGATTCCAAGAAACTACACATGACATTTGACGAGATTAGGAAACTACTTGAGATAGGAGTAGCGAGGCATCCAAGAGCTCCTGGACATCACTGGCACTACTAGTGGGAAAGAAGGAAGGTCTAGTGCGTTTGTGCATAGACTATATATGCCTGAACTCAATCACAAAGTCCGACCCTTTCCCCTGCCCAGAATAGAAAAATTGATCGACAAACTGTGTTGAGCAACCCATATTTCAACATTGGATCTGGAGAGAGGATACCCACCAAGTCATAATCCATAAGGACTTAGTCAGCAACGGAAAATGGGAATATGTGAGAGTGCCTTTTGGTTTGAAGATGCCTCATCAGTATTTCAGCAGTTGATGAACAGTATGCTGGCTGACAAGGCCTCCTTTGGCTGTTTACATTGACGATATTGTAGTCTTCAGCATGAATTTTGTGGAGCATGTAAGCCATCTAGAAGCTGTATTTATCTGACTAGAGGAGAGAGGATTGACTCTGAAACCAAAGAAATATAACTTAGCAAACCAAACTGCCAGTATCTTGGACACATGGGAGAAGTATGACCATTGCAGGCAAGGATTGAAGCACTCACTCAGTACCCAAAACCAGTGAAAAAGAAGGATATGAGAGCATTCCTGGGTCTTGCAACTACTACAGATAGTTTGTACCAGGATACGGTTCAGCAGCAGTACCACTGACAGGGGCAACTAGGAAACATGCCCCATACAAAATAGAGTGGACAACAGAGAGAGGTGGGTGGCATTTCAACAGCTCAAGACTATCCTCACCAAGGATCCAGTGCTAGTCAGCCCAGATGAAGAGAAACCATTTCTACTCTATACGGATGCCTCTGGAGTAGGCAAACGTGCCATCCTCAGTCAAATAGGAGTTGATGGAACTGACCGACCTGTTACTATTCTCGCAAGCTAAAGCCAGCTGAGACTAGATACACAGTCACGGAACAAGAGTGTCTAGCAGTAGTGGAGGCAGTGAAGCACTATCGAGTCTACCTCAATGGAGGCAGCTTTTACTATCATCACCAACCATAGCAGCCTCAAGTACCTAGCAAGGATGAAGGACGAAAATGGATGTCTAGCCAGATGGTCATTGGCCTTACAACCATACATCTACGAGGTACTGCATCAGCCTGGACCACAGAACAGCAATGCAGATGGGATGTCTCAACAATTCTGGCCATCACACAAGCCATACCAGCAGTCATCTCCTGAAGAACAAGGAAGGAATGTCTCAGGTGGCCCTGAGACATGACTGGTTTGAACCATACAAGTGCACACAACAAGCTGTAGAATGTAATTAACTAGTATTGATGGCATATGAATAATGATTAGCAAACTCATCATCTAAGCAGCTCCAATAAAAGGAGTTGTGCAGTTGGTCATGAGTTCATTGTGAGCAAGTGTTTGTCAGTTGTTGTCTTTGTTACTAATAAAGTTATCTTACAATTTAGTTATTTATTCCTTGGATGCTCGTGTTCCTTGATAGTGTTCTGGGTTTGAAAAGTTTTTCACCTCTCATGTAATTTATCTTAACCCTAGGATGTATAATAAAATTAACACTTCAGAGAAGTCCTATACATTCACCCGAATTTGTGGAGACCATTCCTCCAACTGTTGATTCTGACTCGATTGAGTGAAACATTCTGAAAAAAATCAAAAAAATCGCATAAGACATGCAACATGCAAATTTAAAGTAAATCTATCCAACCAATGGGCAAAAAAAGTCTGTGTTAGTTGTATTGTCCTCTTCCTCCTCGTTCATGGCCATCCTTGGTCTGGCAACAACAACAAACAGGTAATATGGCCTTGCCCACACATATATAACAATAACCAAAAAACAATAACTAAAAACAACAACAATACATAAATTACCAGAGCCAGCCAGCTCGCTGTAAGAGTTTTCTCTCAGTTCTAATCGCAGAATTTCAACTTTAGCCTCTATCCTTTGAAGGTTTGTCAGGGCTTAGTCATTGGGTTGTCTCAACTAAATTTGCCAGAGTTAGACCGGAGAGTTTTCTCAGCATTACGAATGCAATCATGACACATAATTTAATTTTTCCCGCCTCCTGTGGTTGGTGGGCATGCATCTCGGCAGTTCACTGTGGCATATACAGTAAGGAACTTGACTAAGACTCTGATCCCTCGTGCGCGTTTGAGAGTGGCTATATAGCGATACCAGCAATCTGGGAATATCTCTTAGCTATATACTTCTACATAATTGCAACAATCCGAGCAATGCCATCAATAATTAACAGATCGGTGAATAACTATATTTACCGCTCAAGGCGCAAAAATTAAAGGGGTGTGGTGGGGGGTGGGGGAGGGGTTTTCAAATAGTGTCTCTAGGGTGATTCCAACTAGTGCCGGTGTCGATGTATGGGACAGGGTGATGGAGCTTAAGACAAAGGAAGCTTGGAAAAAGTTATTGGATGACGTAGACACGTTGCTATTTGATTGTGATGGTAAGTACTAACTAATCTTGATATTGCTGAGCCTGTAAGGGCCTCACATCAATACTAACACTAATAACAATCAACAATCTACATTAAAAATCAACAGTACTTAATTAACAAAAATATCCACAATTGCCAGCATTAGCTGGTCATCACACTTATCGCATATGTGCAGATTTCTTAATTCTTAATGCAGATGGATGCACGACATATGCTATGATAATGGACACAGTTATATCTAGCTATAATACTAGCCAGTGGAGTAGGAACAGGGGGGACCGAGGGGGCCAGTGGCCCCCCCAATAATTACGGAGGGGGTGCCTGGCCCCACCAACATGAAACTAACATGTAAAAAAAAATCAATGAATCTGTTACTATAATATTAATACATACTAAGTTGTAGTAAAATATTATTTTAGTAATGGCACCATAAATCAGTGGATATGAATGTGTGTGTGTGTGGGGGGGGGGGGGGGGGGGGGGGGGGGTTAGGCCCTACTACAATAAATATTGGGGAGCCACTCCACCCCCTCCCCAAGAAAATTAATCAGTCTGTACATACTGTAGTACATAGCTTGCTATCCCAAACCATAAACCACCCATGTATGAAAGTGTTAATCTTAAGTAGCTGCTATCCCAAACCATAAACCACCCATGTATGAAAGTGTTAATCATAGTAATTAGTCAAAATCACGTGACATACTGATAGCTGTATAGCCATGGCCAAGAGGAAGGGAAAGGTGCTTTGAGAGTGGGCAATCTAATTTGACTTCATTCTTCAAATCAAGAGTACAACCTGAACAAGGTGAGATCATAATGTTTAGCTACCTAGGTACTCACTTACACTTCATGTTCCAGGAGATGAATCTGACTGTGACATTCACACTGACAGTGACAATGAAGAAAGCTCTGACAAACATTTTGAAAGCTATACACATCCATCTTCAGGTAGTAGTGGCATCTCTCAAATGGAAGTTCCATGTAGTGGTAGTTCTCAAGATCCTTCAGCTTTGGTTCCAGGTATCAGTACATGTAATGGTTCTTGTTGTACTGGTTCTGAAATATCACAACCAACAAATCCTTCAATATTGAAGAAAACTGAGAGGTCTTTTGGTTCTGGTGGAAACGCCCGTAAGAGATCTTTTGGGGCTTCATGGTATAAGCAATATCCATGGCTTCACTTGTGCTGTTCAGAATTTAAGGTATATTGCTTTTATTGTAAGCTTGCTATTAAGTTAAATGTGAGCGTAGTAAGTATAAAAGCTGATCCAGCATTTTCTACTGTAGGATTTTCCAATTGGAAAAAGGCAATTGATAGGTTCAAAGATCATGAATCCTCTCTTGCTCATAGAGATTCGTTTGCAGCTTTCATTGCTTCAAGAAGTTCTTCTGTTAATGAGCTGTTGCTGAAAAGTTTAGATCAAAACCAAGCAAAACGAAGATGTAGCCTACTTCAACAACTTTCAGCACTACGTTTCTTGTTGCGACAGGGCATATCTATTCGAAATGACCATGCTGGTGGTTCCAATCTGAGAGTAATGCTTAAAAGTGTACTAAATGAAAGTTCATGGGTATGTGAGAACAAGTACCAGTCACCCGAAATCATAAATGAAATGATTGAAATAATGGCCCATAAAGTATTATGTTCCTTACTGTCAGAGGTAAATTTTCAACGCTGGTTCTCACTTATGGCTGATGAGACAAGAGATGTTGCAAATCGTGAGCAGTTGGTTTTATGTTTGAGATGGGTCTCAGAAAACTATGAAGTATTTGAAGATCAGGTTGGCCTTATTCAAGTCGATAATACCAGAGCTGAAACCATATATTCATCCTTGAAGGATTTTCTTGTACGTTTAGGCATACCATTTCAAAATTGCAGGGTCAGGCATATGATGGTGCCCGCAATTTTCAGGGACATGTAACTGGTGTAGCTAAAAGGTTTACCGATGATAATGCTGCAGCAATTTCTGTGCATTGTCTAGCTCATTGTGTCAATCTCTGCCTACAAGAAGTAGCTAGAAGTAGCAAGTCTATCAAAGAAGGTTTGAATTTTGCAATGGACATAATTAAGTATTCTCCTAAACGGCAAATTATTTTTGAAGCTGTCCAGAAGCAACAAGACTCCTCCCCATCCACTTCTGGGAATTAGGAGCCTATGTCCTACCAGGTGGACTGTTCGCACTAGTGCAATGCAGGCAATCATAAGCAATTATGAAGCTTTGCGGGAATGTATGGAGATATCATCTCATGGCACAGATGATTGTTCAAGGCGTGCTAATGGTATCCTTGCATTGATGGATCGTTTTTCAATATACTTTGGTCTAAAATTTTCAATTTTATTATTCAGCATGACTGAACAACTATCCATTCACCTGCAAGGAAAGGATACTAAAGTGGAAGATGCATATTTTGCAGTGAATATGTGCATATTAGATCACTACAGCAATTGAGGAGTGATGATAGTTTTCTAATATTTTTTGATTCAGTCAAAGAAGAGGCATCAAGAAAGTGTGATCCACCTGTCCTTCCTTGACAGAGACAGCTTCCAAGGCGAATTGATGATGGTACAGCTCAGCATGTGCATGCATCTGTAGAAGATTTCTACAGAAAAGAATATTTCCAAGCAATTGACAGTGTTATAGGAAATTTAGAGAATCGCTTTTCACAAGGAAACTTTTTGCTGGTTAGAAAGTTGGAAAACTTGCTTGCCAATGGGAAGGCTGTTTTACTGCCTCAAGAATTATGCAAACTTTACAAACTGATATTGATTTTGAGAAACTCAAATTACATTTACAAATGTTACCTGATGCCATAAAATCTACAGCTCTAGATTGCATTCAGATTCAGAAAGTTACAAGAGTTCAAACTATTTGTGATGTCTTCAATGCACAATATAGCATCAAGTGTATGCTGACAGAAGTGCATAATCTTTTGAAGATTTACTTGACAATATCTGTCACAACAGCTACAGCTGAACGCAGCTTCTCTGCTCTCAAGCGCATAAAAACATATTTGAGAAACTCTATGACTCAACAACGTTTAAACCACTGCATGCTTCTACACATTCACCGGCAAAGAACTGATGACCTTAATCTATCTGAAATTGCACAATAATTTATCGATAGGAATGAGAGGAGAAGGAACTTCTTTGGATGCTTTTGACTGTATATATAGCTAATTGTATTTTTTCCTTAATACTGACCTCAATCATATTACAATTTTTGCTGCCCTACATGATAGCTAATGGTATAATATTATACTTGTGGTAGCAATCAGGGGCATACCCAGGATTTTCTGAAGGGGAGGGCGCTCCAATTTGACTTTTAATATTCTAAGATGTCGAATGATTTGTTCAAGGAAAGATTTTTGAGGGAAATGGGAGAAAAAGCTGTGTGTTTTGCGGGCCACAGGTTGTTAAGGGAGGGGGGAGGGGCAGTTGGTTAGGGGAGGGGGCTGCAGGTTGTTGGGGGAAGCGGACTGCAATTATTTGGGGGGGGGGGGGGGGGGGGGGGGGTGGCTGCAGGTTGTTGGGAGAGGGGGAGGGCGCAGGTGACTGACCATCAAGGGCCAAAAATTTCCCCGAGATCTATTTCTAGTTTGTTCTTTAATACTGAATTGTGAATACTGGAACGTTCTGTGGCTAAGTTCAACCCTGTAGCTGAATTCTTCAGAGCATTTATTATTACTTTACAGAATGGCTATTAGTCCTCCAGAATGCATCAAAATCAATCTCAGAGCATCATATTTTTCAAAAAAATGAGGGGCATCCCCCCAGCCCCCCCCCCCCCCCCCCACCTACAAAGCACTCCCTCTATATCGATACTGACTTTGGAATCACCCCCCCCCCCCACAAACCCCCCCCACCTCCTCAAAATCCTGTGTCTCTTTAGACTGGCCCCTCCAATGTGAAACATCTTCCTACTCCACTGCTAGCAGTTATTAGAAAACTATAGCTAGCTTTCACCATTACACTTCCTTTTTTGGTCCAAGCCTAGACCAGTGCAGCTGCTATTTATACAGGTGTAGTTTGTAGCTATAGCGTTGTCATATCACTCAAGCAGTTGTTGAAAACCCAGGACAAGTAAATTGCTAGCTAGCCAAAACTGTGGGTCCTTAGAAAGTATATAGTAATTATGTAAATTTTAATTTGTGAACTTCCTTCTTTGGATCTGAGGTTTGTAGCTAGAGCTTTCTCTAGGCACTCAAGCACCCGGTTAAAAATGTTATTCATCAAGTAAGTTGTGTAGCTAGCCTAAACTGGGACAAATCTAATCCAGCAGCAGCTAGGTAATATAGCTACAGTTGTGTAGTGTATTGAAAGAGAGCTTAGCATGCAGGTGGCTAACCTAAATACCTACTGGTATTTTATAAAGTTTGTTTGTTCTTGACTTATAACAGGCTTCCAGTACACGACTTAGATGTATTGAAGGATGCTCTCAGAGAGCAACCTAGCTTTCCTTTCTAAACAAATGGGTAACAACATGTCTAGATAAATACATCTGCAGATTGGACCCCTTGGAAAAAGACCCCTTACCAGAGAGAAATCTTACCGAACACATGATATAAGTATAGCGAGATAATTGTTGTTCAAACGAACTCTGTTCAGTTGTATAGTCTTTGTAGGTTGTATGAGCCTTGTAATGGCTTCTATATCAACCGTTGAGAGACGACAAGTTCAACAAGGTAAAGTGGCTAGCTAAGCTATAAGCATTGTAGACTACATCTGGTGAGAACAATGTATAACTAGAATATCAAGCTGGGAGCAACTCAGATAGGCCAATTCACAATGTGATTGGCCGAGCATTCTGTTATGCTATATTGTGAACTGGACCACACAATGCAATGATGTACTCGATTAGAAAAACTTCTATTCCAGTGTTAACAACACAGCTTCAGGCGAATGAGAATGCTAGAATCAAGCATGTTATCGACTTTACTGTCAGCAGTTTAGCTAGGATATGTAATTGACGAAGTGAAGTCGATTGCAGAAGCTGCTTACATTTGTGGTAAATTATGTTTGTGGCAAACCTCTTAAAAACATATAAGGGTGTAAGAGGAAAGGAAAATGCTTGGAAGTAGGTTGCATGTCAGGTAAGAAACCCCTACTATTATAACTAGTTGTTAGCTAGAGCTAGTTGCTTGCTATAGATCCATCTTTCATTTTCCTCACCTCCAAAAGCATTATCAAATCCAACTCTTCTTCGCTGCTGTCACTATCTGTTCCAGTAGGTTAGTAGTAAGGTCAAAGGTCAAAGGTCAATTGTCACAAACACAACAGAGTTCACTATGCAAGTGGAATGGAACAGAACACAATGGTTAGTTAGACCAACATCATATTGTGAACCTGCCTATATTTGTCCAGTGCTAATTAAGCAAAAAAACATATTTGAATTTTGAAGTTGTATATATTTAAGGGGGGGAGGGGGAGGAGGGAGGGAGGAGGGGGTGTTTGTTTCTTGCTGATGGTTCATGTTGCTGTGTATGATGATGTTATTTGGTAAGTTAATATTTTCCTTTCGTCATTATGGTGTAGGAGTTCTTTGGTCAGGCAGTTGTATAATTCCGGGTGCTCAAGAGGTCATTAAATATTTCAGATCCAAGGTAAATAACCATGCCTTACTTAATTTTGCCCTGGCATCACCATTTGTAAAAAATAGCTGCTGTTATTTATAACAGTGTACACACATATGTTGTTGTAGGGTAAGAAAGTCTACTTTGTTTCCAATAATGGATTAAAGTCACGAGCAGAGTTCCTGCAGAAGTTCAACAAACATGGCATTGAAGCGTATGAGGTATGTACTGGGCTAACTTATTTACTTACTTGTGTCTTTCATTTTTTTGTGTGAGTATTTTAGTTAGTCATTCTCTATCTGAGTTGTACTTAACTTTATGTTGTGAGGTTCTTAGCTTGACTACAAGGCAGTGGAAGTGTGTGATGTTGCACCTCTTACAAACTGCCACACGACATTTGAGTACATACTATATTTAAATATATATATTTTTACAAGGGAGGAGTGCAGTAGCATTCCCTATAATTATGTAAAAAATAGCTGCTGTTATTTATAACAGTGTACACACATATGTTGTTGTATTGGTTTAATATCATATTATTGGTTTAACCCCCTTGAAATAATGCCAAAAACCAAACAAAACCTAACTGATTTCTCACTAACAACTAGCCTTAACACTCTAAATGGTGGATGTGGCTGATTTTTAGCTACATAAACATTTCCAGTGTCAGACGATATTTTCAGTCCACATATTTTCACCTGGAGGTGAAAATATGTGGGAGTAAAATTATCGTCTCCTGTCAGTCGATATTTTCATCATGACAACATTCTCATCCTGGGGTCAAAATTGTGTAGGGTGGGTGAGAATTTCATAACGATATCTTCACCCTGGTGAACATATTCTGTGGGTGAAAATATCATCTGACACCGGCATGCCTTGCATTTCGCTAAATTAGAAAGACTGGCAGTCCCATGAAATTCATCTTCAAGGATCTATCTTGTTCAAGGGTAGTGGAAGCTCTTTTGGATTGCTCAGGCAAATAATTAAGTGAACTAACCTCAAACTCCCCCCGCAAAACAACAACAAAACAACAACAACAACAAACAACCAGAAAACAACAAAAACAAAACCAAAAAACAACACATTCATTTATTAAGCTCACGTTAATTTTAGCATCTCTGACGAAGGCTATAGCATCTAGTTGAAACATCGAGAGAGTAAATTTAAAGTGGATCATTGAGAAGGTCATTGCGATTTGATAATGATTATTTCAAGTAACGGGCCTGTTTTCACTTATTTAAAAAATTCATTAGCTACTGAAATCAGTTCACTTCTTGTGCTCATGTAAGACCATCAAATGCTCTCTTGTGACATGGTTGAACTCAAGCATCACTTGACTCGGCATAGCAGTGAAGGTTCCATAGTACTGTATAATGGTATTCATGCTAACATTCCATCTGGTTGGACATAACTCAATCCAGTCATATCCCAGATTTAATATTATCTCTGAACAAATTTCTGAATATTGGTAATTTCATGTGTGGTCTCCATGGCTGACTTCACTACCTTGATCTTCTGCAGAATATCACTTGTAGCCAGATTCAAGGGAAGTCCATAGAAGTGTGCATATAATAATGCTTGACAGAGTGCACTGAATAAGATGTGGTTAATTAACACACACACAAAACCACTACACTCACCAAATTATATTCAGTGCTCGGTTGAACAAGTCATCCAGAATACATGTGGAAGTCATCCCTTTCTTTCTAGTAAGCCTCAACTTCATTTTACTATTACTCCCAGAGGCATTTCTACTCTAAGATAGCACTGACAGAAAATGGCTAAGTAAGTGTGATATCATGACACTCACACAATATGCGCATGACTTTGGGGTAAAAAATTAAATTTAAAAGAATTTTTGGGGGATTGAACCCTCCATGGGATTATATTTGTGTATTGTCATTTGTCATTGATATGCTATTGTATTAACAATGTTATTAGTAGGTATGGGGTTTGTCTTTTCCTTGTAATATAATAATTACAGGCAAGTGCACACATCACTAACAGGATCTCCTTGCTCAGATTAATTAAGTTATCACAACATTCTCTGTCATTTAAATTGTATGCATTATGTATGAGCTGGACATGAGCATGTGGTTTGATGGTAATGTGGATAATCTGTGCAGCTAGTATTACTTGACCCTACTATAGACATTGGTTGACTTAAGGCATCCATAGATGGTTAAGAGATTGTCCATGGTATGACTGGACTTACTAAAGATATGAAGTCGTCCTATTTTATGACAAGCCTCCTTCACCCTATACCTGTATTGTATTTAAAGCATGTATATATTCTATTTTCACACAGGAAGAGATATTCTGCACAAGCTATGTTACCGCACACTACCTATGCCATGTTCTAGGGTTCAAGGGTAAGGTTTATCTTATTGGGACAGAGGAATATGCCAAGGAGCTGTCCCTCGTAGGGATACCTTGTATTGGACAGGGTCCAGATATGGGCAAGACGGGGATATCAGATATTACCAAAATTACTTTAGATCCTGAGGTAAGGAATGTGCATTATAGGCTATGATGAATTATCTATTATTAGTTATTAGGTGAGGTTGGGTGGGATACAGATTATTTCTAGTTGACAAACTCATATGTGCCGAGCCATGTAATACGTATCCCACCGTAAACCAAACCTAATAACGAATTTATCACTAGTAAAAAAATTAATTACTAATTACTAGAAATAATTGGCGAGCAAAGCGAGTCCTCACAGGGGAGTTATGGAAAACTTGGTATTGCCACGCATGGCATATGTATGTATGTATGTAGGTATCCCACCATAAACCGAGCCTAATAATGAATTTATCATACCATCAAGTAAAACAAAATACATGCCAATTAGAAATAATTGGTGAGCAAAGGGAGTGCTCACAGGAGAGTTGGATGGGAAACTTGATATTGCTGTGCATGGTGTATGTGTGTATATGTATGCTTCTATGAATGTATTCACCAACTTAATAATGTGGGCTTATTAAATCAGGGAATGGAACAAGAAAACAACTTAGCTAGAGGAAGAACCTTCTGCATGGACAAGTGAGAATGACACTGCTAATGCAGAAAACAGAACTATGCTTATAAAGAAGCTAACATGGTTCAATAGCAGTGGGTTCACTCTGGAAGCCACAGGCATGAATATGCTTTTGTACTGATATCTGAAAATAGTTATCTGAAATCTTAACAGAAAGAGCTATGCACTTCGATTTTAGATTGTGGTAAAATGAATACATTTTCATTTTTCAGAAATTTCTTCCCAAAATAACAAGCAGGCCTCTGTGCATACCATGCTGACCGTTCATCAGCCAGTTGCTTTTTTTCTTTGGCCTGGGCTTCCTTATCAGACAGGGGTATGGCCCATCTGATGGTCGGCCCTCTGTTGCCTAACTTCTTCTCTCCAGTCATCCACTGCTTGTTGCATCATTGCAATCAGGTCATTCATTTTCCCAGAGCTAACCACACTGCACAGTAGTGGCTGATGCTCTGGACATGGTGGGATCTTCTCCAGACCATTCAACATGCTCAAATTCAGAAGGTGGTTCGGTGTTTCCATATTTCCTTCATATTCAGCAGGAGGATAGTTTTATTAGTTTTCTCTTTGCTTACAGATTGGGCTTGGTTTGGAGTTCCATCGTTGGTAACATTCTGTTCTCCCAGACTTTGTGAGGTAAATTTCTTGGGGATTGGTGTCGGCTGGCCTGGAGTCTTGAGTTCTCAGCCAGTGAAGCAGCTGCTTAACCTGGAAGTAGAGCTGCTGTCCTGTATGCAGTCTGTCTTCCTTCTTCTGTAGGGTTTGGTAGATTTCTTCTGCTTCAGTTCAGTGTGGTCCATAGCCCACTGTCATCAGATGTGGTGAGATGTACGACTTATCCGCTGTTGCACACTCTCCACACTGAGACTCTGTCCATCACAATACAATAATGATTAAAAACATTCCTTTTCCTGGGCAGTCTCCTCTTAGAAATAGACGGCCCACCAAGCCTCAGCTACCTCCTTATATAAGGCTATTTGCATAGTGCTAAGCTACATGATGATGTATTGAGAGTCATGTGACTCGTGACTCTGAGTTCATGTACTATCCTATATATGCATGTATAAGCTGATGTCTATATGATTAAGTTAGATTGGCTTGGAGTGTTCCTGAGTAGAATACTAGTCTTTATCTTGGACTCAGGCAGTAGCCATCCATGGAGGCAGAGTCACCACTGTGCGTGCATGCGTGTAGTCCTAATGACAACACTTGAGAGGGGAGGGTGGAGGCACATGCATGATGGTTTTGGACAATAAATCTGGAATTAGAACCAGCTTCAACTCGATCAGCAGATAAAAGTTGGCTATTTCTAGCTAAGTCTCTGATACTGTTTATGAATTCCCGCTCTATCATACTTTAGCTCCATTGAACAAGGTAATCTAGCTAGCTACACTTGATAAATCATAACTGTAGTTTATTCTTTATTGCCTTCATTGTTAGTGCTTGGTGTCATCCACGATTGAGAAACCTTCTTAGGCTCAGGTAAAGCTTCTACACTCCATCTGTCCATAATAATTATATATACAAGGGAAGGAGCACCACAAAAGTATGCCATTAATTAAACCTTGAAAATTGCCTTTGAGATCCAGAAGCTTCAAATGGACACTAATGCACGACACACTATATACAATGGAGCACTTGAGATAGCTGTGAGAAAGCTATAGATTAAAACCGCATCTGTAGCTATAAGTACTGCATTGTACTAGGAATGATCCAAAGAACTAACTTTCCAAGTTCCCATAGCTTAGGTTAGCTTGAGCTACGCAACTGACTTTGTTTTGCTTTTCAATTCAGCTCTAGAGTGCTGGGAGAAAGCTGTAGCTACAAACCACAGCTGTATTAGCAGCTACACTGGTCTGGGCTAGGACCAAAGAAGGAGATATACTGATGAAAAACTACAATGATGACTTGGTGTGAAAATAGTCATTATATATTATTATGAGCAGATTCTTGCACACATGTGCATGCTAAAACCATAGCTATGTGCACAGCCTAAGATTCTGATATATTTTCAGCAGAACAACTAACTGTTTGATTTGCCAGAATGGATAAAGAAAATGAACTTGAGAGAGAGAAAAATCAAAGTGTGTAATGGCAGAACAAAGAGAATTGAGATTGAAAAATAAAGAACGAGTATTATGGAAGATCACAGCAGCCTTCAATGGAGAACTTATCAGGTGAAGTTTCATTCTGAATTAGCAACTGTATTGATCAACACACTCTACGGACACATTTTCTAAAATGGAAATGATCATCAAGGAAGATCATTACGATCAATATTGAGCTGTACTCATTGAAACCTGTAAGGAATATACTACTCTTAGCTAATTTTCCATATTACAATTCAATCTGATGATTTCAATAATTACAGATCAGTGTATAGTATTAGGCCTGCAGGTATGCTTGGAGTAGGAAAATATTTAGAGCAATGTGATCTAAATTTCAAATTGATGTTTTAAAAATTTCACCTTCACTTACCACACAATGCCTCGTATTCATTTCTATTCATTTTTAGTATTCTAATTATGTCAGGCTGGGGAAAAGTCTTCTGACAAAGCAATGCTATAAGGTTTACATACAACTGGGTGACTCACACATACATAGTTGCTTACTGACCAGATACAGATCAGGGGTGCAGGATACAGGCCCACTTATTAAAATGACTTGTATGATAAATCGTGAGTAGTGGATCTTTTGGACGCTTTTTGGCTAGTACCTGTGGTGAACTTATTTGTGCTTCACTTGTATAAGCCTGGTGCAAATGTTGCACATGTCCCTCTTGGTCTCACCTTCCCTTGGTCCCCTGTATGAGTGCCCATCAAGGCAAAAGAAACACAGAGAAACAGAAAGGGATGAGTATAGTGCTGATGATGAGTATAGTGCTGATCTTGAATCTGACCTAGTTTGGCTGTATGGTTGCTTTGCGACAGGTCATAGTCATAGTCGATAGACCCCAAACCTTGCCCATGTTCTTTCCCTCGTCGAGTTACTCCTGTCTCTCCTGTGTGAGCACTTATTGAGGGCAAGGAAACACATACAGATGGGAAGGATGAGGGAAATATAAATATAAGTATGCACTCTCAGTTAACTCTCAGTTGACATAATAACATTACAATAACTTTCTCAATAATCAACTTGAAATTGTATTCTCTCAATGTTTTGACTAGATGCTCTATCCTTCATCAGGAATAGGAATACAAGAGGGGGGGGGGGGGGGGGGGGGAAGGCATGCTAGTGCAGATAATAGGGTCAGCACTTGAAGTATAATATCATAGGGTATAGGGTCACATTAGGAGTGGGGAGAGGGAATTATAAAATGTCCCTATGGCAAACCTTTCCCCCTCCTCCTCTCTCGATCGGACTAGAGGTGGGGCACTAGGTGTTGTGTAGGACTAGAGGTGTGGGACTAGGTGTTGTGTAGGACTAGATGTTGGTCCAGTGTGTGTCCCCATAGAGCTATTGTTAACCTACTCCAACCTGCCTCCATCATAATCTGTAGCATTTAGCTTGTTTCTACTAGTTTGGCTGTTATGGACTCTGCCGACCCTGTATCTGCCCTAGTCTGGTCAATATGGCTCTTTAAAAACCTTGAGACGTGCCTAGGGAGCATGGCGTAAGGTCGTCAAACCAGGTCCAGAGATCACCCCTCTAAATCTACCTTGATCTGAAACATTGCACTTAGTGTAATCCGTCATAAATAATCTGCACCTCATGGGTCCAGCCAGTATAGGAAGTCTAGCACACCCTCTGAGCGTGCTTATTTCGTTGCATTACTTTTGTTATGTCTGTTGATCACTAAGTAATCTAATCTTAATTGACTCTATAAAATGAGTGTGTCTATTCTTATTATAATTTTAGTAACTTTATCACTTGAAATTATATTCTCTCAATGTTTCGATTAGATGCTCTAGCCTTCATCAAGAATTCTTTACATAACATGGCAGAGTTTCTATAATATTTGTGATCCCTGAAAACCCTGAAAATATCCAGCTCTTGTGATTATTATTTCTATTCCAGGTAAAAGCAGTGGTGATCGCTTTGGACACAGATGTGAACTTACTTAAGTTTGTTAAGGCAAGCAGTTACATTAAGAATCCTAACATCCTTTTCATTGCTTCTGAAGAGGACATAACTATGCCTATTGAAAACAAAGAGATTGTTTTTGTTGGTAAGTGTGTGTAGGCCAGTGTATGTTTGTATGTGTGTATGTGTCTGTGTATGTGTAAGGTTCGATATTATCGCATCATGATACCAAAATGTTTTTATTTTAAAACAATATATACATTTGTAGCAGGGATAGCGAGTATCGAAGCAAGATTGCACACTTCAGACAGTAGATTTTTGTGAAATTGAGAGACCCCTCAACACACAATCAGAGGGAACTTCTGAGAGGTTGTTAGACATCACTTTCAGCTGCATTTCCAGTGGGAAAAGTGAAAGTCGTCCTTGTACAAATCTGTGATGAACCTCAATTCTTTGTCAAAATCTTCATTTTTGGCATTTTTCACAAGAAGATCCTAGCGTGTAGCCAGGTTGATAAAGCATGCCTTTATTCTAGATGTGACAAGATGAGCTTCAAAGTAGATTGCTCTGTAAAATGATTGAATATCAGTGGGAAAGTCATGCACCTTTCTGAGCAATCTAATAGCTGCACTTGTTATGGGTGTATGATAACATGAATTGAAGTGACAGATGACCTTGTAGACGGTTGAGTCATTGTGTTGTCAGTGAGTGATTGTGTTGTCTTATTGCTGGAGTGAGTGATTGTGTTGTCTTATTGCTGGAGTGTGTGATTGTGTTGTCTTATTGCTGGAGTGTGTCCTGGATGTCTTTGTAGCTATATGCTAGAATGTCCACTCTATTTCCATGGATCACTCACTACTTTGAGTTGGGATATGGACTTGCATGCCTTCCTTTGACTTAGGAGCATATCCTAACTGTGCCTGAAAGTCTTGCTCTCAAAGATTGTTTCTTTCCATTGTTCATGCCAAATGTACTTCTAAGAAATGTACGACTTTAGTAACTGTGGTAAATGTTACATCAAAATTCACTTCCGGAAAAAGAAATGGCAATTCATTATATTATACTGGGAGATGAAGTTATCAGTCAACATTTATTTTCGGCTTCTCCAAGTAAGACAGTAGTGGATACGAGGGAGTAAGTACCTATGCTTACTTGGCAGCTCTGAAATTGATTGGAATGCCATAGCATCCAGGAGGTGAACTGTTGGATGGCAATGGCAGTGACGATCAGCATACCCTTTCTATGGTAAGTTATGATGAATACATGAAATAAAAAGCATGACAGCTATAATTATATAAAGCTAGTATAAAGCCAGAAAAATACTGTACTCATGTGGTGTTTATAACCTATCTGGAATTTCCTGACAATTTTGTAGATAGCTGTGAGCAAGTATAGTTGATAGGTTTATTCTTTGGACAATAGATTCTGCATTGCTCAACCATTCTCATTGATCTGACTACAATGAGTCTGAGAGACTGAAAACATTCCTGCTCATCATGGTTGTGGTCGCAGTCGAGCCATGGCTCCCGGCTCATCTACTGTGGCTGTGTTCATAAATATAATTCATTTGGTATGATAGTCCATTAAGTTTGTCCTTTCTCAACCTTCCTCGTTCATCTGACTCAGAGAACCATTCAATCCTTTCAGGGAACCCTTGCTTCTCATCGAGCCATTTCTCCCAGCCCATGTGCTGGTGGCTCTTTTATGGTTTTAGATCCAGTTAGATGTTTGTGAACCAAATGGGAGCATACCTCTACCTCATTTGCATATAAGTTGACATCTGGGTCCACTTGACGCACCATAATTATATGCAAACTTATCTGTTGATGCCTTTTTGGACAAGTTTTTTTTTACAGAGGATGTAGAGGACTTGCTTGTGCTTGAGAGAAATAGATATGCTAATTGTACTGAAAGTAGTATTCCGTGAACTCGTCCCAGTACTTTTACTGTGGAGCAAATGAAGGCATTTGTGGTGTACTGTGTGTCATGGGTCTTATGTCTTCCATGTCTTGGAGTTCTATTGGAGCACAAAGCACCCTATCCTCAGCACAGCTTGTTGCCATTTCCAACATTATGCATCTTATGACAACTATGTCATTCATTCCACTTGGGAGATAAATCTCAGCAATACAGTTAGTCCCCCACTGCACAGCCAATTTAAAGAAACTCCTAGACTTAATTCTAGCAAAGTTTGAACCAAAGTGTGCACATAATAGCATGAGCCATTACTTTTTTAATCTTAGAATCTTTTATATATGGCTAGCAACTAGAATTCATCATAATGCTCTTTCAATTAATTCACACTAACCTGGACCATTTTCATATGTTGTTGGCCAATATTACTGGTCAACACAGCTAGATGCTAGGTCATATAGTGCCAAAAGCCATTTTTAGCATTCAGCTCATTATAATGATATTTACAGCTATGTGGTTTGTTGACCAAAATTCATGTGATGCATAAGCAAATACCTTGATACTCAGTAAGTATTGGTAAACTGTTTTACAGTCAAATCCGACAAGCTAAAATTAGATGCGGAAAGGGTTTTACTTCCTGTCTCCTACAAATGTATTCACAGTGATTGGTTAGTTGGTAAACAACTAAAATTTGTTAAATTGGCAGACAACTCATCAGCTATCACCTGATGTATGGCTGCTAGGTAATTTTCTTCATCGCTCTTCCTACATGGAAAAACAAAAACAGTACTACTGTCAGAATAATTAGCTGGGGGAAAAAAACACCAAGTTGCCGGTGAGAGGATTAATACTGTCCAACTTTCAAGACACTATACATTTGGGCCATTGATACACAAACGTTCATCCTTCACCTTTCCAATCACTTTCTTATTGCTTGTATATAAAAGTTGAGGATCCGGGATAAACCGGCATACATGCCTTGGTCTGTATCAATGAGTCAGTATCAGTATAGAGCAGCTGGTATCACTCTTCGTATATACTCTCGTTTCAACTGATTAGAGTAACAATTGCTTGAGAGGTAAAGGAAAGACATTATCTTGTGGGTTTGACTGGCAACTAGGTTGTCATTGAAGATGCTACTTCGAGTGAAGGATGGCCTGTGATGAGTCAGGACAACTTACCTTCCTTACTTGCATGTATCAGTTTACATCGACCTCCTCCTCCCCAACCTTTCTGTACATGCTATTGTTGATCAATTTGAAGAAGTTATGCTCGAACATTCTCTTTCCTACTAATGGACTCTTTTATTTTTGTGGAAGTTTTTCTGAGGTCATAATCGGGAAAACAACATTTGTGATACTAAGAAATTACTGAAGTGAGTTTTACTTGAGATATAACTTTGTTGTTTGGCTGCTAATTTAAAATAGGGGTCAAACCTTTATAGGAAATGCCTCTGCACTTCGCAGTACTCCAATCCACAACATTGCACTTTGGTACTGACCCTTTAACTATCCTAATTTGGCCATTATGGGTGTTTTAAAGCTCTGGGGTCCCAACATGCATGGCATAAGTGTCCAAAATCATGCCCAAAACCTTCCTAGGGTCAAGAGGTTTCTAATTTTTATAATCTGTGTGTATGCTGTGTGTATGCCCAAAATAATCCAGTTTGGTCACCTATTAACACACAGTTTGAATGATGCTTTATACTTCAGCAACATTGTTCAATATTCGATAATTGTATAACCACCCACAACTTTGGTTCTAGGAGTTGTTTTGAGGTGACTCACACTAAATTTATCCTAATCTAGTTTGCTAACACTGTGTCTGTCTTAGTTTGCTGATTTAAAAGGTTTGGGGCATAGCATGGTTAGGCCTATGGGCCCCAAACTGACAAAACCTTTCTGACATCAAGGTTTTTCCAAATCAACTGTAATATGATATTGTACTTCAATGCCAACTCCTTAGTTTGGGCATTATGGCACTTTTACGGTTTGGATTGTCTTGCATGACCAGAAGGCATGGCATAAGGGCTCAAAACCTGGTCCAACTTCCAGGAGTCCAGAAGTTACCAATTATATGTGATTAGATCCCAACGCAGCTGAGCTAAAAGTCACACACACACACACACACCACACACACCACACACACACATGCTGTCTTTCTTTTTAAAAACTCTTTTTTTATATTCATTGCGTCAATAACTTAATCTCTTATGTGCTGTTAATATTTTATTTGTATAAGTGCTAAATATTTTGCTAATTGAGTTTAAATTGTACATACAGTCACTATCATCACCTACAGTATTTTCCTGTACCATTTACATGTATTGGGATTCAGTTGCATTATGTGCTTGCTTCCTATTCTTCATTTCAACCATCAGGGTTTTAAGCCGGTGCTTTCAGAGTTTTTGTTGTTGTTGTTGTTTATTATTGTTCATTTTCTTGTTATTTTTCATTTCTCATTAATTTTATGTTTCTGTATTTCCTGTGATTCCATTTTGGGGGGCGAGGTGTGTGGGGAGTAGGGATCATATAAAATCACTGATTACTGCATATTTCAATTGGAACCGTTCGTATTTAAATATGAGTATTAGAAGGGCAGTTACTATTATCTAAGTGCCTGATTGGCTCCAATTTTGCTGAATGATTGTGGTTAGTCTCAGCCAAGCTTAGGTAAGAAGCTTGTGTAATGTGTTGATTGCAAGCAGCTATTGCACTGTATTAATACCTTGGTTTTGGAGGTTGCGCATTATTTGCTGAATCATTGTGCTGGGCAAGGAGAGTATTGGCTGTGGTGGTGAGGAATTCTAGTTTAGTCTACAATAAGTGCATCATATTTCATAAATCAGTACTGTAGCTCAGTAGTCAGCTACACAGCTAACCTGTTGAGTGTATATTGCACTCAACAGGTTAGCCATAGATCCTTGAGTGCAATATACAGACCTTTAGGTGTCCAACACTCAGTGAATGGACCCAACAACTCCTCCTCCAACTCAGGAAGTGTAGCTTTCTGTCCATCAACCTCCCATGCTAGCTCCTTTCATTGATCTTCATTTCCTCCAATCTTTCACCGGTCTCTCACTCACCCCAAACTATCTGGATTGCTGTTTAGCTCTGCAAATTGAAGTACTTGAAGCTTAGTATAGCTCCTCTCAACGATCTGTGGCACCTGATTTCTGTCATTATCTTTATCATATACTGTTTTGTTATATACCTCAATGGTACACTTTACCTTGGTCTAGTATGTTAATTAATTGATGGATGGGGCCTATTGCATATTTTCTTCCGTGTTACAATTGAAAGGGTAGTTACTATAATCTATTGAGATTGAGATGCATAGTTACATTTGGAGGGGAGTTTACAGCAGGAAGGATGATTCCTAATGGAGTTGTTATACAGTGTGTGTTTCTGTTTTTTTGACATGCTGGCATGATTGCCTATTTGGTACAACACACCAAAGTAAACACCAAAGTAATAACGAAGCATTATCAAATTATAACTATGTGCAGATAGAATGACTTTATATCATCAATCTCATGTGAGTGAGTCTTAGCATCTTATTATTTCTGATAAAGGCTAGTAAGAACATCTAGCCAAAATGTTGAGCGAGTAAATTTGTACTGTGTCAGCTGAGAGTTCATTGAAAGTATATCATTGTGATTCATTTTAAACTATATAATATTTTAATTGTTGATCCATGCAGAAATTCTTCTTGTGTCAAATATTACAGGTACAGGATGTCTAGTCGAGTGTGTGAAGAAGGCTGTAGGTCGAGAGCCACTGTGCATAGGAAAGCCTAATGAACCCATGTTTGAAATACTAAAAAAAAAGTGAGCTCTTTGATAGACGGTAGTCCACAGATGACGCATGCACTAGTATTCCAACATGCATAGCAAAAACATCAGGCAATTAATGGCATTGCATCAAATTACTACCTTGCTCTTGAATTGACATCAGTTATATTCTAGCGCCATTTGCTTTGCCATCGATAATAACAGATTGGTTTGTTTTATGGTCATTATTTGAGTTCCAGTTATGGAATGGATAATGGGAAAGCTATAATAAAGTTCTCTTGCACATCGGAGGTCTTAAATATATAGAGAAGGTTGTTGTTGCCTGCTATATAAAAGAGTCATTAAAGTACTCATATGCTTCTATTAAAAAAAAATTGAACTCCTAATTACTAGAGTATCACTTCTTCATTATTCACTGCTAAAGAGTGTATGGGTTGAAAAATTAGTATTAAAATTCAAAAATTCATTGGTGGATTCATAGTTCTTGAATAACGTATTGCGATGTGCAGTAACTTAGACACCACTGTCATATTGTGAACTATCCTGTTATCTCAGATGATCAGTAGTTAAGAGTAAATCTATTGACTGCAGCACCAACTTAAACCCAGCGAGGACGTTGATAATTGGAGATAAGTAAGTTGATGTTGTTATTAATAACCCCCATTTGCCTCCCAATATAATTATTTTCATGTGACTGTTATGTAATTATTGTCTTTCCTTAATTATTCTCCCTCTTGTACTCTTCTATTACACCATTATTGTTACAAGAAATGTACTTTAAAGCTCAGTGACATCATAACTATATTAGGCATTAAGCTAGGATGACATTGTTTCAGAAAGAAACCATAAATGACGTCAGATTGCCATTTGGTAAAGCATCACATTGTATATATGTTATAATAATATAGCTCCTATTCTCTTAATTGGGTTTATTTTATGTATGCTGCTTGCTACCCATTAGCATCATTTGGTTGAGGTCATCTTGGCGACATCTTGATGTAGGATTGTGATATATTATATTAACTATAAGTTACTAGATATTTTATTTGCATTGTACATATTAGAAAATGTGTCGTCTATAATTTATAGAGTGTTATATATACCTGTCTACCAATACATTACAGGACAGTTCATTAAAAGTGGGAGTTGGGGGGGGAATAAATGAAATGAGGGGATGGCACAAAGATTTATTTCACAGTAACAAATTTACAACAATAATTGAATAATTGAATAAGAATAATTGAATATATAGGCAATAAAATCATCCTCCCCCCCCAATTCCACGTTCATCATTTCCTGGTTATATCTATGGAACTAATTACTCAATAAATTTATTAATGTATGTGTAGTGGTTTAGCAAACTCAAACTGCATAGTTTACTTTATGCTATTCACAGTTGACCATACCTACTTAGTTACACTCTACCACAATATCCTATTTCACGTTCATTACATGTCCCCGCTCTCGGGGAGGGTGGGTATCCACGACTGACACACCAGCTTGATCATAAGCACGACGCAGGCAGCCTTCCTACATGGTTTGGCGACTGGCATGGTTCAGTCTCTTTATTGTTCCTTGCTCGTTCTGCTAACTTTGAAAGGTACTTCTTGTTGATCGGTCTGCAAAACTTGCAGGCCAAGACTCATCAGGAATAGGACCAGGACAATCTCAAATTCTATTGGAGCTACTTGGATGCTCTCGTCCTGGGGTTGATCCACTCGGCAGACAAGTACACCTGTCTCCATCACTTAAGTCACTCGAAAGGGTCCATGGAAGGTCGAGCAAACTTGTAGTTCTTCGATTCTTTCTCCTTCGGCATATAAACAAAGACCCAGTTACCCCCTGAAGGCCTGGTTCCTTTAGTTTCCAGTTATAGTATTTCTTCTGTGCCTTCTTGGCTTGGCTCTTAGCCAGCCTCCAGGCATCAATTATTCTAGACATCAACTCCCCTTTGTAGGTATCTTGACTCATCTTCCTATGTAGTTCTGGTGATTCCATAACCAGTGCACTTGGTAATTGGTGGTCATGCCTGTGGAGTAGAAAGAATGGAGGTTCTTGAGTCGACTCTTGAATACTAGCTCTCTAGGCAAAAAGAATATATGGGAGGTGGATATCAGTCTGCATTCTACTCTCTTTGCAAGCACACTTGTAAGGGTTTTATTGAACCTTTCGACAAGTCTATCCATTTGAGGGTGATAAGCAGCTGTGTTCACTTTCTTCACACCTAACACCTAGCACACTAGTGTCTATAGGCGCAAAATAGATGACAGTCACCAAAAATTGATAACAAATCAACCATCAATTGCCCAAAAACTTGGAAAGGGTTGTTCTCAATGTTTCAATTGAGTATCTCGTAAGTAACAAAGGTAATTGTGAGGTCAAAGTAGAAGTCTTGGATTTGAAAAGATGGCATTACCATTTGATTGGAACAGGGCTTTGGAGCTGCTGTTTGACATGACCTCACCCTATTAGAGAACGAGAGCAGTGAGGAGAGAGATCCTGGGATGCAGCTGTGGCTCAGAGATGATGCTGTGCACCCAGAGGTCATGGCAGATCTTAGCAGATCTTAGGAGAGCTGTTGTTTCTGACGCGATAGCAGTGGTGTAGCCTCCAGTACGGTTGGTACGGTTTCAACCATACCACTTTTCATGACTATCACAAGTGTGAATTTGTGGTTTTAATACCTGTAACTGTAAATTGCACTCTCATGAATAGCCACAAAATTATTATGGGCCACAAACATGTTTCTTGTGGTATAATCTGCTCTAAGGTCACCTGACTATCATAAGTTGAGCTTACAAGGTACCACATGGTCAGGAATCCTTGTCATGATATTACCAGAGCTACCACCAGAACCACATCAACCGCTTTCCTACAACTTTCCAAGTAGTGGAAGAAGGCAGTTTGCAGTTTTCAGAGTCAATGGTTTTCACCTTGGAATGTTTTACATTATAACGAGGCTGAAGATGCAGTGTTTGTCACACATGTGTTAAAGCATTCAGCTTGAACAGGATTAAAACTAGTCTTAACGCATCAACAACCTCCAGGAGTCCAAGACGCATGCTGAGGCTGTTGGCTATTATAACTTTGCCAAAAACAACTTCTGATGTCAGTGAGTTGTTGAGTCAGCTCATAAGCGAGATAAAGAGATTGCACGAGAAATACTCAAGACCATTCTGTCAAGTTCAAGGTATCTTGCTAGGCAAGGGATAGCTTTTCGGCAAGCTGACGATGTCGAATCCAACTTGATTCAATTGCTCAAACTAAGAGCTGAAGACAATGAAGAAATTGACACGTGGCTTAAAAAAAGTCAAAGAAATTATGTGTCTCCAGAAAATCAAAATGAAATTCTAGAGATCATGGCCAATCATGTAATCAGGAATATTCTTTCATTTGTCAATAAGTCTCTCTACTTTACATTAATAGTAGATGAAACTACCGATGTCTCAAATAAAGAACAGTTGACAGTAGTGATAAGATGGATAGATGAAAAGTTTGAAGCAAGCGAAGATTTTTTAGGCATGTACCATCTTCAATCCACTACTGCAGAGAGTATTGTGGCTGCAATAAAATACATCGTTTTACATTTTCAAATACCTTTCATGAAAATGCGTGGGCAATGTTATGATGGGTGTAGCCCTATGGCAGGGGCTAGAGGTGGTGTAGCAACCAAAATCAAAGCAATTGAGCCCAAGGCAGTGTTTACTCATTGCTATGGGCATGCTTTGAATTTAGGTGTGGTTGACACTTTCAAGAGAACTCACATCATGAGGGACTGTCTCGATACCTGCTTTGAACTGGTGAAGTTAATAAAGTTTTCTCCAAAGCGTGAGGCTATGTTACACTTAGCGAAGGAAGAAGTTGGAAGTGTTTCTCCTAGTATTTGAACCTTCTGTCCAACCAGGTGGACGGTCCGAGCAGATGCAATCACCAGTATTCTAGCGAAATTCAAGTTTTATGGGGAAGAGCACTGGTATCAACATCTAACGCAGAGATGAAAGCAAGAATCAGAGGGTTTGCAAGTCAAATGAACAAATTTTTTTTTCTATTTGAGCTTTTACTATCACAAATAATTCTAAGACATACTGACAAGCTTAGTATGATGCTACAAAATCCTGCACTATCAAGTGTGGAAGGCCAAGAAATTGCATCACTCAACATCAAAACTCTACAAAGCTTCTGAAGAAAATTTTAACTTGTTTTGGGAAACATGAGATAAAGAGTTGATTCAGATGTTGAAGAACTTTCACTTCTAAGGTTCCAAGACACTATGAACCAGGGCAGAATGAACCAGAACACCCTTCTACAGCTAAAGATCATTATCGGCAGATCTTTGACCTTGTAGTTACTAGTATTGCTGGCAGGTTTGATCAGCCAGGATTCAAGATCTATTCCAATGTCGAACAGTTACTTTTTAAAGTGTGCTCTTGTGAGGATTACATTAATGAGCTCAGCTCTTTTCTTGATTTCTATGAAGAGGACTTCAGTAAAGATGATCTAGAGGTAGAATTAAAAGTGCTCAAAACCCTCTTTATAGAAAAGACAGAGACAGGAGAAAAACCATAAACTTCCGTTTTGAAAAATGTCCTCCAATGTTTAAGCCCAGGTCAGTGAACCTTAATCAGCACTGTTTGTCGAGTATTTCAACTTCTCATGGTGATGCCAGTCACAAACAGTACTTCCGAGAGGTCATTTAGTGCATTGAAAAGGATAAAAACTTATCTTAGGAGCACTATGACCTTAAATCACCTTATGGTGCTTCATTATCATCAAGAACTTGCTGATACCCTTGACCTAAAACTTGTAGGAAATGACTTCATTTTAGCTAAGGACACACGTCAATCAGTTTTTGCCATTATTGATTCAGTAAAAGTGAGTATAGCATGACAATATTTCCCCCAACCGTACTACTTTAATTTTCAAGGCTACACCCCTGGATAGTGATTCACGAGATCAGTTTCAAGGTAAGTATAGATGTAGTTCGATAGCTAGAATAATGGAAGAATTTTCATCAATATCTAATTGTGGATTACATCGATAATAAAAAACAGAGCAAGGTTGATAACTTGAACATTACAGCTAGCTCTACCTACTATGATTTTATTTGCTCAACTGTTTTTATTTGCTCAACTGCTTCAGTTTACTCTCCGCCAGCTTTTTCTCCTCCTTTGAATACTCTTCTCCTCCTCTACTACCTTCATTTACTGGTCAAATATTGATGTAAGAAGTGAATTATAATCATATTCTGTTTCGTGGTTTAGTTGCTAGGAAACTAAATTTCACCACAATATTGGTGATATAGGGTTGCTAGGTACATTTCTCAACCACTGATTTTATAATGAGGTTAGCGGTGAGAGAGTTGATTGAACAATCAACATCCTGGTTTGGGGCATGCACCACCAACATAACTAAACTAATTCATGCACAGCTCATAATGCTTATAAAGCCTCAGGCCAAGTGATGCCTGATTAGTATTGAAAAATGCAATCAGTGTAATGAAAAATCATAAGCTATGATGCACATGGAAATGACCATCTGGGAAGTTGGCCATGCAAAGAAGAGTGAAACTTAGCCGCATTGATCCAGTAGAGAAGATCGAGTTCTACTGAGTTTCAATATCAGGTAAGTGCACATCCATATGGGTGGATATCATAATAGTTCAGACTAAGCACAAACTCAAGATACAACAAATTCATCTTCTTGTAAGTGATATATAAGCCTTGTCATTGAACACCAGAGAGCAATCACTGTTACTGTCACAGTGACAGTAGTGTTTTGTTCCCATCACAGCAAAAGGTGTAAAAAGCAACATAAAAAGAAAGATATGATTTATATGTATACAAGCAGCCATGCATTCTCACAGATATTGACCAACAAGTTACGGTCTGATGGAAGTAATTAAAATATATATACCCAGTCCATTATCAATATTAAAAGTGTGCAGAACTGTATGCATCCCAATCTCAATGGGACAACCTCTAACCTATCTGACCCAGTCCTTAGCTTCAAGCAACAGTTTACTTAGTATAGTCCCTCTAGCTTGACTTCCCAGAATAAATATACTTAGAATGATAATTAGGATTGGAGTGTATGTTCAAGTCATGAAATCTCATATCAAGAACCTTTTGACAAGCCCCCGCTATACAATATCAAAATAAGGGACAAAAGAGCAAGTGGATCATTCCTGATACAACCAATCAGTACTGGTGTGTGTGTGTGTCTGTGTGTGCAGGTTCTGGTTTGTTATGTTAGCATTTGGTAATGTTCACCCACAGTGTTGGAATTCTCATCTGCTGGTACTTCAGCTATGGGTTAGCTAGCCGTTAGGCCTGCCATTACTGAGGGGCCTAACAACAACTATGATAGAATGTGCTAATGTACAATGGCAAGGTCAGAACGAGTTTTTCCCCTTGTAGCACTAAATATATTAGGACCATAATCTGCCATACTTTATTGCCACTGATGCAACAAAATTATTTATAATAACCAAATATAATGGAGTCAGATAAGCTATGTGATTTATTCAGTTTGGACAGCGATATTGAGTTTGGACTGAGGTTTGGCATGAAGACTCTGCTGGTGTTTACAGGAGTTACCTCCAGAGAAAAGTTGGCATCAGAGACTAACAATGGTAGGAGGCCTCACTACTGTGCAGAATCAGTTGCAGAATTCTTGACTGAACTATAAATATTGTCATTGATTCTGTGGTTTATTATAGGAGCCACCATGTCTCATTATTCTGACAAACTGTTCATAACACCGATCTCCCTATATATATCTCATTATTATTTAACTACCCCATTATCTTAAACATACTCATATACCATCAATGAACTCTCAGTTGACATACAATAACCTTCTCAATCAACTTCAAATTGTATTCTCGACGTTTCGACTAGATGCTCTAGCCTAGTTGGACACTTGTGCTGTCAAGTGCTGGACACATATGCCAGTAGCATGTGGTAGATAGCTGGTTACCAGTATATAACAGGCTCATGTGAGTCTTCCTGATGAAGGCTAGAGCATCTAGTTGAAACATCGAGAGAATACAATTTGAAGTTGGTTATTGAGAAGGTTATTGTGTACTGATTAAAGGTGGGGGGAAAGGAAACGAAAAACAAACAAGATGAGTTATACAATTTTTTCCTGATTTATTCTGTTCTTTTTCACACCTGTTCTGCATCAAGAAAATAATTGTCAATTGGGGGGTGGTCTTGATACATCACTTACAGACTGCTGTTGCCATAGTAATTGGGGTGTATTTTTAGAGTGTTATCTGGAATATAACATTTGTAGGAACTAACTAACAAAGCGAGCTTTAGTAGTTTATCTGAGAGCTGTCCTCAGACATTGATGGAGCTATGGTGCAGCAAACTCACAGCTAACATGGTGTTCTGTTCTCTGTAACATGATATTGATCCATGTCTATAGCTACTACAGATAGTTTTACAGCCTGTTCTTGGATCAAGTGAGTTGGTTGAAAAATGATTGCTACTACAGAGTTAAGAAAAGTTTAGTGTCCATCAATATAATTATGTTCAGAGTGGTGGCATGGACAATCTGTGTCATCCATAATGACCAAATTGCTATGAATATTCACACCACATCCACGAATGTCAACATATAGCTCATGCCCCCTCTGTCAGGGTATCCATAGATGGCCACATACACTCCATGTGCCTCTATTTGAGTACCACACAAGGACTCATTATTACGGAAGCATGGATCATCTGCGGATATCCGCATATATGCCCCTTAACCCTTCTCTCAGAGTATCAGTGGATAACCAAGTTATACAGATATCCATGGATCATCTGTGGATATCCACATATATGCCCCTTAACCCCTCTGTCAGAGTATCAGTGGATAACCATGTTATACAGATATCCATGGATCATCTGTGGATATCCACATATATGACCCTTAACCCCTCTGTCGGAGTATCAGTGGATAACCATGTTATACAGATATCCATGGATCATCTGTGGATATCCACATATATCCACTTCACATGCCCACTCTGTCAGAATATCCTTGAATGGTTGAGTTACTAGGGATTGCCAGGATCATCTGCAGATTTTACGAACTTGTCAGATTATCTGTGGAGACCATGTTACTATAGATATATGGATCAGCTGCGGATGTCCAAATATCACCCCAAACCAACTGTGTCAGAGTATCCATGAATGATCGAGTGACTGCAAATGTTCATGGATCATCCATGTTTGACTGGCTGTAACAATTCTAAAATAGCTACACCCCATTCCCAGACTATACCCGGTGTTAAAATGGGCTAGCCTGTTTTATATCTCGGGGTATAAATTGGACTAGCCCAAACTATATCCGGGCCGTAAAACAGGCTAGGCTCTTTCGTAACCCCCTAGGCCAGATTATAACCCCTATACACTCAGAAAGCAACCCTATGAGAGTTCTGTTGAACTCAGTGGTGGTATGGCTAAACTATCTTGATTTAAATTTTAAAAACACCTCATGCTGATGACACAACCTTATAAACTAAAGTACACAATTTTAATTGCTTAAATGCCTTTACAACATAATCAAGTGCAGACTACAATTAAGCATGAGCTAACAAAACATACATCTAAACACTGGTTACAACATTGAAGTGCTCTGATACATTCTCAAGATATAATCTGTCAAGCTCTGGAGACTAAAGCTGGCAGGATACGTCAGCCACTGCATTGAATGGGCAACCCTGGTATATACTGCAAAGTCATATCCTATCAAACTGGCTGTAGTCATGACCTCGGCATCAGTCACCCATACTTCATCCAGTGAGATTCCAGAGGCAGTCTCATAGTGATTAACTTCTGGTTCAGGTAGTGTTGGAGCTTCGTACTGATGCCGTGTTCATGTGCTGCATGTCGATCTTGGGGATGATGCCATGGCCCTCCTCTCCTGTGAGTATATAACTGATGGATCGGAAGTAGCAGTTGCCATTGCCTTTGGTCTTGTATGTTCATCTTGACTGTGATAGTTCAGAGGGTCAGCCGAAGTATATTGATTTTGTTGATATCAGACACAGCACTGCTGCAAAAGAGGTTCTTTCGAGCCTTGCTGGAGAGTAGGCTGAACATACTGTATGACTTGGGTTTTTTGCTGATGTATTCCATTGTGTCACTGGTCTCATCTAGCTCCCTCCTTGGTCTCTTGGGTTGCTGGGGTTTTCCTCTATGGGAAGTTAGGAATGGTTGAGTGCTCAAGGTCATGAGGAACATCTGACGTCGATGTGGCATCTGTGTAGATTTTAAGGTTGCTGGCATGGTAGGTGTTACTTAGGAAGGATCTTGTTGGTTTTTACATTTTTTAGCTGAACATGGCCTTTGTTGACATTTTTTAGCCTTTGTTGAGGGACTCGACAATCTGCAGAACTTCAGGGCTGGCTGGGTCTGGAAGTGTTGCTGTATCACTCTCCTCGGCAGACTTCAGGTCAATGGGCAGCTTAGCTGTGCGGCCATACACCACTTCAAAGGGCGTGCACTTCATTGAAGCATGGATAGATGCAAACAAAATTCCTGGAATGTAATGATCCCAATCATCGGCTTGGTCGTTAATGAGCTTACTCAGTGCAGCCTTGAGTGTCCTGTTGTCACATTCCCTTTGGCTGTTTGATTGTGGGTGGTATGCCGAGGCTATACAGTTATCTGTCTGGAAATAGTCCATAAGCATGTCAATAACTTTGTTTACAAATTCACGACCCTGGTCACTGATAAGGCTGTCCATGCAGTCTAGTCGACATACAACAGAGTAAAGGAACTGTGCCTGACTTCGCGGTCTTGTCTGGGATAGCTGCAGCTTCAGACCACTTGGAGAAATGGTCGATGATATACTTGTTACCACTTGTAGCTTCTTGAAGAGGTCCGATAATATGTCAAACCCAACCAGACTCCAGATCTTGGCAGGTACAGGTATGGGGTTGAGTGACGGAACTTCTTTGCTGACTTTGAAATTACTGACGAAACACTTCGGACATGCCTTCTCATATTCTTGTACATTGTTCTTCATGCCTTTCCAGTAATATTGCTGAGATATTTTATGGAAAGTTTTATCTCTGCCAAAGTACTCTCCTGTAGCTGGATTATCATGACAGGCCTTCAGAATGCTGGGCACACTGGTTTTGACAAGAAACTCCTTGTCTCTATTGAAGAGAGTTCCACTGTCAGCGTGAAATGGCTTTGCTGTTTGACAAAACTGAGACTTTGCATTCACACGCGTGGCAGGATCCAGATCATAGATATGCTGAAGATACTTTCGGTCAGAACTAGTGTAGAAGTTCAAAATCTGGTTGTACAGGTTGTCATCCATGATCGATTTTTTTTGTCCAAAGTTTGAAAAAATTATGAATAAAACTGAATAATATGCACACTAATTAGAGGAAATGCAGAACAACACCAGTAAAAAGCTTCAGGCACAATGACAGACAAAAGGCAGAGCACCAGTATATATAAATGACCTCAGTCTACCCTCTGATGACCTCATAGACTAACCTGACATTAGACCTTACAGAGACTTTCTTTATTTTGTCCTGTTTGAACATTGAATTTATTAACACATTGTGAAATCTATAAAAATATTCAGCAATTTTTGGATTTACTTTCTTTTAGATTTGCTATTTAATTTTTTAAACTCTCTGTTTAAACTCAATTATTGCTGCCTCAAATTCTCCTCCCCTCTTTTTAATCTCCTTTCTTAATGCCTATAAGATGCTTGATCTTCATTGATTTTGGGTTATTATTTTTCGATCTGAATTGCCCTCTTGGAATAAAATCATTTTGAATAATCTTAAAAAAGTTTCTTCCCCGTATTCATTAAGGCTGAAGACACGACTTATTTCCAAAGGGCTTCTGAATTTTTTTCCGTATTCATTATCCACTTCTGGTCATTCAGAAATAATCCTACCCCTCCCACGGGATCTGAATTCACTTGTTCTGGACCTGGTGGGTGTAATACCACCCCACACCTCATTCCTAAGCCTATCTCTAAACATATAAAATTTGCTTTTCTGAAGTCTGTTACAATTCTATTATTTTCTTTCTTCTCATTTGTTAAGTTAAGGTCAAATCTGATGAGTTTGTGATGACTATTTCCTAATGTTTCTCTATTACTTAATACTAAATCCAGTTTATTATTCCCCCGAGTTACCTTATTTATGAAAAATACAAGGAGGTATAATCTGGACAGGAGAGCTATAGTCTGGTCTAGCCCAAAATATATCAATTATGATGGGGAAAAAACTCTGGACATTGAAAGACAGACTTATTTATGAAAAACACAAGGGGGTATAATCTGGACTAGAGAGGTATATTCTGGGCTAGTCCAATTTATACCCCGCGGTATAAAACAGGGTAGCCCAGAATATACATTTGGTGTATAAAACAGGCCAGCACACTTTAACCCCGGGTATAGTTTGGTGGTGGTGGGGGCGGGGGGGGGGGGGGGGGGGGTTAATGTGGGCTGCTACATGGCTGTCAGAGAATGCATGGATAACCAAGTTGCTATATACAGATATCCAAAGATCATCCACATATTATGCCATTACCCCTCATCAGAGTATCCAAAGTTCCTTTGGATGCCTATGTCCAAATACACCAATTGCTCCTCGGTCCGAGTATGGATGACGAACTTTCCCATTACCTTTATGTCACAATATCTGAAAATATACATGGATATGGATATTTCTGGCTATCTCTACAGATAAGGTATGGATATATGTAGACATGCAGGGATGATCTGTGGATATGGACATTAGGGTACATGGGTTATAAATGAATGTCAATGAATGATCTTTGGATATCTGTAGTACCTTGGTCATATGGAAATACTCTCTTACAGAAGGTTTATGGGTATATGTTTGTATCCAATGATCCAAGGATATTTGAGTAAATTTGGACATCAGCAGGTAGCTACTCTGTGAACATTCCTGAATGATCTGTAGATTGACAGGACATATGACATATCTCATGACATACATGGACGATAACTTGGATTACTCTCTTGTTGTCTGAGGATGGCATCACATATATACTGGTATGGGGTAAGGCTCTTCTTGCTGGTATAGGAATAACTTGCTCCTACAAATGTCCGTATGCCATAGCAAAGAATTTGGTCGAAGCAGCTGTAATGTTCAAGTATTTATTATTACATCATCCACAATATTTGCATTGATTACATCATCTTGTATTGTTTCATATAATTATGGTAAATACACACGTGAAAAGAGACTGTTGATTTGACAGATAAAGAAGAGATTAGCCACCGTTGATATAATCCATTGACATCCTCCATCTCAGCGATCTATAACGGATAAATAAAGAACAGTACAGCAATTATGCTCTAAAAAATGCAAAATCAAAATCACAACAAAAGTTTTTTAAGGGATCCCGATCATTATTTTGATCTCTTATACCTTCAACATACTTCAAGTCTCACTCAGCTCATTATTGTCGACCATTCTCTTGAGTTATGATACTCTATATGTTGCCATTGCACTGCTGAGAAACAAACTAGAAGAAGGCAAATGACGAGTTCATTATCTTTAGGGGCCGAAGCTTCCTAATGAAGGCTAGTGCATCTAGTCGAAATATCGAGAGAGTATATTTCAAGTTGATTCATTGTAATTAAGTCCACTGTTCCATTAGCTCTAAATTACAGTAGAGGACATATAAGTCAATTACTGCGCACGGCACATTGTTCCTGCCCTGAAAAAAGTGGACCGTTCAGTTCAGTTTTGGTAGAAAAAAGTGCCCCCCCCCCGGCAGAAAAAAGTTTGCCAAAACTGGGTTGGTCACGTTTCTCCAGTCTCTCTGCCAATGGTGAATCCTGTTACTGTCTCTGGTCAGCAGGATGAAGGCTTTGATGCTAATAAGCCATGCCCAGAGAAGGAACACTGCATCCAAGAAGGAAACTTTTGATAGGGACATGAGCCCACAAGACCTTTGACCTGTAATTATTATATATATATATTATGCAATATTAAAAAAAAAAAAAAATTGTGTAGAATATATAATCTAGTGCATTATAATGAACAATGGCAATGATTCAGTTAATTCTGTACACTGAGCAGAAAAAAATAAGTGCAACCTAGATAGAGTCCTGGTGAAACTAACATTCAAAATGTTCACACTCTATCATGTCTCTAAATGTCCCTATATAGCATTTGGCAGATACAGAATATTTCAATTCCCTCAAGTGGAAAGAGATTTTTTCTTTTTGCCTTTTGTTTCAGAAAAGGTGAGAATATTTTCTTAGCGGGCACCTGAGAGATGTCCTCTCATTTCTTTCTGCTTAAATTCTAAAACCTCAGCTAGTGCTCCAATTGCAGCATGAAATGCAAAATCAATTGCAAATGCACCACATCCAGCACTCGCTATCTGCTGTTGTACAGATGGATTATCATCATGTCTCATCTGTGCTTACTATCACCATCCTTTTCATGTTCCTCCTGGATAGGGGAATTTTTTTCAACAGCTATCTAGTGGAAGATTTTTTAAATTATGATGAAGCATTTATCTTGAACTAACTGGTGTGTTAGAGAGGATGACAATCTGCCCTTCTCAGTTCAACAGTTATGTGGATGAGTTACTTGTATCTATACTTGCCTAATGAGGGGACAAAAGCAAACAACATAGATAGAAATTCACGTCATCATTTGGAACATCACTTCCCTTCTCATCTCGACTACTACTATGGAACTGAGTGCCCCCTAAAAATAGCTCTAATGAACCATCTAGGTGTGAATCCAACCCCTAGATTAAAACTCACATTAGTATTCGGACCATCTTTTTCCTCTCATCTTTCCTCTCATCTTACACAGAGACGAATTCCTTCAATATTGCCTAATAAAAAGTATGAAGGTAGGTGGGGTGGGGGGTGGGGAACTGTAATGAATAATTGGCTCTAAATATGTTTTGTAGGTTTCTCTGCTTTTTTGCTTTAAATGCCAAGTCTCTAAATACTTAGTCGTATGTGAAACCAACAAGAGTAAACTCTTATCAGCATTGTTGCCACATTTCCCCTCTCTTCCGACTGCTATGTGGATTGGTATCCTCAGTTGTTGTTTAATGAAGATACACATCCGATTATAGTGGCAATTGATTTGTAACTTTAAGGCTGGTTCACAGTATGAAAAGCTATTTCAGCTGCCTCCTTGGGAAGCTAGGTAAATGTCCTCCCTTACCCCCACCTCGTGTCACCCAAAGCATGTTGTCTGACCCAGACCTAGCCCGTTCTTCCCAGAGTTGCTCCATCTGCCTCTACCACCCAAATGTCCCCTCTCCAGCTTCCTCAGTACCCAGCAAGCCTGCTCATTCCACATAACAATATCTTGCCATTTCTTCTCAGCCTGCTCCCATTCCCCAGGTGCCTCAGTCAACACAGACCTCACTGGCGAACCATAGCCTGCCTACCACTCACACCCTCCCTTCACCTTCCACCCTACCACCACTTTATGTTATCAATGGAATGAGGGCACTCACTCTACAACATGTCCCTAAGGGGGTTAGAGATGCCTGGGCCAGTGTAGTTGGAGAGGTATTTCAGGGAATCTTCTCTGACCCTGCCAGCATGGATATCTTGGTCATGCTTTCCTGCTGTATCCTTGCCAACCCTGCAAGAGAGGGGTGCTCCCCTAGGGGGAGACACTGAATACCATCCATGCGAGCATCAACAGGTGGCACTTGGTCAGATGTACTAGATGAGCAAGACAGGCTGAGTAATCGAAGAAAGCCGAAGAAGGAGTTGTCAGAATCCCCGCAAGCTGCCAATGCCTGCTGTGCCTGCTGTGCTATTGATGATGGCCACCACAAGAAAGCCACCATATCCCTGAACTCCAGTGGACTTGCTCAGGCTTCTCTGAGGTTTTCCCAGAGATGTTGGCAAAACACCCACAGGACGACCCTCCACAGATTCCTCCAGACCCGATCCCAGCAGCTTCTATACGGCGGGGGTAGTAAAATCCTTTAGGAACTCCTCCAGCAGTACTGCACACACCATCCTCAGCCTTTGTGGGGTCCAGCAGAGTGACCCTCTTGACCCTCTTGCCTTCGCTCTAGTCCTGCATCATGTTGTGAGGGAGATCAAGTTTGAAGTACCTGGTTTGCAGATTAATGCTTGGTTCCTAGATGATAGAACACTCTGTGGCACTGCTGAAGGCCTACATGTCACTCTGGCAATTGTGGAAGAGCATGGACCTGGCAGAGGACTCGGGCTGAATCGATCATGGGAAGTCTATAGCTGAGGTAGTGTAGAATATACCTTCAGGACTCAAAAATCTACTAGGTGTTGGGTTTTGCTCCCCATGTAACCATATCTTACCTATCTACTTCAGCCTAAGCTAGAAGTTAGTAGAGAATAAGGGATACCAAGTGAATTGTATGTCAATAGTCCGGACTCTAAATAAACGTTTTTAGTGTGTCACGTGTGTTGCACAGATAGTGAAATCAAGATGTCTTCTTAAAATGTCTGTTGTCTTCGGTTGTTAGTTTACTAGTTGATTAAGGACTTTCACGGTTGTTGAAGAGTGAAAGAACTATAATTTCTATTCTAAAAATTAAAAAAATAAAAAATTTAATATTTGTTAAAAAAAAACAATTTAAAAACAACAACAAAAACAAAACAAAAAAACAACAAAAAAAACCAAAAAAAACCAACCTTAGGGTATTAAACAAGGTTATAACATTTGGCGACGAGGATTATAATGGATCGACACGGATTATTACGAAAAGAGTTTTCGAGATGGCAGTGCATGGTTCAATCAATGTCTGCCTTTACTTCAGCGCATGAGGACTGGAGAGCCTATGTAGAAAGGCTGGAACAGTACTTCGTAGCAAACAGTGTGACTGAGGCCGACAAGAAGCGAGCTATACTATTGAGTGTTTGTGGTTCCAAGACCTACCAACTCATTAGAGATTTAGTTTCCCCTACCAGACCAGGAGAGATGGCATACACTGATCTTGTGGAGTTAGTTATTAAACACTACTGTCCCAAACCTTCTGTGATCATGCAGCATTATAAATTCAATTCTCGAGTTCGTGCTAAGAATGAGTCCATAGCTGATTACGTGGCAGCACTAAGACAACTCTCTGAATTTTGTGAGTTTGGGGCTACTCTTGACCAGATGTTAAGGGATACGCTGGTCTGCGGTGTCAACGATGAGAAAGTACAGCAGAGACTGTTAGCAGAAGTTGATTTAACCTTCTCACGTAGCTTACAACTAGCCCAGACAATGGAGACTGTGGAGAGAGACACGCGACAGTTGCAGGGAGCTCAAGGAACCTCTGTCTTGTTCACTCATAGCAAGGCATCTAAGAAGCCTTTTAATACTTCTCGTCTCCAGGGGTGTGTTTGTTTCAGGTGTGGTAGTGACAGTCATTTAGCCAATACCTGTCGTTTTAAGGAAGCAGAATGCCGAGCATGCAAAAAGAAAGGACACATCGCCCAGGTCTGTCGCTCGAAAATGAAGTCAAGAGGACAGGATAATTCAAAGTCACAGTATCGTTCGACTAGTACCAATTACGTAGAGGAAGAGCAGTCTAGATTGGTGGAAGATGGTGCTTATGGAATTTTCACAGTAATGGACACATCATCCAAGCCATTAATTGTGCATATGAACTTGTGCGGATCCGTTGTGAAAATGGAAATTGATACAGGAGCAGCATTCTCTATTGTGAGCGAAGAGACTTACAATGGTATCAAGAGATCGGGAGTGACCTTACCTCTGGAGGAATCCCAGGTACTCTTAAAAACATACACTGGTGAGACCTTACCTGTACTTGGCAGGGTAGTGGTGGTTGCTAAGGTTGACCACTAGGAGGAGGAGCTTCCATTGTTCGTTGTAAAAGGAAAAGGGCCAAGCCTCATCGGGCGAGATTGGTTAGCTAAACTTAAATTGAATTGGCACGAGATTCATCAGTTTACCATGAATAATAAGGTTGAAGAACTCCTAGCCAAGTTCTCCCCTGTGTTTGCCGATGGGTTGGTACCACTAAAGTAAGGATTCATGTCAAAGAGGGTGCTCAACCTAAATTCTGTAAAGCAAGGAATGTTCCTTATATGATGAAAGAAAAGTTGGAGAAAGAATTGGAATGCCTGGAGAAACAGGGAACCATAACCCCGGTTCAATTTTCAGATTGGGCAGCTCCGATTGTGCCTGTGTTAAAACGCAATGGTGATCTTCGTGTGTGTGGTGATTATAAGCTGATTATTAATCAAGCATGTCATGTGGAGTCGTGCCCCTTACCTCGTGTGGAGGATATTTTCTCAGCTTTGTCAGGTGGTGAAAGGTTCTCGAAATTAGACCTATCACAAGCCTATTTACAGTTAGGAGTGGTGGATGATTGTAAAAAGTTCCTAACTATTAATACACACAAAGGGTTGTTTGTGTACAATAGGTTACTCTTTGGGGTATCATCAGCCCCTGCGATCTTTCAAAGGGTAATGGACAGTTTGTTTCAGGGTTTTGCTGGTGTCTCAGTTTACCTGGATGATATCCTGGTAACTGGAAAAACCATTGAAGAGCACATTGCTAACTTGGAGAAGGTGTTAGAAAAGCTCAGGCAAGCCGGCCTGAGACTTAACAAATCGAAATGTGTGTTCCTGGCTTCAAAGGTGGAGTATCTTGGATATATAATTGATAAGGAATGCCTACATCCAACTCTGGAGAAGGTAAGAGCCATTCGAGAGGCCCGTGCTCCGACGTCAGTGACTGAGCTTAGAGCATTTCTGGGTATGCTTAATTATTACTCCAAGTTTCTTCCTAATCTCTCGACAAAGCTAGCCCCTTTGTGCACCTTGTTATGCAAGGACTCCAGATGGCAATGGACGGAAAAGCAAGAGAGTGCATTTTTACTAGCTAAGCTAATGCTACAGAGTGATTCACTTTTGGTCCATCATGATCCTCAGAAGGACCTGTTGTTGGCTTGTGATGCATCTCCTTATGTATTGGGAGTCGTGTTATCACATGTTTTGGAAGACAAAACCGAACGTCCTATTGGGTATGCTTCAAGGACTCTCAGTGTGTCTGAGAAGGGCTATTCTCAATTAGAGAAAGAGAGATTAGCTATCCAATTTGGTGTCAAGAAATTTCATTCTTACCTGTGGGGTCGATCATTTGTCATCAGATCTGATCACCAACCACTCTACCTGAAGAAAGCAATTCCTCCCCTTGCCTCAGCACGTCTACAAAGGTGGGCATTGTCATTGAGTGCATATCAATATCGTATTGAATACAAGCCTGGGAAGTTGCTTGCTAATGCGGATGCATTAAGTCGGTTGCCAAGCCCAGTTGTCACATCCTCTGATTGTCTTCCTGCTGAGTTAAACCAATACCTTGAGTCTACCCCGATTTCTTCCAAGGAAGTGAAACAATGGATTGAGAAAGATCCGCTTCTCTCAAGGGTGAAGAAGTTTGTAATGTGTGGATGGCCGTCAGTGAAGCTTGACCGAGAATTTCAACCGTATGAGTCTCGTAAGTTGGAACTCAGTCTTCTGGATGGCTGTTTACTGTGGGGTTCACGTTTGATTATACCCCAGCCTGGTCGGAAATGTTTGCTAGATCAGCTACATGAAACTCATTTAGGAATTAGTCGTATGAAGAATCTGGCAAGAAGTAATTTTTGGTGGCCAGACATGACTGAAATCGAGTTATGTGTGCAGCAGTGCAATGTTTGCCAGGAATCACGACCGCACTCGATGCACCCATGGGAAGTAACAAAGCAGCCGTGGAACCGTATCCACCTAGACTTCGCTGGCCCGTTCATGGGTAACATGTTTTTAGTCTTGGTCGATTCTCATTCTAAGTGGATGGATGTGGTGATTATGAGTTCAATCACATCCACAATCACCATAGAGAAGTTGCAAGGTATTTTTGCTATTCATGGTCTTCCCAAGACCATTGTCACTGATAATGGCAGTTCATTTATGAGTGATGAGTTTCAGAGATTTTGCCACGTGAATGGTATTCAGCATACGACGTCTGCACCTTACCACCCTTCCATGAATGGGTTGGCTGAGAGGGCGGTGCAATCTTTCAATCAAGAGTTGAAGAGGATGGAAGGTGGATCACTGCAGTCCAAGCTATCAAGATACTTGTTCCGCTACAGGATAACGCCACACAGTACGACAGGGTTATCCCCAGCCGAGGTTCTGATGGGTCGTCAACCGAGATCCAAGTTAGACTTGGTTCTTCCTGACTTGTCAGAGAGTGGAATCGTGCCAGCGTAAGAGGACACATGGCAGCACCGGACGGGATCGCATTTTCTGAGTGGGTGACAAGGTTTTTGTTAGAGATTTCAGGTGCAAGAATGTAACCTGGATGCCTGGTGTTGTTGAGCATGTCACTGGACCTCTCTCTATCTTACCGAGTTAAAGTTACCTTGGGAGTTGTACGTCGTCATGTGGACGAGTTAGGATCCAGCACTATAAATGGTCAAGTGTCTGGACCTGCAATTCTGTTTCATGATATTCCTGTTCAAGTGCCAGTGACACTGAACCTGTGCCCTGAAGGGAGTGTTCCACATTCCGACTCAGCTGCATCAGCCGTGGTCAGCTCTCCTCGCTTACCCCGTGTTAATGTGGAAGATAACAACACTTCAGTACACATCCCTGATTGTGACGGACTCTAAATAAACGTTTTTAGTGTGTCCCCCCTGCATTTTGAGTCAAGTCTTTTCGCAGTTGATCATCGCAGTATTCGAGTAACTTGATTATCTTGTCATGCCTGATAATTTGGTCGCCTCCACGTAATCATTCCACCTAGATCTGAAGTATTGCCAGTCTTCTGTTGTTCCAGCAGATGATATGCTCGGGTGTTTCACCTTCTCAGCTCTTGCCACAGGTGTGGATGGGCCATGGATTGTTGCATGGGCTGTAATGAGGGCTGCAGCCAGTATGGGTTCCACATCCAATGTCCGGTACTCGCAACTTTCATCTGGGAACTGAATGGTGGGCATGCCATGTATGTGGTGGTGCTCCTTAATTGGAT
Organism: Cladorhizidae sp. MBARI D1340-BT2; assembly: GCA_028752905.1. NCBI lineage: Eukaryota > Metazoa > Porifera > Demospongiae > Poecilosclerida > Cladorhizidae > Cladorhizidae sp. MBARI D1340-BT2. Next base: position 28,462,821 of record JAQNBH010000015.1, on the reverse strand, counting down.
CGGCTTCTTTACTGCTCCGACTTCTCTGTTTTCTTCCGATAACAAATCCTTAGCGACTGTCTTTTGAAATCGAGTTATAATTGTCATAGAGAATAAGGGATACCCCTGTTTTCTTGCATATATAACTCGATCGAATATTGATGTTAATACAAAATCAATGTCATGTATAACTGACATACATGGTAAGGATCGTTAATTTAATAAGCTACACTGTTTGATATTCTCTAGTTAGGTTGACTTAAAGATAATTTAATAGGCAGTGACTACAACACCACATAACTAAGGTTGACTAAATCAAAAAGTGAGATCAATTTAATAACCTCCTGCACCTCCTTTAAATCGATTAGCCCAGCAGAGGTTTTACAATGACGGCAGGATCATGCAACAAACGACCAATGTGAGTTATACCCATGTAACTAGTGTGGCCTGTCACATTAACACGTGTGCATGATTATCTGTTCAGTCAATCAGCATTGATGAGCCCCCCCCCCCCCCCATTGGAGTTCGAAGTCATAGGGTGAAGATCTGTGGTATCATCAGATGTTGATATGGAGGGTTCTGTCACAGCCCAGGCCTGTTTGGATAGGCCATCTGCATTGTCATTCACAGTTCCAGGGTGATAAATGAAGGCAAAGTCATAATCCTGTAGTGCTAATGACCATCTGGTCAACCAGTGGTTAGCACCTTTCATTTTGCTCAATCATTATTATCCATATGGATTAGGAATGCTCGTCCTAGGAGACATGCTTCGAAGTGTTTCAAAGCTAAGACAATTGCTAGGCATTCTTTCTCAACTGTGGAGTAATGGGTCTCCCTATTAAGAAGCTTCTTCGAGAAATATGCTATGGGCTTGTCAGACCCATGTTCATCTTGCTGGCACAGTACAGTGCCAATTCCTCTGTCCGAGGCATCTGTTTGCAGTACAAAGTCGGTAATCTGGTGTGACAATACTGGTGCATTTGTTAAACTGTACTTTAACTGTTGGAAGGCCTTCTGGCAATTGATAGTCCATTTCACCTTGGCTGGAGCCGTCTTCTTTGTGATAGCTGTGAGTACTGCTGCTATAGAGCTGAAAGCCAGTAGGAATCTGCAATAGTAGCCGGCTAGCACAGGAAAGCTCTGACACATTTCATGGTGACTGGCTGTTGAAAGGTTCATACTGCTTTCACTTTTGCCATCTGTAGAGCGATTTGTCCTTTGCAAACGGTATGTCCAAGATAAGAACAAGTGGTCATGCCAATCTGGCATTTATTACACTTCAAGGTCAGGTCATTATGTTTTAATTGAGTTATGACTTGGAGAAGATGCTGCAAATGTTCTTCCCAAGTGTCACTGAAAATGACTATGTCATCAAGGTAAGCTCTACAAAATTCAGGCATCTCTGAGAGGATGTCGTCCATTAGCCATTGGAAACAGGATGGAGCACCCTTGAGTCCAAAGGGCATGCATAGAAATCGATACTTCCCTTCCCTAGATGTAAACACTGTCTTGTCTCTGTCATTGGGAGCTACTGGGACTTGATAGTAACCCTTCGACATGTTGAGGGTGGAGATGAAGTTAGCCTTTCCAAGTGATTCTAATAGCTCTTCTATCCAGGGCATCGGATAAGGGTCAGGTTGGGTAACCTTATTGACTTGGTCGTAGTCAATGCATTTGCCACTCGGACAATAGCTGATGTCCAAGGGCTATAGCATCGTTCTGTTATACCTCCATCTAGCATAGTCTGTATCTCCTGGTGAACCTTTTCTTGCCAGGCCTTGGGGACAGTCCGCGGGTTAGTGCATGTCGGCAGTGAAATACCAGTGTCAATATAACTGTGTTGCTTGTGTAAGGCCCGGTATGTTAGTAAACACCTCAGGGTGTTGGCCAATGAGGTCTACTATAGGCATTTTATCCCCAACTATGGTACCATGGCAGTTCTGCTCACTGATGCCACTAGGAAGCAGGAACCAGACTTGATCAAATGGACAGAAGCCCGAATGCAAGCCTTCGAGTAAGTCAGGGGCAGCCTTAGTCAAGAGCCAGTCCTAGTGAGCCCGGATCCCGACCGACCGTTCATGGTGTACACAAATGCTTCTTGTCTTGGTACTGGGGCAGTGCTCAGCCAAGATGATTATGGAGGAGTGGCCTTCTACAGTTGCAAGTTGAAGGGACCTGAGGTATGATACACGGTGACCGAGTAGGAATGCCTGGCAGTCGTGGAAGCTGTGAGGCACTTCAGGGTTTACCTGTTGGGAGCCAGATTCACTCGTCACTGACCACGGAAGTCTAAAATACCTAGACAAGTCAAAGACGAAAACGGCAGGCTGGCCAGGTGGGCCCTGGCGCTACAGCTTTTCCTTTACGGCATCATACACCAGACAGGCAGATGGCATGTCAAGGCAGGCCTGGATGAGCGAACTAAGTTACCAGACTACTCCAAGCACAGACAGATCACCCGACTAGGACCTCTCAAGGAGGAAGACAAGCAATGTCGACTAACCCCAACGGATGGACGACAGCCACCTCAGGAGAAGAGGAGGGGGATGTCATGGGGCGTGACCTACTGCTAACTATCTTTCATGATTTGTCACCGACACACTGATATGAATATAATTATACCAGTAATCACAATCCACTGTAATAGCTAGCCGGGTATGTCATTTATAAACAGCTAACTTATATAGAGAGTTCTTGTGAGACAGTCATCGATACACCATTATTGTAAGTCATAATAATAATAATATTGAGTTACTCTCTCAATACAGACAGGTGACGAGGCACAGGCTAACCTCAACTGGTGGCAGCACTATCAACCTGAACCTCCAGTTTGGTTGTAGGCTCTCGAGGAGACGTCCTGCGACAGAAGGGGGCTCAACCAATATTAACTTGTGTATGTAGCTACAATAGCAATGTCCAAACTCATCAGAACCTACAATTACCATTTGAGCTATTACAATTTGGGATTCAAAACATGTATATAGCTAGAGGTGAAGCTGAAAATCAAACATAGTGGCGACTGAAGTGTGTAAATGTACTGAGGTTTTAAACTTCACTTAACACCAATAAAGGCAGATGAACATAACCCAGCAGCTCTGCAGTGAATTGTCATGCTCACTGCCTGAATATTTGCTTACATGATGCTGGGAGTCACATCACCCTCATATGAGATGCTTTAGGCAATTTGTAAACTTTTTCACTTTTATTATAAGTGGTCTAATTTTTTAAGATCAAAAGCTCCTGGTGTCTGATAATTGCTCTCACAATATCAAAACTCTTTGTCCTAACATATGTAAAGCCCATCAACCAAAGCAGTCCTAAAACACTGTTCTTTTAATGGAAACACAGAAGACCATTCAAGATGACTATGGCTTGAAAGCTTCTGGTATTCTGGCTGCTTCGAGAAATTTGATACCTTGTTTGGATTAAATTAGTCATCACTTCTTTGGTGCAGCTGAAGATGTATCAAGTACAGTACAAGAAAAGAATACATGCCTTGAAGCCTCTGCGATAAGGCATTTTAAAGAAGACTTATGCACTTCCATGATGAAGTTGTTGAGTCATCAGGTAATTAGAAAAATAGGTAGCTACAGCTCTGTCAATGTAAAAGGCTACTGAGAAGACTTGCTGGTGGAAGTCAGTCCACCAATTTTTATGTTTACTATCGGCACTTGTACTATGATTTACTGTTGAGGGAGTATCAAGAAGTTTTGAAAAGGATCTTGTGCGGGTACTGGTTAATGAATTAATCAAATGGTGTCATATATACATATTATAATTATGTGGTGGGATGAATATATATAGCCTATAATCATATATCTGATGTAGTCGAAATGTCGTGAGAATATATACATTTGTTCTGAAATGTACAAATTACTCAGATTATATCTCATTCAACAACAGAACACATGATGGAACAATTACTAACGTATTTCCAGTCAACCACGACTGCATTACTGCACGATGCTACACACACAGACATAAAGTTTTAACTGACCAATTGAATATTGCCAAACATTTGAAACTGTTAATACAGAAAGAAAAAATATCTTGGTTCTTTTATCAATAACATTACCAGTCCATTCCCTTTCTGTAGCCTTATACTGCTCAGACCCCCACTCTACCACTTTGAGGACCTTCCAGCACCCATGAAAATTATATGTTTCAGTTTTCTTCTAGCTTGAATGCTGTTGATGAGTGAGCAGTTCTCTCACATCAAATCTATCTCAGGTTGCAGGTGTCATTGTCAAAAACTATTGTGTGCAGGAAAACAGGCAGGAGCTGACTGCCATGTATCATTGTAGGCAGAGTGCATAGAATTGGTAATTGTAACATGCTGCCAAGATTTGATGAGGCAAGGAATCAGTTATTGTAATAGCTAACTGTAGGTCAAGAAATTAATTGTTGTAACATGTGGAGCTGCAAACAAGCAATCATTGTAAAACTATAAGAGGCAATCAACATTGGGTCACTAAATCAGTTATTGTAATGCCAATTATAAATTGTGGACGAATCAGTAAAAGTGAACTTGAGGCAGGAAGAAATCATGATATGGTAGAAAAAGAGGTAAGAATCAGTTATTATACAAGACCATAACTCCACTGCAGGTCAGATTACCTTTAGAGTGACTGGTGTGGCAGTAATAATATGATACTAAGATGTTATTCATCCTATTAGTAATAGGAATCGGGAATATTATTTATCCTGATGCCATATATTGAAATCCTAGTTATTGTAAGGTTGCATTGCTCTAGCTACTATCTTATCCCTAGCATAGCTGAAGGCATAATACAGTACTACTTAATTTATACATTAACATGTCATCACAATATAATTGTGATGTAGGGAAGTAGCCATGAACTCATATGTTGTTTATGTACAAGGTTCAATACCTAATTACCTGCATATAATATGTAGGCACAGGAGAAACTTTGCAGGATCTCAGATGTTTCACTCCAGGTCTAGGTCAGGCAAGTGATGGAAGCGGTTGATTTGCTACAGTTTAGCATTGACAAAGACATGAAGGGTATCATCCTGGTTGGCCAGTAGCCGAGTCTGAAGCTTACATGCCAGTGTCTTTGTACTATGGCACCATTGTGATGCCACGCTCAAGATTATGGCTTTGCTGCAGCTCCACAATTATTTTGTTGTTGACCTCGAGCGCAATGGACTCGAAGAGGGACTACTCACTGTTAGCCAAAGATGTTTGTACTGGCTGCATAGTCATCACTACCATATTTTTGGTGCTCTACATTACATTTTGAACCTAGAACACAACGTTTAATCCCACAAGAGCTGCTCTAATTCAATGGTCACCTGCTTCTGGTCATAGATTGTGTTACACGGGCGTACATATACTCCTTTTTGCTGCTCGACAATGGACTCCTCAAAGAGTTGTAGGGAAGTTGAGATGACATCCATTGAGACTCTCAATGTATATTATGTTGAGAGAAAAGCAAATGATCCTGGTGGTATTGGACCCAGGTTAGACGATGGCTGTTACATAATTGGAGCCCTATAGTGGTTGTGAAATAAACACAGTAGTCCTGGACCAAACGGTAGTCTCATGACCCAGGTGGTCATACACCTGGACCAAATGGTAGTTGTGATATGACCCTGGTAATCATGTGATCCTGGTCAAATAGTGACCCCAGTAGTCATACAGATGGTGGTCTTGTGACTCGTCAATAGTGGTTGACCAAGGTAAAGCTGTGGTTGATTAGCGGTCATGTGACTCCAATTGTCATGTGACATATGCAAGATGGTTATTGTTATGCGACTCCAGAGTCCTAAACTAAACGGATGGTATACCTTGGTGGTCACATGACATGAGATAGTTGTAATATGATGGTCATAACATACGCTCCAGAGTGTCTATTGCTAGCAACTAGATTTCAAATCAAGCCACTGGTGTGTCCTGCCTGATAATGCAGCTTGGGGTTTCAGAACCTTTCGAGCTTATGTCGACAAAGACACTATTTGTGCCTTGGCATTAGCTCCTAGCCTTTTACAGAACAAAAGATGATATATAACCATTGGCATTTCTGAGAATCATCGTATGAACACCATTATAGAGACGGTATGAACACCATTATAGAGACAGTATGAACACCATTATATATAGAGACGAGCAAAGCAAAGAAAATTTTTCTAATAGCAAAGAATCATTTTTATTTCGCATTTCGATATCGTTTGTATTTCAATGACCTTGCACTCGCACATTGTTCATCAGCATCATGGTTTTAGCTCTACTGGCTTCTTGCTTCTAGTTTAATAGGCTTCATGCTTCAGTTTCTTTCTTCAGTCTCCTTCAGTATTGTCAGCCTTGTGCTTCATATTCTGTCAGAACAGTCGTTCATCAGCAAGAGGTCATCAATATTAATGCTTTTGAGGAGCAGATGAAGCTACACGATGAAATAAGTGCTCACCAGCTCTAGCATCTACTGCAGACCAAAGGCAATGTTTAAAAAGGCACACCATTTTGCAACAGAACACTCTAGACTGGACTTTACAAAGCACTTAATGTTAGCCATCAGGCATGCAAATCAGGTAGCTATATAGGCTGTCTGTATACCTAAAGATTGTTACTCAGTTTTGTTTAAAAAACGACTTAGGCAAAAAGCTCGAATGCTTAGCTTGACTGATTTAAAAGGGAGGACTAAATGATATTATTACAAAAGCAAAAAAAATCTTGTGGTAACAATTTTGGAGTAGCATAAATTCAGCACACTTCACTCTTTGGACATAGGAACGATTAAGAAGTTCAGTGAAAGTCATCAGATAAAGTACATTATCTCCAACATGAAAGTCCAAAACTAGATTTAAAACCTCTTTTTACCAATTTGTACCTAAGCCAAAAAAATATGTTCAATTAGCAGCCAGCCATATAGCCGTTTATTAAATGTGTTTTTGGACACTGGTGCATCTATTTAGATTCCGCTGTCTTGACTGATCAGTCCATTTTTTTAACGCATGACTATATTACTTTGTGAGACTATCCAACCATTCATTATTACTCACTACAAAATTATTTACGACAAATAATGTTGATTACTGAACAAAACTATATCATGATTTAAATAAGAGTGCTCGAGGTTGTAACTTAAATATAACAATATAGTCACTTGGGGTGGAAAAAAACAATTTACCTAAACTTTGACCTACAGCCTAGCGTATGTGCTTGAAATCCCAAACAATATACCTAACTTTTCACAAGTACCCCATGCAATAGTTTAACAACTGGTTTGCTTGAAAATACCTCTTACTTTTTTGTTAACATGCAAAAATGTGAATTTTTTTCCACCCCAGCCAAAGGGGTGAAAAAGAACAGTGATCGGGGTGAAAAAAAATATGCCTAGAAAAACTAAACAACTAAAATGACAGTGAAATACACACATTTATGTGTCTTGGTTGATGCTCCACATTCGTAAATATAGTTTCCTCTTCTTTATGTATGTATATATTGGGTGTAATACTTTTCAATTCAATTCTACTCATGGCAAGGGTATCATGCGCAAAGCCGCGGCCCCTTGATTTTGCTTCCAGAGATGGTAATGATGGACCAGCTATGAAGCGGCCACTATATCAACATCAGCAATGTTTGGCCAGTCCCATCGTATGTCCTTTGGATTTGCAGACAGCTGGACCGGTTTCATATATTTGATTTCGGCCTTTGTATCCTCCTCACAGTCTACATCATCACAGGAGCTGAACTTGTTCCCAATAATATTTCATCGGTTGTAAATAACGTACAGCATAGAACTCACCAACTTTGACAGCACCAGACGGTGGCAGATCTTTGGAAACTCTTCTTCTCTTTAAGTTCATTGTACTTTCTAACCTGTCTTCATCAACCAGAGAGCTCCTCCTCATCACCACTACTATTGTTTCTGCTACTAGACTCTTCTGCATGTCTAGCAACAGGTGAAAGTTGCAGCTTCTTCTTTGCTGTTTTTTCCTTTTTATCCACCTGTCTCTTCAAGTCTTTAGTAGCAAGGAGGGCACCATGCATACTAACACGTTGTCTCTTTGCTGGTTGTGATGCGGCACTGCTGGGATGTCCTCGAGATCTGATTAGTCTCAAATGTGGTCTCATCTTCCACTGGCACAACATTGAAAACGTACTTGGTCCCTGCTGGAGCATACTGTTGAAGTGTCTTCATTAGCTTTGTCGTGATCTTCTTGTTCTCAGGAGTTTCATAGGATTGTGTCGGCTCTAAGCATGATGTAGCAGGGGGAGGTGAACCAAAAGGTATGCTGGGGGATGCTGCCGCATGTGAGGCTGAAGGCACACTTGATGAAGCTGATGCCGTGTTGTTAGAAGGTATAGAACTGGGTCACCACCTTCCTCCCTTGGTTTGCGGAGAGGCTCCCGTGTACCTGTTTGATGGACTCTACATGTGAGGTATTCTTCGTAGTAGCTCTTGAGATGGTGGAAGCATCCAAAGGTTGCAGTGTGTCGGTGCAGTGGGCTGATAGCTTGAGGATTGAGATGTTCTCGCTTTCTGCCAGTTCAACAATAGCAGCAGAGGTGTGTGTGAGGTGACCATCAAATATTAATAGGAGAGGACGAGTGTCTTTGGTCACTTCACAGAATTTGTCATAGAAAATGGTTGTTGTCATCCATCCATTCTCACTTACAGCATAGTAATTGTTTGGGAGTAAATCTTCTCCAAGCTAATTAGTCATGACATTCTTTCCTTTGAAGATGATGAGAGGATCCAATGCCGAGCCATCTGCGCAACACACTGCCAACACTGTAGTAGTGTTTTCGCGATTTGCACCACAAGATACTCTCACAGTCTTGCTTCCTACTGGCCCAATAGTTTTCCATCGAGATGGATCAGTCGGGAATCCACTCACATCCAGGTTCCAGATGGCTTCAGTTTTGTCTCTTATTCCCAGACAGTCCAATTCAGCTTCCAGTAAGTCATAGAACCCATAGATGACAAATGGGTCTGATGTGACATTCTTCCTCGCTATTTGCATCAAGCCTGCTTTTTTGAGACTGAGATTGTGACTCTTCATGAAGTTCTTGGTCCAGTCATATCCAGGCTTATTATCCTGAAAGAGGCCATTCATGTGATTGGCTACTAAATAATCATGCACAATTTAACGGAGTTCTTCCAGCATTGGGCCAAAGCCACACTCAGCCATGCGACGAATGTAACTTGCCAGCTTCTCTTCTGTTTGCAGTGGTATCCTGGTAACACCGCCTCTTTTGCCCAAAACCACTCCACCGTTTTCAACTAGACATTGTTTGCGGAGCATGGAGACTGATAGATGGTACTTCTTAGCTGTAGCCTTGACAGATGCTCCTGCTTCCACTTCTCCAATAGCCTTACTAACAGAAGCCTCTGTCCACAGCTTAGGCCTTGCAACGTAGGTACGAGGCAAACTTCTAAAGAAGCTAGGCTGTCTCAAATGATGATCTTAATCTGTAGCGCAGTCAGTTAGACGTGTAAGAAAAGAAAAAAGGCATTTATTACAAGGCAAATATATATTGTTAGACTCTTCTAGTACCACACACTATCTTAGACCTAACTCAACCTCACAATCCTCACCCAGCTATCTTGCCTGAGAATCCCAGAGATATATTTAGTGAAATCTTAATATTTCCAAACACCAGCAACACAAACATCAGAAGTGAACAATCAGGAATAACTAATTTTTATGTGCCCAGCTCTGTCCATTTATTCTGACCAATCAAATGCATACAGCTAGGCATAAAGCAAGTGACTTCACATATAATCATAAACGTAGTGAATGGGGTGGAAAAAAACACACACATGGGGTCAATAAAAACTGTTTTTATTGACCCCCCAGTAGCTAAAATGAGTGGGGTGATAAAAAACATGCTTGGCTCTAGAATATTAATGGTCTGATTTAACTTTCCCTTAGATGGCAGAGACACTACTTCCTTAGGAGTATTTAAACAAAAAAAGCAAGGTGGTGCAGCGAAAATTTAGTGCGAGAGAACAAAATTACTAACAATTGAAAAAAACTTGAAAGTAACTTTTCATGTAGTTGTTTCAGCTTTTTCTTCGGTGTATAAATAATATAAGTGTAAATTTAACTCCACTGGGTATAAATATTCTACAAAACCAAGCGAACGTATGGAAGATCAAATATGTTTTAAAAAATGTGACTGGTGGGGGGAGGGAGGGGCTGTTTTTTTTCACCCCACATACCCCCGGTTTTTTTCACCCCAATTGACTATATATCTGACCACCAGGATAAATAAGCTAAATGTCAGTAGCTATGGCAATAGCAGCAAGAGTAAAAATTGTTATTTATTTTTCTTTGCTTCTTTGCCATAATATAAACACATTGCAACAACAATTGCATTAAGAACGGAAGATACGAAGAAGTTCAATATGATCTGCAGGTTCCCCACCTCCACTAGGTTGTTCAAAACCCTGACAACACAACCATATGTGGCCAGAGACCATGTCAGCACACTTACGTCACCACGAGATTTGAGTTCGAAGATAGCCATTATCTGTCCTACTTTGCTCACTACCGCCAATGGAAGAGTTGAGAACAAAAGAACACCTAGCACTAAATGTGGAACAATTTTCCAAAAAGAAGCAATTACGAAGATCACACACACCAGGGTGTAGAGCATGTTCTCAGCCGTCCACTTCTTGTTGTATTGAATGACCAGGGAAATAATGATAACATTCTGAACAGCTAGAAGTCCAGCTTCAGCATAGATGGAGATGTGATAGCCATATGTATAACCATAGAAAAAACCTATCAGATATCCTCCTATTTCCATCCAACATGACCTAAGGTTGATTCCTTCCGCGCTCCCAGAGGACAATAAGGTTGAAATTTGTGGCAGTTTCATACAGAAAGAAATTATCACAACAGTATAGCCGAGGAATCTACTGATTTGGAGAACTGCCCCAGCATCCATTATGTCTGTGCTGCTTTAAATGGGACAGACCCTTGGTTACGAGGATCAGCGGTAAGGGGTCGCTTAACTCGCAGGATTCACTCGATCTGTGTGTCGTTTCACGAAAAGGTGTGGTTTCGGTCATGTGATATTTCCGCCAGGTATGTGGTTTTCACGGGGGGGGGGGGGGGAAGTTCTGGTCAGGCATAGGCTAGAAATTGCTGCTTGCTAAAAAGCTGTGATGGACTGTAACTATGCTGCTCTATCGTGTGCAGTGATAGTATAAACATTGCTACTTGGACACAATAGCTTGCTAATGCTGAAGACTGCATCACCTCCAAAAGCCCGCAGGCTCTCACTGACAAACTCCAGCTTGATATCATGGAAACACAGGACTAGATGATGGCAGAGGAATCTCATGGACTGGCACTTGCCCCCACTCAACTATTTTATGTCAAGTACAATGTTGGTGTCAGATTATGCTCCTCCAACAAAGTAACTCTGCCTCCAACTTTTTCAAAATACCTTCAGGGATAAAACCACTTATACAAATATTTGCATGCCTATTTTTAATGAATTATAATTAGTAGCACTCCCTTTCACAATCATAAAATAGTGCTAGCACAAATGACCTTTTTCTTTGGTATATATATGTTCCTGTACAGTGACATTATAGTCCCCCAGACAATTTTGGGCAGAGGTCTCTGAGGTGAAGAAGCCAGCTGAAATAGCAAACTGATGTAAAAGCCTATACGATATTGCAGTGGCTTCCAGAGACTCGCATGTTACCCTCACAATAATTTTGCCTGGCGGCAAGTTGGTCTTGTCCCCAGCTAGTACAGGACAATAAACTTTCCTCCTAGCTAATATTGGCCATCACTCACTGCATCTTAGCAAAATTCTCCCCACCAACCCTGTACATTCATCTTTTTCTCATTACTAAAACATAAAAATATCAAAAGGTTACTCTTTGAGAAGAGTTAGATCTACTGTCTGAGAAGTATTCTGTACGAGATGTGGAGGGGCGAGCAACTTTCTTTCTTTGAAAAGAGGCAGAACACTACTGTAGTGACAATTATTTTCATATGCGATCTCTATCCAGCTCTTACACTCAATTGATTTTTGAAAACCACTTTGTGCAATGTCTGTGGGAATCTGTATGGAGCCTTTTAGAGGTGTGAATCTGAATCTGGTCCATCTGCACTCGCCTTTGACTAAAGAATCAGTAGCCACATAGGTGTCCACTTGAAACTGTTGAGGCAGCAACAAGCTCAAGTTATGTCCCCCATGATCCCAATCTGCTTGCTGTGTCTAAATGTTCTTTCAGTCTCGCCTCTGGTGTCTTCTGCAAGATGTCCCTGGGAGTGGAAGTGAGCCATGATTTGAACAATTCCATATTTTGAGCAACAAATTGCACTAAAGTAGCTCACTAGAAAGACTGCACAGACAGACTTGTGGGAAGCAAACAAGGATCGAGTTACGTTTTGACATAAAATAGTTGAGTGGGGTTGCAAGTGCCAGTCCCATGAGATTCATAAAAATCCTCTGCCATCATCTAGTCCTGTGTTTCCATGATATCAAGCTGGAGTTGCTGGATTGTCAGTGAGAGCCTGAGGGCTTTTGGAGGTGATATATACAGTCTTCAGCATTAGCAAGCTATTGTGTCCAAGCAGCAATGTTTATACTATCACTGCACACGATAGAGCAGCATAGCTACAGTCCATCACATCTTTTTAGCAAACAGTATCCATTCCAAGTAGCAACACCGATAACAACCCCACGCCAGATCAGAACTTCCCCCCCCAGAAATATCACATGACTGGAACCACACCTTTTTGTGTAAACCACACACCCGTACCTCAGATTGAGTGAATTTAGTTAATCCCTACTCATTGGCCCTCGATTATCCCGCCGGAAAAAAATATTGCTAGTATATTTTATAAATACACGCTCAAGTCCTAGCTCTTCTCTATCAAATAACTATATATATATATATGCGATAAGATGGAAATTGAAGTTGAATGAGAATTGGGAAAGGGAGGAATGGAATATTGATGGAGAGGAGCTAGAAGTAGCGGATACCGGGGTGTGTGGTTTGATTAGAAACTGAGAGGGAATGTTCACTTGATTAGAGCAGAGGAATGGATTGGAAAGGCGTGTGGATTGAGGAAAGTGCATAAATGGATAGAACATGGTGTAAGAGCTGTTGGCTAGGCCAAGCCTGGATCATGCACTGAAGTTTGGCTGACAGGACAGACTGCTTGGAATCAGCCCAGTTGAGAGTAGGTGAATGATTAGCTAGGGTCAGTGAGGCAATGGAAGGTGAAGATGAAGAAGAGTAATGTGTGTGATTGGGAGGAGAATGTCCAGAGTTATAGCAGCTTGAAGTGGTATAGGTTGGCAAAAGGTGATGGAGCAGAAATATATATATACAAGGTCATTACAGGGATAAGAGGGAGTGAGGTTGCTGTTTAGGTTGAGGACAGGATCAGCAGGTCTATTGCAGGACAAGAAGAGAAGGCTGTGTAGTGATGATAGACGTGTGTTGTGTGACAGGAAAGAAGTGGAAGATGTGGGCACTTTATAATAGGCTGTGATTAATTTGGAAGGGAATAGAAAGCATTAATGAACGAGCTGGATGGAATTGAGGAAGCTGAAGGAGTTTGTGATGGTGGGCACTGACGGGAAGGTGGAAGCTGTGTGTAATCAGGTAATGGAAATGTGTCGGTGCACCCCCCATAACCAAGCATCATTACATTAACTTAATGTTTATTATGTATGCCATTGTGTTTATTACAGCACAATTCATTTTACCTCATTTACTGCCATTATTTTTATTTTGTACTGCACAAGGGACTCAGCATTTCGAAGATTAAATTATCTTATGGTGGTCAATAATTTACAGATCTGTGTAGTGTTAGGCTTGCAACTATGCTGGGTTAGAGCCGATCAATAAATCGCCAATCAATTTATTACAATCAGCATCACCTGTTGGTAAAGGGTTGCTCCGAGTCACTCTCTTGCGGTTACCATGAACATGTGGGTGTGATTTATTTACTGGAGCATGCGCACTCCCTTTGTCGTCAGAATTCCTTACATGGTGGTAGCTATCTGGTGGTTGTGGTGGTAGAGAAGACGGGTGGCATCGATGACTGACTCCAAGGGTAACAAAGTGATCGTGTGTGATAATGGCACTGGGGTAAGCTAATTTCTAGTGTGTAAAAACAAAGGTTATGCCCCTGGTGTGGAAGCTAGCGTGACTATCTGAGAAGAGTGCGTAACCTTGTGTGTAACTGCCTTTCTTCCGATACTACTAATGCTCTACGTTATATACTGAGTTTTATTTTGATGGACTAGGAAGCAATGTATAGAGTTACATTACATTCGATCAACCTCTCTGTTGTATGGGATCAGTAGTTAGTGGCCGCTTATGTAGGCAATGATCTGAAGTTTATTACACCGTTCACTAATATTGTGCTCTTTTTTAAAAAATTCTCCCTTGTGCATTGTTACAGTTTGTCAAGTGCGGCTATGCTGGCTCCAACTTCCCCGCACACATCTTCCCCTCGCTGGTTGGGAGACCGATGATCCGATCCTCTACTAAAGTCGGCAACATAGAAATCAAGGTAAATCTCTCTGTCCTATCTAGTTTATTATATAAGCCATGGGCTTTTCAATGCAGAAGGTTCGTTAGCCTGAATAGTGGTAGGCTTGTTGCCATTTTTTTTGTATGTCAAGTACTTCCATATAACTTATGACATCATTGGATGTCCATGATACTTTGAGTTATCCTGGGATATTCCTAGTGAGGGTGACTGTCTATGTATTGTGGATCTAGGAGTTCTAGAATATATACTTGGACTATTCCAAGATATCCCTAGTCCTGACCCAAGGATACTCCTAGCACAGCCCTAGCCCTAGAATAACTAGTCCTAAAATAGCTTAGCCCTAGAATATCCTAGCCATACGGCAGCCCTATCCATAGCGTTTATTCATGGATCACGATACATAATCATTCACCTTCACTAGGACATCTCGGGATAGTTCAAAGTATCCCCGGAATCCCGAGCCACTCCAGGACAGGTTGTGACAGCACTGGACATGTAGTACATATAACACATGCCAGCTGAGTTTCTGTTATGCTGGATAGGTAGGCTGTATAAAAGAGCCAGTTGGTATGTGTGGCTGCTTTCGACACCAGTGGGGTATCTGTCCCCGTATGTCCTTTGTTGGGTGGGCACACAGAAATCCCGCGGTGAGTGGAACCACTTCCTTTTCTTCCATGCACTGGTAAACATAAATACTGCCCAGTTAATTCTACCGATAAATCACATGTTCAACTTTCTTATTAACCTCTCTACTCTTCGTTTTGGGGGACGCTCACATTAGGAGCTTCAAATTATTCACGGAAGGCAGAGTCACATTATAAATGGCACAAAATAGAGCACAAAGAAGCACTAACACAAATAATTGAGTTATAGTGTGTGTGTCTGTGTCTGTGATTGTGGTATGTGTCCCTCTGTATGTGTGAGTGTGAATCACTGACAATCAGTTGCCGCCTTCTTGTAGATGAGCATTAGAGGCTGCTTCAAAATGACAACTCACCTACCCATCGCATGTGTTGTGAACCAGCAAGGATGGGATCTGCTTCCATTCCAGCATTGAGTGTGAGCATCTGACCCAGGGATTACCACTAGGTGAACTGCACTGTCAGCTGTTTAGCTTCAGGTAAACATTATGGCTTTTGTGGACAAGAAGGAGCTCGCTGGAGCCCTGAAGTGCTCCTCTTATTTCAGGAACCCAAGGCACACCGGGCGAAGCATAGTACCTGGAAGTGGGTAGTAAGTCTGGTTGACGGTGTTATAAAGCTAGCTAGCTAGTATAGTTTTTTTTAATGCTGACTACTGATTTTGATGTCGGATCTTAACTAGAGCATTTTGGCAACTAGTAGTTTGATAATTTTAGTACTAGTTTGATAATTTTAGTACATACTAGCTTGCAGCGCTGTAGGTATTTTGCGAGTTATTAGTGATGTAACTTGTCGAGTAGCGATAGAAGCAGGTCCTTGATAGATAGCCATAGCATTATATCTGGTCCACAACTGCCAGAATGTGTACTCCAGCTGTGCTCTCCATTAATGGGAATGGAGTTGAGGTCGAAGTTTAATATTGCTATTGTTTCTAAATGTTATGTTGTGAACCATACACAATATGATACCACGATGCGATATGCGAGCCTCCTGCCTAGCTGTCTCTCTCTTGTCATGGCTTTGTTCTATAGCCATTGCCATCTCCGGTTCTCTTGCTCTTGCCCTTGCCATGGTTTTGTTACACTAGCTATCACCCTAGCCATCTCTGTTTCTCTAGCTCTTGCCCTTGTCATGGTTTTGTTACACTAGCTATCACCCTAGCCATCTCTGTTTCTCTAGCTCTTGCCCTTGTCATGGTTTTGTTACACTAGCTATCACCCTAGCCATCTCTGTTTCTCTAGTTCTTGTCCTTGTCGTGGTTTTGTTACACTAGCTATCACCCTAGCCATCTCTGTTTCTCTAGCTCTTGCCCTTGTCATGGTTTTGTTACACTAGCTATCACCCTAGCCATCTCTGTTTCTCTAGCTCTTGCCCTTGTCATGGTTTTGTTACACTAGCTATCACCCTAGCCATCTCTGTTTCTCTAGCTCTTGCCCTTGTCATGGTTTTGTTACACTAGCTATCACCCTAGCCATCTCTGTTTCTCTAGTTCTTGCCCTTGTCATGGTTTTGTTACACTAGCTATCACCCTAGCCATCTCTGTTTCTCTAGCTCTTGCCCTTGTCATGGTTTTGTTACACTAGCTATCACCCTAGCCATCTCTGTTTCTCTAGCTCTTGCCCTTGTCATGGTTTTGTTACACTAGCTATCACCCTAGCCATCTCTGTTTCTCTAGTTCTTGCCCTTGTCATGGTTTTGTTACACTAGCTATCACCCTAGCCATCTCTGTTTCTCTAGCTCTTGCCCTTGTCATGGTTTTGTTACACTAGCTATCACCCTAGCCATCTCTGTTTCTCTAGTTCTTGCCCTTGTCATGGTTTTGTTACACTAGCTATCACCCTAGCCATCTCTGTTTCTCTAGCTCTTGCCCTTGTCATGGTTTTGTTACACTAGCTATCACCCTAGCCATCTCTGTTTCTCTAGCTCTTGCCCTTGTCATGGTTTTGTTACACTAGCTATCACCCTAGCCATCTCTGTTTCTCTAGTTCTTGCCCTTGTCGTGGTTTTGTTACACTAGCTATCACCCTAGCCATCTCTGTTTCTCTAGCTCTTGCCCTTGTCATGGTTTTGTTACACTAGCTATCACCCTAGCCATCTCTGTTTCTCTAGCTCTTGCCCTTGTCATGGTTTTGTTACACTAGCTATCACCCTAGCCATCTCTGTTTCTCTAGCTCTTGCCCTTGTCATGGTTTTGTTACACTAGCTATCACCCTAGCCATCTCTGTTTCTCTAGTTCTTGCCCTTGTCATGGTTTTGTTACACTAGCTATCACCCTAGCCATCTCTGTTTCTCTAGCTCTTGCCCTTGTCATGGTTTTGTTACACTAGCTATCACCCTAGCCATCTCTGTTTCTCTAGTTCTTGCCCTTGTCATGGTTTTGTTACACTAGCTATCACCCTAGCCATCTCTGTTTCTCTAGCTCTTGCCCTTGTCATGGTTTTGTTACACTAGCTATCACCCTAGCCATCTCTGTTTCTCTAGCTCTTGCCCTTGTCATGGTTTTGTTATACTAGCTATCACCCTAGCCATCTCTGTTTCTCTAGTTCTTGCCCTTGTCGTGGTTTTGTTACACTAGCTATCACCCTAGCCATCTCTGTTTCTCTAGCTCTTGCCCTTGTCATGGTTTTGTTACACTAGCTATCACCCTAGCCATCTCTGTTTCTCTAGCTCTTGCCCTTGTCATGGTTTTGTTACACTAGCTATCACCCTAGCCATCTCTGTTTCTCTAGCTCTTGCCCTTGTCATGGTTTTGTTACACTAGCTATCACCCTAGCCATCTCTGTTTCTCTAGTTCTTGCCCTTGTCATGGTTTTGTTACACTAGCTATCACCCTAGCCATCTCTGTTTCTCTAGCTCTTGCCCTTGTCATGG
Source organism: Cladorhizidae sp. MBARI D1340-BT2 (assembly GCA_028752905.1). Classification (NCBI taxonomy): domain Eukaryota; kingdom Metazoa; phylum Porifera; class Demospongiae; order Poecilosclerida; family Cladorhizidae; species Cladorhizidae sp. MBARI D1340-BT2. The sequence continues at coordinate 28,444,822 of JAQNBH010000015.1, read as the reverse complement.
TTTTGTTACACTAGCTATCACCCTAGCCATCTCTGTTTCTCTAGTTCTTGCCCTTGTCATGGTTTTGTTACACTAGCTATCACCCTAGCCATCTCTGTTTCTCTAGCTCTTGCCCTTGTCATGGTTTTGTTACACTAGCTATCACCCTAGCCATCTCTGTTTCTCTAGCTCTTGCCCTTGTCATGGTTTTGTTACACTAGCTATCACCCTAGCCATCTCTGTTTCTCTAGCTCTTGCCCTTGTCATGGTTTTGTTACACTAGCTATCACCCTAGCCATCTCTGTTTCTCTAGCTCTTGCCCTTGTCATGGTTTTGTTACACTAGCTATCACCCTAGCCATCTCTGTTTCTCTAGCTCTTGCCCTTGTCATGGTTTTGTTACACTAGCTATCACCCTAGCCATCTCTGTTTCTCTAGCTCTTGCCCTTGTCATGGCTTTGTTACACTAGCTATCACCCTAGCCATCTCTGTTTCTCTAGCTCTTGCCCTTGTCATGGCTTTGTTACACTACCTATAGCCTTAGTCATCTCTGTTTCTCTAGCTCTTGCCTTTGTCATGCCTTTGTTACACTGGCTATAGCCCTAACCATCTCTGTTTCTCTGGATCTTGCTCTTTGCTGCCATCTTTACTTCTCTAGCTCTTGTTATGGCTTTGTTACACTAGCTAAGCCCTAGCCTCTCTATTCTTGAGCTATTGCCCTTAGCTCTTTTCCATCTCAAACCTCTTTTTAATGCCTTGATTATTGCCCTTGCTCTTGGTAGTTATTATTCATGTCCTAGCTCTTCCTTACACTAGTTATTGCTCTTGCCCTAGTCATTCCCTTGCCCTAACTCTTCCTTAATGTTATTACCCTTGCCATAATTATTAACCTTACCCTGCCTTTCCTTACAGTTAATACCCTTGCCCTAGCTATTACCCTTGCCCTAGCTATTACCCTTGCCCTAGCTCTTTCTTATACTAGTTACTGCCTTTGCCCTAACTCTTATTTAGGTATTGTCCTTAGAGCATGTTGATAAACCAGGTAAATATGTCCACCATCCTTTCCTGTCAGCCATGCAGCCCATTCATCTATTTATGTACTGTATGTTCCACCAGCCACAAAAAAAAAAGTGAACGGTCACCAGTATGTTGGCTTAGGTAAACCTGGAATGGTCGTCATAGTGAAGATATTGATAAGTGAACACCCGGAGATTCTAAGCTAGACTGGCCCAGCTGAGCAAGTGAGAATGGACGGCACTGTTTAATAGCCGATATCCCTTACCAGATAGCAGAACAAGCCAGCCAGAAATAGGACAAACAGCGCGACCCTAATAACCCCCCGCGAGTCCTCCAATTCCCATAAGCCCTCACCCGCCCAAGATATATAAAATTGTTACACATGCAGGTGGGAGTGGGCTGCATGGTTGACAGGAAAGGATGGTGGATATAGTTACTCGGTTCATCAACATGCTCTAGCTTTTTTCCTTTTCTTTGCTTGCCACTCGATGTCTAGCATTCATTACTATTTATAGGTATGAGGGCCTATGGATGGGGGAGATGGTTTTAGAGGACTTGCAGAGGGTTATTAGGGACTTGGTTCATCGGTTGTCCTATTTCAGGGCTGGCTTGTTCTTTTATCCCGTAAGGGATGAAGCTATTAATTAAGGACCATTTTGGGGGGTTTCTTCTTGAAAAAAAGCAACATTTTTAACCTTCACTGCTATGGCAAATGTGTTTCAAATTTCAGCTCATATTGTTGTCAACCATTCTTGAGTCGTGATACTTTCCGTGCTGCTGTTTCATTATATACCGGCTGAGAAATGGCCGAGAAGTGCATTGACAACACATAACTGTTTTTAACTCAATCATAATTAGTATACACTTGAAAGCTCTTTATTTTCTCTATCAGTTTTACAACTCATCCCTTTTCTAACGAGATAGCGTCCAGTCTGTACTCATTCACATGCTAGTGTTGAAGATGGGCCAGGCTAGTAGGAGAAATGCTCGCAGCATCTGCTGGTACTCAGCTAGCACCATAATGGGGTGTAATGAATGACCGCAGTAGTGCTATTGCCTGATTGAGCAAAGCACACTGAAGAGACCTAAATTATTGAAAATGGATGGAACATTGAAAAGGTACATATGGTGTTTTTTAAGGGGTGGGGGTGGGGGGGGAATGGTTTAGTCATCCCACCTGTACTCTCTTGCGCAACGCAGTCAGGCCAGTCTTGTTTAGATTTTCCGGGCATTCACTCAATGGATCACTTCACCATGATGACCATTCCAGATTTAAGTACGCCCGCGTTATTTAGGCAGGCGTTCCTGTTTTTTTTACAGGTAGTAAACGTACAAACGTGCATGCATTGATACACCATGCATAGCTACACCAAGTTTTCCATCCTACTCCCCACGGAGGGCTCAATTCGCTCGCCAATTATCCTTGCCCGACCTCTTCCTGACACTAGTTATTGACCTTGCCTAGTTATCATTCTTGCTCTTCTTTACGCTAGTTATTGCCCTTGCCCTAGCACTTTCCCTGCCCTGGTTCTTGCCCTAGTCATTGCCTTAGTCCCAAGCTCCGAGCTAACATCCTACATCTGTGTCACAAGGCATCACATGATAATGTCATGCTAAGATTCTCGTGCAGGTCTAATAGCACATCCTCCTCAGTGGTTGTAACATTGTGTTACACAATGTTTTATACTTGGTGCTAGAACATGCTTGTCACACCCCTTTCTCCACCCAACAATAGGACTTGATGGTTGGTGATGAGGCTAGTCAGCTGAGGTCCATGTTGGAGGTGAGCTATCCAATGGAGAATGGGATCGTCAGGAACTGGGATGACATGAAGCACGTGTGGGATTATACCTTCCACGAGAAGCTAAAAGTAGACACAAAAGAATGCAAGGTTTGTTCTAGTGACCTTTTCTTGGAGAGAGTTGGACTCTGGTAGGGTGGAACTGGGGGTGCTTGGAGATGGTGGGACTGTGGTGGTTTGGGAGGGTGAGATTGTGGTGCTTTGGGGAGGGTGGAACTGTGGTGATGGTGAGACTGTGGTGGTGGGGGTGGGAGTGTTAGGCTGTGATGCTTTGGGAGGGTGGTGCTTGGTATTGATGGGTCTGTGGTGCTTTGGGAGGGTGACACTAGTTCTTGGGAAGGGTGGGGCTTGTGCTTGGTGGAGTTGTGGTATTTGGGGAGGTGTGAGGCTGTGTTGCTTATGTAGGGTTGAGGGTGGGACTATGGTGTGGGGGTTGAACTATGGTGCTTGGTGAGGTGTGAAGCTGTGGTGCTTGGGGAGGGTGATACTGTGGTTATGAGAGAGTTTAAAGTGGGAGTGCACGAGTGAAGAATACAATGGACTGTCCACCATTAGTGAATGGGAGAGGAGGAGAGGGAGGATAATGAGTAAGAAGTAGGATTTGGGGTGAGTGATGATGGTTGTGTGGGTAATTGGGAAGGTTAATTGTCATTTTTATGAGGAGCATGACAGAGTGGTTGTGTGAGTGGAGGTTTACACATGATCATGCTAGTCCTTGTGTGTGTGGGTGGGTGTGTGGGTGGGGGTGGATGGACTTGTTCACTCTCCGTTTCTGCCATTATTTCTCCTTGTGTAGGTCCTGCTGACTGAGCCTCCCATGAACCCCATGAAGAACAGAGAGAAGATGATTGAGGTGTGGCTAAGTAACCATTGAAAACCACAAGCGGTGCTATTGGTGAAACTTGGCACTAGGTTTGTCTAGTTCAGCCAGTTTCTATGCTTGCTATTTTACTTGAAAAACCACCATATGCTCCCAAAGCCCAGACACTAATTGGTGCATTTTTTTGTGCTAAGTTTGTGTGTGTGAGCGTGGCTTAGGGCTATTGAAGGATTGGGATTCTTGTTCTAAATGTATTTGCTGTTGGGAAGGGAAGGTTGTGCATGCATCATCCATCGGGTCAGTGATCATCGTTAACACACTCTCGGTTAAGCCACACTGTGCTTGCATGGGGATATCTTGTAGCTTAGGATACATTTATGGAGGCTTGATATCTCTGGCCTAGCCCTAGACCACCCTTAGCCCTGGCACTGATTCCAAACCCATGTTGTATAGTCGGTCTTCCATGGGACATCCCAGTGTAGTTCTGGGATGTCCTGTTGCATATGCACGCGTGCGCGCACACACACACGCACACTGATTTCTTCCAGAGTGATTTTGTTTTTATATTCTTCTGAATGATACATGTATGCTGCAGGTGATGTTTGAGCAGTACCAATGTGTCGGTGTGTACATTGCCATCCAGGCTGTTCTCACCCTCTACGCACAAGGTAATTGTCACATGATATACTGCTATAAGAATGGTGTCATCGCATGACTTTTCCACTACTATCACGTCACAGACGAACCTACAACAGGAGCTTTTCCTCTGTGATTATTATTGTCGTTATTATTCTTTATTTGTAATTTTATTTTTTTAGACTCTAAGCACTGTCTCTCTTTCATTCCCATATCCTTGGTTGAAGTATTGGTTTGACTAAGGCTAGGAAGAAAGATACATCATATAGGCTTGAGTGGCAGGTGTTGGCTTTCCAATGACATGGAGCTCATCACATTTGCTCAGTCTTACACTGATCCTCTAGAATATCTGACAGACTCTATATTGTATGCCTTCTCTGTTATTTTACATTGTTCGTACAAGTCTAGCTTCAGATCTATTGCCCACTTTGTGTTAGCCATGTCTGTGCAGCATGCAAGATGTTCGGCTGGTGTCGGCTCTTAGTGTAAAAGTGTACCATGTACTATGAGACATATGGGGAGTGAGCATGCTGCCAAGACACACATGAGTGTACACAGGCTGCTATAAGAAGGGCACAAGACGTCATTTTTATGGTCCTTGTCCCCCCCCCCCCCTGCATTAGTTTCCTTTCCTTGAACCATCCATGATTTCTTTCAAGGAAAGGAAGAGAAAGAGTGAGGGACGTTCATTTCCACTCTTCCCTAGATGTGGTCTGTCCTCCTCCTGGGGAAATGACTAGGAGTGTGGTTTACATATTTCATCTTATCTTGACTCCCTTATAGCTTCACAAACACTGATTTGCCTCCTTAAATATACACTCCCCCCCTCTCCACTTTATACATGAATTCACTGGTCCTTTCTTCCTGTGAAATGATGATGTTCAGGACTATCCTGGCTGGGCCAAGATTAGGGCTATGGCCAGGATTGATGCTAGAAGTAAAATGTGAGGCCCAGGGCATGAAAGCCCAAATGTCTGACCAGGGCCAAGGTTAGGGTCAGATAGAAGCAGGCTCTTCTGGCTGGGATGCCCCCCCCCCCTAATCATGGCCCTAATCACTCAGCCCTAACCATGGCTCTAATTCCCTAGGCCTAGCCCTGACCAAGCCCTAATCATGGCCCTAGTGGCTCTAATCTCTTAGTCCTACCCTGGCCTAGCCCAATCTTGGCCCTAATCACCCAGCCCTAACCATGGCTTTAACCCCCTAGTCCTAACCATGCTAGCCATGTTCCTAGTCCTAACTCTGGTCTAAACCCTAACACTTGGTAAAACCACCCTGGCTCAACCTGGCCATGAAACATTCTACAGTCCCCGGCAGCTGTCGACATATTGGATCTTTCTATTACCTTACCCTCCTCCATTCTCTTCCTCATCTTCCTTGTATCCTCCCTTGTCTCCCGTGTCTCCTCCCTTGTCTCCTCCCGTGTCTCCTCCCGTGTCTCCTCCCGTGTCTCCTTCCCTGTCTCCTTCCCTGTCTCCTTCCCTGTCTCCTCTCCCGTCTCCTCTCCCGTCTCCTCTCCCGTCTCCTCTCCCGTCTCCTCTCCCGTCTCCTCTCCCGTCTCCTCTCCCGTCTCCTCTCCCGTCTCCTCTCCCGTCTCCTCTCCCGTCTCCTCTCCCGTCTCCTCTCCCGTCTCCTCTCCCGTCTCCTCTCCCGTCTCCTCTCCCGTCTCCTCTCCCGTCTCCTCTCCCGTCTCCTCTCCCGTCTCCTCTCCCGTCTCCTCTCCCGTCTCCTCTCCCGTCTCCTCTCCCGTCTCCTCTCCCGTCTCCTCTCCCGTCTCCTCTCCCGTCTCCTCTCCCGTCTCCTCTCCCGTCTCCTCTCCCGTCTCCTCTCCCGTCTCCTCTCCCGTCTCCTCTCCCGTCTCCTCTCCCGTCTCCTCTCCCGTCTCCTCTCCCGTCTCCTCTCCCGTCTTCTCTCCCGTCTCCTCCCTTGTCTCCTCCCTTGCCCCTCCCCTGTCTCCTCCCCTGTCTCCTCCCCTGTCTCCTCCCTTGCCCCTCCCCTGTCTCCTCCCTGTCTCCTCCCCTGTCTCCTCCCCTGTCTCTGCATTACCCTCTGTCACCTCCACCCTTGTCTCCACCCACCCCCTCCTTTCTGAAGCAACATACTTCTAGAAATCATGTGACTTGATAAAATATAGGCGGCGCAGTTGGTCTATCTCCAAAAATGTTTTTTAAAACTAATGTGCAGGTCTTCTGACAGGCATTGTCATCGATAGTGGTGATGGTGTCACTCACCTGTGCCCGGTATATGAAGGCTTCTCTCTGCCTCACCTTACCAGACGGCTTGATGTGGCTGGCCGAGATATCACTCGCTATCTCATCAAGCTCTTGTTACTGAGGGGCTATGCTTTCAACCACTCGGCCGACTACGAGACAATCCGTATGATGAAGGAAAAGCTCTGTTATGTTGGGTGAGTGTGTGGGTGTGTTTGTGGGTGTGACAGGGGGAGTGTCATGCAGATGGTGGGACACAGCACAGGTTTCAGGACATGCAGCTGGTGAGATGATGTGCAAGTAGGGAGTGATAAGAGGTACACGTTTCTAATGAGAGGGGCAGAAACTAGTGAGAGCAGTGTGGAGCTGCCAAGAGTTGGGGGAATACAGTAGATGGGTAGATGGTTCCGCAGTGGAGGTGGTCTGACTGCCCACAGGTACTGCTACACAGGAGCAAGTCATGCAGGAGATGGAGACACAGGAGCAAGTCATGCAGGAGATGGAGCTGGAACTTTGTTTCCTATGAATAATGAAAAAGGGAATTATTGGGGAGGGGGTTGGTGGACTGATCCCCCCCCCCCCCCCCCCCCCCCCCCCCGTACCTCATTCTTGGATAAAATAACTTTCAGTTTTGGGTGTAGGTCCATCGGTTACAAGACATAATTTGTTTTGTTATGAAGATGACGTTTTCTTGTTCTTGCTGTGTATCTAAGCACCGTTGCATGTACTGTTACATCCGAGAAGGATGTAGAGAGAAGTCCAGTAGTAGTACAATTGCCCTTGACTGGTAGCAGTTGCACAGGCAATTGTAGGGATTGTACTTCATGCCATAATTCTCTCATAATACTCTCATCATGATGATACCGTCAATCTATACAGATCAGTACTGGGGTTAGGGCCAGAGCAGTAGCTGGGTTTAGGGCCAGAACAGAGCTAGGGTTAGAGCCAGAGTAGTAGCTGGGGTGAGGGCCAGAAGTAGCTGCGGTGAGGGCCAGGGCAGTAGCTGGAGTTAAGGGGGTAGTTCACCCAAAACTGGAAAAAAACGTCTGTTGACTTTGAATGCCCATAACTTTTTTTAATAATTGGTTTGTGTAGATAATGTTATGCTCAAATTGTTGCTTGTTCTATGTGCTTTCCAATGATATATAAAATATCTCTAGAGGCATGTTTTGTCAGAAGATGCATGCAGAAATGCATGCATCTTCAGAAACAGGGACCCTCCTTCTCTTGGCAGACCCCCACTACTCATTTTTAAAAATCAAAAGCTGTAAATTGGTTTGTGGCTTGTCAAAGCTAACAGCTGTGATATCAATGATTTTATATTGCAATAACTAAAGTGGTTGTTGAATGGCAACGTGCCGTATTTGATTACGCGCTAAAAATTTATTTTTAGCGCGTAATCAAATACGGCACGTTGCCATTCAACAACCACTTTAGTTATTGCAATATAAAATCATTGATATCACAGCTGTTAGCTTTGACAAGCCACAAACCAATTTACAGCTTTTGATTTTTAAAAATGAGTAGTGGGGGTCTGCCAAGAGAAGGAGGGTCCCTGTTTCTGAAGATGCATGCATTTCTGCATGCATCTTCTGACAAAACATGCCTCTAGAGATATTTTATATATCATTGGAAAGCACATAGAACAAGCAACAATTTGAGCATAACATTATCTACACAAACCAATTATTAAAAAAAGTTATGGGCATTCAAAGTCAACAGACGTTTTTTCCCAGTTTTGGGTGAACTACCCCCTTAAGCACAGGAAAGTAGCTAGGGTTAGAACCAGGAGAGTCGGTAAATATGGTTAGGGCCATGGCAGTCAGTAACTAGGGTTATGGCCATAGCATTGGCAGCTACGATTAGGCTAAAGTAATGTAATTAGCAATGCTCACGATGTTATCATGATAATGTAATGCTGTACATTCTTGTGGCATAAGGAATCATCCTATTGCGGAACAGTAGTCGAGGGACCTACCTTATCTTGTTTTCAATGTGAACATCTGAGTCACTACTTGCCTGACTGGGTCACAATATACAAATTTGCGCCCAAAAATTAAAGTTCTTTGATGCAGCTTTCAAACTGAAATGATAGATGGGTTCGAAGATGGATAGGTAGCTGTCCAGTGATAACAGAATGCAGCCTTCAATCTGAAATGATGGATGGGGCCAATCCAGCTATGTACCCGGTGATTGTAGAAACTACTGCTGGTTTTTCGATCGGAACGGAAAGAATAGCTGGCTGTTGCACAATAGCTTTAGCTGTAACATGGCTCTAGGGAGTGACCTCCAATGCTATATGACTGTTCAATAGCCTTAGCTGTAACATGGCTCTAGGGAGTGACCTCCAGTGCTATATGACTGTTCACAATAGCTTTAGCTGTAACATGGCTCTAGGGAGTGATCTCCAGTGCTATATATATGACTTGCACAATAACTTTAGCTGTAACATGGCTCTAGGGAGTGACCTCCAATGCTATATGACTGTTCACAATAGCCTTAGCTGTAACATGGCTCTAGGGAGTGACCTCCAGTGTTATATGACTTGCACTATAGCCTTAGCTGTAACATGGCTCTAGTGAGTGATCCCCAGTGCTATATATGACTTGCACAATAGATTTAGCTGTATCATGGCTCTAGGAAGTGATCCCCAGTGCTATATGACTTGCACAATAGATTTAGCTGTAACATGGCTCTAGGGAGTGACCTCCAGTGCTATGACTGTTCACAATAGCCTTAGTTGTAACATAGCTCTAGGGACTCCCCTGCTATCTTGGGTTATCCTGGGATACCCCTTTTCAGGATAACTCAGGGATACTGAAAAACATGTATTCCGGAATACTTCGAGGATATCCCTAGCTCTAGTTCCAGAATTCTACTAGCCCTCACCTAACCTTTGAATAGCCCTAATGCTGGCCCTAGAATATGTCTGACCCTGATTTTAGGAGCCGCCCTAGTGTTGGCCAGCTAGAATACCTCTAATCCTGATTCTAGGGCACATAGGCAACCCCCAGGCAGTTTTCGAGTGAGCTGCTGGGATGTCTAAGGATAAACTGTAGCACTGCTGGATATGCCCTCCATTACTGTCATCACCATTACATTGAACAACGGTGCTAGCATTTGTGCTTTTCGGGGATGTAATACACAACAGATTGTAGCTTGTGCAGGAGAGAATGATGTGGAAGTGATATATGTGGCAGTTCAGAATGTCTTTATTTGCATTGCTTGTGTGTTGTGTACTGTAGGTACAATATTGAACAGGAGCAGAGGCTCGCTACTGAAACGACTGTACTGGTTGAGAGCTACACTGTAAGTGTGTGGGTGTTTTTAAAAAATAACTGCACTTCAATGACTAAAACAGCCTCTTGGTATGTTTTCCATACTCCATCAATATCTAGCTGCTATAGTGTCTAGTACAGTACCTCACCTCAATTGTCCAAATGTTCGATTCAAACTCTGTAAGATAAAAATGGAATTTTTTTTGTAGTAATCCATAGGCAGGAACAATTAGTTGGGTAGGGCTGACTAGCGATTTGCAGTGTGAAAAAATTGGTTTGCCCTGGCTAGCAAAAGAGAAAGTGTTGTTGAGTCGAAATTAGCTATGCTTGGTGGATAAAAATCATTAATGATATTAGTGCTAAATTTTTCAAACATAGTTTATCAGCATTTTAATTAGATGTCATGATTTTGTAATCCCATTCGTGCTTTCAATTATTTTTCTTACTTGTCTGAAATTTGGTAGGTGCCAAGCTGTTCAGATATGCGAGGTTGTACGTACTAGAGATGACCGACACGTGTTAAATAACTTCACAAATTAGTAGCAGTAGCGGAGGAAAATAATTTAGTGACGTTTAACTAACTTGAATTTATTCCACTTGATGTTTTGGCTAACTGGTCTTATTTATTTATTTGTTTACTTATTATTTATTTATTTTATTTAAAAAAACATTACTTGCATTGTTCTCTGCCTCGGAGCGTGTTTACTTGCTTAGTGATCGACAGTTGATGTGTCGGTCATCTTTGAGTAAGTGGAGTATGTGATAATCGATTTTTACTTCGTATAACTTACTTATTGTGTGTTTCCCTCTCCCATACGGCACTCCTGGTTGGTACTTATGTAACCTTGTGTGTAACCAGGAGGGGGCATAGCGTGACTACATGTCGGTCATATGTGTAAGTGTGTCACATGATGATTCATGTGATGCCGGGCAGCAGGTTAGACTGCAGTGGTATGCTGTCGTGTGAGACCGACTGACAAATGTCAACCAAAAATGGCAGTTTGGTATGTATTTTTGTCCATATCGTGTACACATTGTTGACGCATTTCGAAATTGTTGCTGACACTGCATTAATCCGCTAACCAATAGTACTGTGGTACTCTGTGCAACACTGTGTGTGGATAGTGTTCTAATTGAAGCACATCCCACATGTGTTACTCTGTGAAAAATGGAGTGTAGACTGTTCTAATTGAAGCACACTCAACCTAATTAAATTAATGTGGTAATCCTCCCTTTTTGTTTTCCATATTTGATCTTATGTCCTACCAGCTTCCTGATGGACGTGTGGTGAACCTGGGAGGCGAGCGCTTTGAAGCCCCCGAGATTCTCTTCCAACCTCACCTCATCAACGTGGAGAGTGCAGGCATGGCAGAGCTTCTCTTCAATACCATCCAGGCTGCTGACATTGACACCAGGGCTGAGTTCTACAAGCACATTGTTCTCTCTGGCGGCTCCACCATGTACCCCGGCCTCCCCTCCCGTCTGGAGAGGGAGATTAAGCAGCTGTACCTGGCCAAGGTTCTCAAGGGGGACACTGCCAAGCTCTCAGTAAGACTTTGAGAAATGAATGTACATTCTCTGTAACTGAGAAGGTGAATTGTGTAAACCATGTAGACAGTTCGCCCTCTCTCTTTATGCAGAGTGATGCTTTATGCAGGGTGATGTTTCATGCAGGGTGATGGGGTGTTTGTGGGGGCAAATCAAGGTTTATAAAATTATAGGTGGAAATTAATCATCTTAGTCATCCCCCTACCCCATTCTGGTTAAAAAAGTATATCTTCACAGAGTTTCATATTGGAACTGTCGCTGGGTAGGGGAATGTCTGATGTTGGTTAACCTACTATAGCACTACAATATTACTTGCCCGTTCCAGAGGTGGACATTTGGATATTTACCCTTTCTATTCTGCCTTTATAAGACACTCTTAGGCACAGAATAAGAAGCATTAAGTATTCTGCCTCAATAAGACTTTCTTAGGCACAGAATAAGTATTCTGCCTCTATGTATAAGACAACTCTTAGGCACAGAATAAGAAGCAAGTATTCTGCCTCTATAAGACATTCTTAAGGCTGATTCGCAAAACGCTCAAGCGATGCGATGTGACGTGTTGTTTAAAAAATATTGTGAACACAAAATCGCGTCGCATCGCTTGAATAGAATCGAGTTCTATTTGAGTGGCGTTGTGACCTCATTCGGGTATGCTTTATTTGAGTTTTTCGTCATTCTGGTGTGCTTTATTCAGTAAAAGCTGGTGATTTCAAGGCTTATCGATGCAGTGAGAACTTTAGCTAGTATATGGGATGCACGAATGACATGAGTGCTGGCATCCATTAATTAATGGGAGGAGTTCCAGTTGGGTGAAAGTTCAAGTTTGCTCAAGCAGCGACTCCGTTATTGTGAACAGCTGAAGTGATGTAACGTGGTGCGATGCGAAGGCCTAGCAGCATATTGTGAACTAGCCTTTAGGCACAGAATAAGAAGTATAAGTATTCTGGCTCTACTGTATAAGACACTCTTAAGCACAGAATAAGAAGCATAAGTATTCTGCCTCTATAAAACAATCTTAGGCACAGAATAAGAAGTATAAGTATTCTGAGAAGACACTCTTAGGCACAGAATAAGAAGCAAGGCACAGAATAAGAAGCATACTTCTTTAAGATACTCTTAGGCACAGAATAAGAAGCATAAGTTTCTTGCCTCTATTCTGGCTCTATAAGACACTCTTAGTCTTAGGCACAGAATAAGAAGCATAAGTTTCTGTCTCTATACGACACTCTTAGGTACAGAATAAGAAGCATAAGGCTCCAGTGAGTGGGTTGAATGCTTGTGCCTATTTTACCAGCTGTGTGTAAGGGTATAAGCTATTGTTATGTGCTGTTTACAGCGCTACAAGAGTTAAGAACTCAAGTTTTCGAGGGTATCTCGCTGACCTGTACTCTCTACCTTGTAACCAAGTTTAAACATTGTGGTGCATGTAGTTTTTGGTAAATTTTGTCCTCCCCCCCCAAAACCTTTATGCTAGAGTTTACAGCACAATTGGAATTAAAAAAAAAAGAAGCAAACTTGTTCTAATGGTGGTCAAAGATGGTCAAAGATATCGATTTATTTATGTCATGATAAGCTGTCCATGATCATAAAGATTTTCCTGTAAGAAGCTTCTTATCTATGGTTATTGTGCATTAAGTAATGTTTGTGAATATAATTTGTTGTGTGAATGCATGATATGTGCAAGAAATGGTGTGTTTGCTCGTTAGTAAGGAATGCCATTTTTATACCTAAAAAAAGCACAAATAAATGTTGAGACTTCAGATCTCAAGTTTTGTACTAATCTGTATTCAGAGTGAATTGATACTCGACCTTCTTCACCTAGATAGTTTTGTGAGTTTCTGTTCTACTTTGGCATTGCTTACTTTTAATTTCATTGTACGTTATATTGCAAATTGGCCAAGTGACAAGTCTAGTTCCATACAATGCCCATCAATGACTATATATGGAGATTATACACACATACACACACAGAGACTCGAGCTCCATCTCGTGCAGTTTTATGCTTTTTTAGGAAAGTGTTATTTATGTTGGAGACCAGGTTGCATGCACACTCTGCTTACAGTATTTGCAGAAGACCCCTCCCTCCCCGCCGTATAGCTCCTCAGTGATCTGTCTCGCTCTCGTAGCACACTGATAGCAACAATTGGTCATTACCAATTGGCTTGTGCATTAGGACTTTCATTGCTATTGCTAGTAGTTGTTCTACAACAGAAATAGCTTCAGCTGTGCAATACAATCATCATAGCCGAGTCAACATTTCAGTTTGCATTTGTGAGATCAGATGATTATCGTAGTGACCAGTTGTTTTTAATGTTGTCTTTTTAATAGTTTTTTTGTTGCTTCTTTGCTGGTAACAATATGGTCAAAGTGCTCTCAGCCCTTGTCGGAAAGAATCAAAGCCTGCCTATAGCCTCAGTGTTGAAGGGGGTGAAGCAGTTCTGGAAGGAAGCGTAGGACTACATTAGTTGCTCCACTCCAGGGCTAGCAGAATTAAACTGCGATTGCCTTTGGCTGACATCAAATTACGTTGAGGTTTCTCTTTCAAAGTAGAATGAAACATTACTTCTCGGAAAGTAAATAGTGTAGTACTCTAACGCCAAATGGTTATTCCGTTTCATTCTTCTATTTCTGTAGTTTTAGTGATAGTACCACAAACCGTCCTGTAAGGGTGGACCAGACCATTTTTGTGAGTTATGCCATGACATTTTAACATTTTAAGATAGCCCATTCTGTGTGCTTTCCAATGATTATTTGCATAGTGGTTCACAATTAACTATGACTTAATTACTTTCATCAGCATTGAGCATTAAACTAACAAACCACTTTACAACCCAACTGTGGGTCATCAACACCTACCATTTATGGTGCTGTCAGAGTACCGACACACACTGTGTCAGCTTTCACATTTCATTACTGGCAGGTGGGGAGAGCATATAGACTGGACTGGACGTTCATACGGTAGAGCAAAGAAAGAGCTTTCAGATTAGTATGTACTAATAGAAACATTTACGTGTTGTCAATGCACTCGGATGGGAAGCCATGTTATTCATGCTTCTTGTTATCCATTTCTCAACTGGTATATTATAATGAAGTGGCAGCACAGAAAGTATCACAAATTAAGAATGGTTGACAATAACAAGCTGAAACTTGAAACACGATTAGTATACGAGTGAATAATGAGGGGAAAAATTAAACCGAAAGATTGGTCTGTCCTCCCTAAAAACCTTTGCTAAAAAAAGTGTTTTTTTTCCATTCGCGAAATATGCTCTACTTGATGCATTGACAATCCACATCTGCTGTTGTTAAGCTGTTAGTTAGATTACATCAGTGCTTTCATAATGATACTTCACGTCAAGATATGGTCAGCAGCATCTACTAGTACTTGTGTTATTTTCAGCACTGGCGTAACTATATTTGCATCTTTTATGGAGGCTTGCCAATACTACCACGACCTTTTGTAAAATATCTTGGGATACTTTGAACTGGATAAGCGGTGTGGCTAGAGCAAGGTGTATTCAGGGCTGGAGCTAAGGTATTTTAGGGCTAAGGCTATGAATTGTCTAGATTTGGATGTTATAGAGAGATATATTCTAAGCAAAGACTAGGAGTATGAGGTATGATCGGGGACATATTCTAGGGGAGAGATTGGCATCCAAATACCTGGTGTCCCTGATGTTCTCCCTCATAAGGACAACCCCAGATAGTCCCAAGTATCCCACAAATCTTGGTATGCCCTTGGAGAGGTGTGGCTGTGCTGGAGAAGGGACTCGAACTCCTTTGATCCACAAATAGCTGAGCATGTCTGTCAAATGGCCAAGGGTTCACTAGATAGTTCAGTATGTGGCTATGTTCTTGTCAAACTGTTGTCACCTGCTTCATGAGAATAATCAGGGACTGATGAATGATTTTTTGTTTCCCACTGCCCAGAAATTCAAGATCCGTATCGAGGATCCTCCTCGTCGTATGCACATGGTGTTCCTGGGGGGAGCAGTGCTTGCAGATATCATGAAGGATAGGGACACTTTCTGGATGTCGCGCGAGGAGTACCAGGAGAAGGGACTGAAGGTCCTCGAGAAGCTGGGCATGGCTGTCAAATAGGTGTGGTCTTCATTTCAAACATTTGTTGATTTTTTTGGAAAAAATTCCGTCCCCCTCCCCCCCAAAATAACAAACAAAAACAAGCAAACATCCTTATGTTAACCAATGCAGTATTGTGCAGTGCTGTGTAGCTATGTCTTATTATCTATATAGCGGTAGATTTTGTTGTTATATTTATTTTGTGTGTACTTTTGTTTTGTTTTTACGCTGCACAAAGAAATGTGTTAGTCTAGTTTCAATTTTACATTATGGTTGTCGTTCTGTTATAAAGTGTTTTGTTCTACTTTAATGACGGATGCAAGACATTACCTAACTATGATGTGACCAGTCATACTTTCATTGCTTGATGGATCACTCCTATGACTAGCTAGTAACCATGTAATGTCTGCACTCTTGTATGCATTTAGTGAATAGGACTCTTGTACCATCCTAAAGTTATAATATGTTGTGTATAAAATTGAAAAAATGGAAGGAACATCTGCTTTTATATAATAGTAGCAAATCATACCACCACCATGGCCAGGTTAGTTGGGGGAGAAGGTTAGTGTGGGGAATTTTGTAGCTGAATAGGGAGTTGATGGAGGGAGATTCGGGTGGAGCTAGGTTCATCTACAGAGACTGGAGTGGTGTACGTTGCAAGGACTTGTTATTGTCAGGAGGCTGGTACATATCTGGATGGTAAACACGAGCTATATCCAGTCTGATGAAGGTATTGTGGAATATTTTGCGTATTGAACTAAGGGAATTGTGGTGATGTTCCTTGGTTTTGCTTGTATCCTGCCCATCCTAAAAACAACAACAGACTATGGACCACATTTATATATATTCTTACGATGGTATATGTATATATATATATATACTATGTATAGTTATTCCTTCTAGTCACTACGATATGTTGACAAGTTCTCCACATAGTCCATTACTAGTCAAACCTTTGATTGCAAGCTAAAAATTACCACTACCCTTTCATCTTCCATATTGACTTGCACTGATAATTTATCTTTCATTACATTAACTCAAGGTTGGATTTTTCCTTTCATTATCTCAACTATATATATGTACTCTCGCCTCTTGCACCACTACTATGTATCACATAGCAATTCTGGTCGTGCAGTTCTTTTCATCGTCCATAGCAGAAGGTGCAGTACCAGTGCCACATGCCTCTTATGACCCTAATATAATCATGTAGCCCTTGTATAGGAAATAAAGATTTTGCCATTTATCGTCTAGAGCTGTTAACGAGGGATATTCTCTGCCGATCCTTGTTCAAGCAAGATTTTATAGCTTTCAATAATGCTTTGATTGTCCTGTTACTATTCATACTTAGGCTGTTGCCCAATGCAGCTCCTTAAAGGAGGAGCCCCACCCTGTACCAGCTTCTTGGATGAGGAACCTCACCTCTCCGAATGTATCAAGAGGCTGTCAAGAAGCCACCACTCCACTTGCAGTTCATCAAGAGCTAGATGACTTCAAAGGTTTGAAGTTTCAGCTTGCCTTGGGGGTTTACCTCAAGAACAACAGTTATCAACTGGTGACTAAGCTTGTCTTTAGCACCAAGCAAATCTGCGCTACTGCAAAGCAACACATCTACAAGTCTTGGAGAAATAAACTGGAGAAGTATACGAGAGAGGGGCCTGGATATATGATTATGACCTTGATCCCTGCAAGAGTGACGTACAGGTAAACCCACCATGAAATCTATAGCTACTGCTATATGGTCGTCGGGTTGAATGGGAAAATGGAGCCCTCTGCCAAGTATTTCCTGAATGCCATGGAAGAGACGAGAAGATCCATGTGCACTTTTCCATGCCCATGTAAATGACCCACAAGGATGGCAGGATCACTGAGTAACAAAGGACTCGCACAACAGCAGTCTACCTCAATGGCATATCCATACAGGACCATTGCCATATCATGTGTAAGCATTGAGGTGAGCATTGAGATGAGCAACCCACAACACCTGCAAACTCCTGCTGGAGCTCTATCAATAACCTTGCCCATCCCATTGGTCCTACAACCTGAAAGGAGTGCAGGCTATCTCCCAGGGAAACATTTCCTGCATTTCCAACAACTGGGAGAAGTACATTTTCCTTCAACAGCTTCCAGTTACTCTCTGCCACTTTTCCCCACAGATGGGAAGAAATATCAACTGCTACTGTGTAAGGGTGTCTATTCCCCTACGAGTATATGGACAGCTGGGGAACAAGTGCTGCCAAGGAGGCCTTCTAGAGCATTCTCTATGATGAAGGCAACAGTGATGAAGAAAACCATCATGGGCAGAAGGTGTGGCATGCATTTT
The DNA here is from genome assembly GCA_028752905.1 of Cladorhizidae sp. MBARI D1340-BT2. Classification (NCBI taxonomy): domain Eukaryota; kingdom Metazoa; phylum Porifera; class Demospongiae; order Poecilosclerida; family Cladorhizidae; species Cladorhizidae sp. MBARI D1340-BT2. Next base: position 28,427,137 of record JAQNBH010000015.1, on the reverse strand, counting down.
GATGGCAGGAACACAGGTGACTCTGACGACCTCACTTCTACACAGACATCCAGCTTCTAGCTGAACTTCTGGAACACCTTTCTAAACGTTTATGCATTGGATACAGTGTAATATTATTCCAGTCCAGGATAGGTGTCGAATCCGCTGTTGCACATCATTTTCTTTTTCTAAAATGTGCAGTCACCTTGTATATCCAGATGTGTACTTACGCGATATCCATACTCAGTACATTCTATCCTGACCAGAGAGACAAGCAATTGCAGAGAATTGAACATTGTCACATTGGCCATGGCCAACTCGTAATCAAATGCACTATACTGTGTTTGGGATGGATCCAGCTGTTTGGAGAAGAAGGTGATATGGCGCCAATCTCCATCCAAAAACTGTTCAAGGACTCCGCCAATGGCTGTATCTGATAAACAGTGATGGTGGAGGGTACCATGTGGCTTGGATGTGCTAAGAGGGCTGCAGATGCAAGTCCAGCCTTGCCCTCCTAGATGGAAGTCTGGAGTTCCTCCGACCAATGGAATGGCATTGTGTGCATGGCCTTCATTAGTTCAACCATGTCTTAAATGAATCGATAATATTTGATCTCGCCAAGCCATTCTAGCATGCTGTTGGTGTTAGCTGGTACAAAAAAGCTTTTGATGGCTTGAACTCTTGTCAGGAAGTGGCACTGAGCCGTGTTCTGATACACGCTGCCCCTAGAAGTCTGAATTGCTATCAGAACATGCATTTTTTATGTCACCATTAGCCCTTGTCCCAGGAGTTAAAAAAAAAGTTGGGGATGCCATCGGTTCACAGATGCAGAAAAAGTTCTTGTCATGATAGTTGGCAACAAAATCCTGGACATGTGCGACATGATAACAATCGGGCTTGGTCAATTGGCAGTAGTCACCATAATTTATGGGGCATCACGATCCATTGAGCTTGGGGACAAAGTTAGGTGGTCATCTTTAGGAATGTGGTGTTGACTCAATGTTTAGTGTTATCGGTGGAAAAGTGGGGGAGAGTGAGTGTAGGAAGCTCAAGAGGATATAGGCAAAAGTGTCATCAGCCATACCTGATGCTGCAGTTAACCACTGCCAATTGGGCAGGCCTCGATATCTCGTCGCAAAGCTGTTGGAGGTTGTATGGTCTCGTAAGTGCTCCCACCAAGCATCTGTTCTTGCAGTTGATGAAGAGGTTCTTGTTGCAGAAGAAGTTAGCACCAAGAATAGGCTCGGTGTCATATATATGTGTGGCGAAAATCACAAGTGGAACGATGTGGGCCAAATTGTAGTGACATTGTGCACTTGCCGAAGGTCCTTCATGCAGGACCCGTTGGCTGCAATGAAACTTTCACCATGTTGACCCACATGTGAAAGGTAGGTGCACTTCTAAGCTGTGCTCCTAAAACAATAAGGAAGCTCTGGGCCGCCTGTCATACACATAAGAGGCAATTAGAATGTTTGAAGACCGATGCAGATGCTACTAGCACCTGGCCAGGAATATATGTGATCGGTTTTAGTGTCTGCTGTGGAGACCTACAGAGTTGGACCCATACTGGGAATTTTCTACAAATTTGCAGTGGGGTACAAGCAAAACTCAGAATCAGAGTTGTAACCAGATGGTCTAGTTTGGTTTCTTCTGACCTTTTTGTTGAGAACATCCGCTTATTTTCCCTGTCGGGAGTGTATGGCTGACTACCCAATTTCACCAGGGTGCCTGTTCTGCTATCAAGCTGTATTCGCATGCGCCCAGGAGGAAGCCTTGGCAAAAAATGTCTTCAGCATTGAAGAAGCCATGAAGATGGTCGTGAAACATGCCTGTCACCTAGGCTGCGGGCTTCACAGCTAATGAAAAAGGCTGTGGTCTGAGACATCGCTCTGTTGATCTTTAGCACGGTCGGCTGCCTAGATTTTGTGGTGTCTGTAGTCTCCCAGAGCATAGACCGCATGCGTTTCTGCATTGTCCGGCACAACAAGTAGTGCTTTGCAGAGTTGCCAACCGTCCCGGAATTCTGAGCCTTGTCCCGGTGGTGTCCTTGTCCCGGAAATGTCCCGGCTACGCGCACCTTGCGCTTCCACTCGCTTAGATGGCCACTGCAGTCTCAAGCTTGTTTAGTTTAGTCCTTTAATTAACACTCGTAAAGCAACAAAAACAGGACACTTTTTTTAGCAGAGAAAAACTTCAGATAAACAATTACGGCTCCAGCAGGTGTGCGAAACAACCTTTGACCTTGATTGGAGGTGCGGCACTCACGTGCAATCTCAGCTAGGAAGCAGAGGAGAGAATGCCATTTTGACAATAAATGGATCAAAGAATTCGGGATAGGCAAGAGTTTCAAAGGTATAAATTAAAAATATATAATGAAATTGATTGACAAAGTAAGTAAGCATGGAATACAGCAAATACAGGGTAAATAATAACATCATGGGTACAGTGTGCTGCTTGTGTTCAATGCAATAGTAATGTCAGTAGTCTTGCCTTCATTTTAGGTCACTTGTATGCCCAATGTACTCTGTGTGCAATCGACTTTGGTGTTACCCATGATGGCCGTAATGATGTCACATCTCACCTCAAGAGCAAGAAACATAAGGATATGTCAAAGGCAACTATTCCAATCACCTCTCTCTTCCAACATCAGAGAAGTGCTCAAGTAATCGAAGCAGCTACATTTGTTGCTAAGCACAACATATCCTTTCTGTTAGTGACCATGCCACCAAGCTTTTCAGCAAGATGTTCCCAGACTCTGAAATTGCAAAGAAATTATCCTGTTCCCACACCAAAACCACCGCCATAGTGAAGAAAGCTCTTGCTCCTTACTTCACATAGAGAGTTATGGAGTCAATGTCAAGTGGTCCATTCTCTTTGATGATTGATGAATCCCATGACAAGAGGGATAAGCCTTGCATAATTCTTTTGAGGCTTCTTGATCCACAGGTAGGTGAAGTATGGACGAGATTCTTGGATATGCCTGTTGTGAACATTGATATAGCTACCAACTTGTTTCAAGCCTTGAAGGAGTCACTGACTAAGAATGGGCTCAGCTTGACAATGCAGTGTCTTTCATGTCTGATACCACCAATGTTATGAAAGGAGTGAGGTCAGTGTGCAGAAGCTGATTAAGGATGAGATCCCAACTTTGTATGATGTTGGTTGCATCTGCCATTTGGCTGATTTAACAGTCAAAGCTGGTTTGAAGTGAACATTGACTAGCTCTTCATCGACATATTCTACTACCTCCATAGCAGCAAGAGTGCAGCAATTTGTCATCCTATCGTGTTCACTTTTCACCACTGAGCCAGGGGTGATTTTGAAGCATTGCCCCACACGATGGCTCAGCTTGCTGAAGTGTGTGAATCGTGGATCAAGTGTCGTTTACGACTCCAGCCATCAAAAAATTCGTGCGCGTTTTTTTAAGTTTACGCACGCGCGTTTTGGGTGTCTTTTTTTAAATTTAATTTTTTTACCGAGCCGCGTTTTTTAAAGTTGACGCACGGGCAGGGGTACACGTGGGAATTGATTTTTTTTGCATTGCAGCTGATTTGGAGGGGGTAGTCTTTTTTCATGAAATATCATCCAAATAAAAATATCTGCATTGCAGGATTTGGAGGGGGTAGTCTTTTTTCATGAAATATCATCCAAATAAAAATATCAAATAAATAATAGTACAATCAAACATGGTATTGGGTTTTAATTTCTGTTAAAATGTTATTGTAAGTTAAAGCTACAGTTGGTCCGTTTCTCTCCCGCCACATAAACTCATCCAGGTAGGATGGGAGCTGGTAGGATGGGAGCTGGTGGCAATGCACTCCTTTCATCCTCTTTAGCTTCACGTTCACCTGCACAATATAATAATTGTTGTTAAAATTAAAAAAAATACTTGTTAAAATTAAAAAAAATTATGTTCCACAAACCATACCCTGTTCCAATATTTTGGGTGTGCACACCCGTACTCTGATCCACAAACTCAATCGAGTGGTTCACAGTTTCATGTGCCACAATCCCAGGCAGAGTAGCCACCTGCCTATAGGCTGCCCACTGGTCAGAATAGATTATCAATCCAGGTGCCTGGATAATGGGTAGCAAGGTGGCTGCAGCCCTCTTATCCACAACTTGCATGTAACCTAAATAAATTTCATTGAATTAAAATCTTTGAAATAGGCACAATACGTTTATCAAGTGTACCAAGAGCAGGCGTATGCACCGTGTCAACCATCCCAAAAATCCAAGTCTCCTTAGTAGGTTGGCGGCTTCTATGATGCTAAACAGTCAATACCGAAAGTGATCATCCATTCAAGTATATCAATGTTACAGTGATACCTTCGGTTTGTGCGTGAACTGTGACTCGTCTATTTGAATAACGGATCCAACACCACCAAGCACAATCTGTATTCGACATAGTGCTGCAGAGCACACTTCCCTCAGCCACTGGTACACATTTATTGCACTTTTCTTGCTGCAGCCAGACTCATCTGCTGCATCCAATACAGGGTACTGTCTCACCCACCAATATATCAATAGGAGCCATGTCTGAAGGACCATGTGCGATTTGGAGAAAACTCCCATGCCGAATTGATCGAAGAGATTTACAACTAGGGCATGCCCAAGTTTTGCCATCCTTCAGGTCGCTTTTTCCCCTCATCACCATTGAAGTACTACACCTATACACGGGTATAACATAGTATAATAATTATGTGATGTCTTATAACATAGTATTATAATTATGTGATGTCTTATCTGGAACAACACTTGATCCTGAATCGTTACCTCAGGCAGTATGATGGTTTGAAGTCATTCTTCTTGTCTTGTGAGGAAGCTGAAACAGCTAAATTCTTTCAAGGCTTGAGAATCCTCTGTTGTTCTTTTATCTTGCCCTCAATGGATCAATTCAACCGCCTCTTCCAGAAATCTACAGAGAATACTACCTCACAGCTGTATGATGACGGTCACGCTAATTAGAGGGCGTGGTCGACGCTGTATATAAAATTAATGTCCCGGAATTAACTTATGGAAAGTTGGCAAGTACAGCCGTGATCGCCTCGAAGGTGGAACTGTGCCTCAGTACAGTGCTTGACAACATATTTTCGGAAAGTACTTATTTCACAGTGGTTTTACTTGCCTAGTGTGAATTATTTACACAAAATACTTTTTTGTCGGGTGTCATAGGAGATTCTGAATCATTGTTTCCAATTCCATGCACATTTTTTGCATTCCATTAACCGCAGTCGCGAAATTAAATTTTCGCGTTTCCCCTATAATTAGACATTTCTCAAGTACCCTTTACATTGAAGTTCCCATATTTGGTATGGTGATAGAACACTGTGAGTGTTGATTACAAGTGAGTGTTTTGTGGTTCAGGCCAAACCTCAGATGTTATGAGAAGTTCCACTCAAAACTAATTGACAACTTTGCTGACCTCCCACCAGCTAGATAAAATAATACAACATGTTTTCTTGTAGAGAAAGCAATACTCTACAATCTCATATGAGCATATTAAAAAATAATATTTATTTCTTGAGATATAAATTTTTGAATACGAGATCATCCTCTTACTAGAATCACTACATGTATATATATACAATGACTGTTTTAACTAGTGTATATACATGTTGGACATTATTAAAAAGTTTCAACCCGCACTCTTCGATGAGATTTGTATTGTTTGATGGCATCTTCCACAGCCCGTCCAGCATTGTGACCTTCTCTATAAGCTCTCTCATAGTCTCTTGCTTTGCGAAAATATTTCCTGATGAGGTCCAAATCCACTGTATTGAGAGCAGGATCGAGAAGTTTGCGTAGCTTGATTAAGGTGAAGTTAGAGTGAGCTTTCACATACATCTTGGACTGCCCCCAAACCCTCTCAATGGGGTTCAGCTCACAGTGGAATTTAGGCAAGTAAACACACTTGTAGTTGTACTTAGCAACAGTGTGTTGCACTTGAGTTAGTTCATCTGCGAAGTCCTTGTGATTTGACAGGATGGTTCTCATGTCGTCTGCACGCAAATGAGTTACATTAAGCCCTCTTTCAGCTAATATGGTTAGCAGTCCTTTAGCAGTTCCGTTTGGGTGAACCATTACTTGAATGTTTCCATTCCCCCACACAGTGTCTCTAACCTTACGTGGTCCTCCATCCAACTTCAAAATGTTCCTGGCATTAAGGGACAGATTAGCATACTTGCAATGACAACTGCTTTGATCAAGGATGAAACAAACAGTATGTGAAGAGGAGGGATATTTGAATCTTGCAATTGCACAAGCATTTTCCATCTGTTCATTAAATTGATCTCCGGTCCAATACCCATCACGCTCGGCACCGTATTCAAAGTGGACTCTTGCATGCTGAGTAATATCAGGGTTAAACACTTTAGCCTGTTCATACTGTTCATCGCTAAGATGCAAATACCCATCATGTTCATCGATGAAGTCAGAGATCATAATTCCACTCCCCTTGGTCTTGGGTAAAATAGCTGGTCGGTCCTTTTCTCCCCACATCCACGTCTGACCCTCATTGCTGTTATAAATAGACTCGTCATGAAAAATTATAACAAGTTTCTTCTTATCCTCATCCGCTTCATTGCGAATTCTCGGCAGCTCATCAGAACACTGAGGAAGAGGCTGATGTTCATCACGCAGAGACTCCATTTCCTTCAAGTATTCCAATATAGATATATATAATATAAATATATATATACCATTATTCCTATGTGCATGTAACACATTCTATACTTAACAACATCTTCTCTCTCGTGCCAATCAATGTAAACACCCTTTTTATGGCTGACAGGCTTGAAACCAAGATGATGGAGCCATCGCCGTGCTGTACTGATCGATATATGCCTAGGGTACTGTGGTGACAAGTGACTAGATGGCAATAGTTCATCATTCACCCAAAAGCAGAAACTACGGGCAGTCATATTTGGTTCCCCCATCACAAAAGCATTTTTGCGAACCCATTCGGCTGCCTTCAGGTTGATCTAAAAAAGACAAATACCAAACAATAATATTGCAGTTGCTAAATTCATCTCCAAGAATGAATACACTGTAACTCTTTGATGTTTTCCCTGCTTGCTTTCTGGTAGCTTTCCCTTGTTCTCCATGAATTGGTTCATGTATTTCCTAACGGTCTTTTCATGAAATCCCAACATAGAAGCTGCTTCTGTGGCTGACTGCTGCTTATTGCACTTATGTCTAGCCATAAAGCTTTTCATTATAACCAGAGACATCATCTTACGGAGATCTGAAGGCAGGGTCATGACAAAATCGTATAAACATTCCTGAGCATCCTCCTCGCTGAACTCTAGAAAAGTATTGTAAAATCGTCATTGACTTCCTATAGCTAAACTAACTATATATAATATAGGATCATGTAAAGATTAAGACTCCAGATTCCGAAAAATCAGTGCGCGTCAATTAATTTTCGCGGTATATATTTTAAAACTCTACTTATCTTAAACGCGCGCGCTATGTACAGAGATGGCTTCAACAACGATCAGGTCGATTGCTCCTGCTGCATTTGGGGAAAACAAGGAAGTCATTGACTACTTTAGGAGCAAATCTCTTTTGGCAAGTACTGTTACTTGTGGAATGTAAGGGAAAAAATATCTAAAAAGTAATAATAATAGGATAATAATAATTATTATGATAAACATGTTTGGTGTTGTATCTTGGTGTACAGATGCAATGTAACTATGGTTGGACGTAAGAAGTCCAGCCTGAAAGATGGATTTGCATGGGGGTGTCCTGCGTGTAAAACCGTAAAGACGATTCGGCATGGTTTGTATGTCTATGTCGATATTTTTAGATATAATAGTAGAGATAATTATACTTGATGGTTCTCTCTTTGCTCTTGTCTCCAGGGAGACAAGTCCACCGTGATCAACTTCCTTCATACCTCGATGAGTTTATGTGGAGGGAGAGGAATGCCAGCACAACTGCTGAAGCTTTTGCCAGCATCATACAAGCAATCAAAACACAGTACCCTGTATAATTTTGTCTTCTGATGTTTATTTTTATTATTATTTTTTTGTGGTTTTTTCTGCATTTGTTGTTTTATCAAGTTTTAATATGAAGGTTGTGTTATGGCCCGCGTGATCCCAGTGTTCCCATAGCAACAAGCTGCACGTGACAATTTAGCATGCTCTGATAGGTTATATTTTAGTTCTTACTTTTAGCTTACAGTAAAATACTCACTTGTAGTATTTTTTATGCAGATTCAGAATATATAATATATAAATATTATGTCTTGAGAAACAAAAAAGTTATATGCAAAACAAGTTTGGAAGGGTTATGCTGGATTGCACTATTATATAGTCATAATGAATTATTAATAGCTAACTGTTGCAATTGATGCAAACCCATTCATCTGTATCTTGTTTGTTCGTAAATATTACACATTTGGCATGATAAACTTCTCCACACTCATTACATTCTCTCACTTCACCACAGGAAATTGGTTTTAAACACACACATAGCAAGATTTGATGAAAAGGTAGCGATTCATTTCGTGGAATGGACATAACCTTCCTATGTGGAAATGGCTTGAATTTTTTCCAATGGAAACACTTCCTCAGGTGGTTACGCATCTGTAAATGGTCGAAAATGAGGTGCTCTAAGTCATCCCGCTAAAGCAAAATGAACCGAAAAAGCAATTGCAAATATGCCACTGTTTTCAATGCTGTGCACAGTTGGTAGCCAAGTTCACTACCAGTTCAGGAGTGATTTCATCACCATCCTCTTCTATAATTATTTGTGACTTGTAGATGAGGGCAAGTTGCTGTTCAAGCACTGCACGCATAGGGCCATGGATATAGCTGTCATACACAGTTATCTCCTGTCCAAGAGAGCTTGACGTGATCCAGTGACCATCCACAAGATGTATCTGGAGACACTTTTGACTTAACTCGTTGATTGGCGAGAGATTAAGAGGACATTGCAAGCCATGCATTGTTGGAAACTGGACTGCTAGCATTCTCTGAGCAAGGTTGATGTGGTTACACGACAGTTCCGTTCCATTCATAAGGGTTTCTCTCATTTCTTTCCTGAATGGTGGGAAGTGTATTTTATGTAGTCTGTCTTCTTCCTTTCCCTCCTCACATCTATCATTCTGTGACAAAATATAGACATAATTTAATGTATAACTTAAGTATAATGAATGATAGCTAATTAAAGCGTGTCATTAATTACATTTATGATTGCATGTGTAAACTATGATAGTGCTAGTGCATGGCAAGTTCATGTATTATGATGTTCTCGAGTACAGATTGTGTCATGTACATACCGGGATGGATCGATATTAGGCTGCTTTACTTGCTCTTGCTCTTCCCATGAGCCACACTCTTCATCCAGACCATTCTTTTCATCCAGTGATGCATTCTCTTCTTCTTGCAGCCCATTCTCATTGTCGTATGCCTCTAACTTTTGCTTCAATTCATTCTTGATGATCCTTTGTACTTTGTGGTGGGTCAAAGTACAAATAATGCAAATACAGCTTCAATCACAGATGAAAATAAAAAACAAACAAACTTGATTTCAGAATTGTGTGGTGACTTGTCATAGCTCAAGATGGTCAGATTTCGATATTGTGTTAGTGAAATTGTAAGTGACAGGAGGTATATTATTGTGCCATGCATTGCTTTTTACCTGTCCTTCTCTAGTAATACACTTGTCACAACACCATTCAAATTGTGGGTCAGTCCAAGCTTTTTGTGGTACATTCTGCAGATGGAAATTAAATCACATGCATGTGCAATTGGCAATGCACACATTTACTATTTAAGTTCACATGGTACTGTTAAAAATACCTTCAGACAATCTTCATGAAACCACTCAGTACATTTGAAACACTCGAGCATCTTTCCTTCTTCTTGTGTACGGCATGTGCAATATATTGCAATTTTATCCTTCCTTGTACTTCTCTTCTTTGTAGCTCTTGTCTTGCTAGGAAATGGTTCAATCCATCCCTTCTCTAAGCTCTCCAGTAAGTGATGGCGCATTTTTGCATTGTCGAAATGAAGCCATCGCGGATCTTGAACTGTTTATAAAGGAAATTCAAAGTTAAAAAAGTTTTATTGATATAGAACCAGCACAGAGAGATGTACAAAATGCAAGTGCATAGAGGCCACAATCGAAGTTGTTGGTTTGACGTTGAACGTTAGCATAGTCCAACTGAATACTAGGTTCTGTTGATGAAAGCAGAGCACAGATTTGCTCCTTTGTTGACTTGGGCATGTCTGAGTAGAAGCTATCATATACCTCAACGTGAGAGTAGGACAGCCTATGGTTGACACGGTTAACCAGTGATTGTTAGCTGAGTTAAGAACTTGAACAAACTCAGATCTTCCAACTATATCATACGAAAGTGTATTGCCATGTACAACATTTGAAGTCCTGGCACTACATATCTCTGCTGCAATAAAATACATGGTGGCATTAATGATGTCATCTGTCACCCATTCTGTGTCAGTCTGAAGAATTCTTCTGAATAGTGATAATATAAGTATTAAAAAAACTTATGTGCTATTAGTCATTTTTAACTATCTTCTTGAGAGAGATGTACATTTCCAATTTGAGTCCAGGAAGAATTTTCCTGATTTTCATATTCAGAGACACTATCAGCATGTTCTGTCAGATCAATCACTGAATGATGTCTGTTGCTGATCTTCCTTCGTTTAGCACGTATAACTCCCCATTTCTTCTCTGCTCCTGATTTTTGCCTTTTTCTGCTACTTGATCTCTGCACAAACAATTAAAATGAACTCTGCATGCAATATATTATACAGTAGCTGCATGCAACCTAGTGTATCGTCAATTTAACTATTGGAGAACAACTACACTGACTAGTATCAGTTAGCTGCATTATAGCTACATACAAGCTAAATCATAGTATTATTGTTGATTGAACCAACTGTGACAGTGCATGGACCAACATATATATATATGTAGACTCAACAGCACCAGCATGAACAATAAAGTATATTCTCATGCATAGAATGTGCACCTTATCTGCTCCTTCATCGTTTTTGTCAACTTGTTGCAGACTAACACTCTGTGAAAAAACAAACAATTGCTATAATTATATATCATGTGTGTGGGTTTTAAATTTATTACCTGATTTGGGAGCATTCTTACATGGTACAGCTTCAAGCGAGTCACGTTGACAAGAGTCTTCAGAATTTTCTCTTTCTTGGTACCGATGAAACGGCATAGTTTATAGGTATTCTTTCAAGCAACTTCATGGATATGATAAGGCCCAGTCCAACTTTGATCCCTTCCTAGAAAATTTCTTCGAGTTCTTCAATAATACCTGGGTACCAACTTCATAATTCCCTTTATCCTTACAATGCTTTGCATCATAATATGCCTTCTGTCGCTGCTGAGCTATGCCAATATTTTCAAGAACCTTCTTCCTAATACTGATCATTTCAATAACATGTTGCTCAAAATCAATCTCATCCATACTTGACTTCCTCTTGTCATCATTGCCATTGTTCTTGTCAACATCATCATCGTCCTCATTATCCTCAGTTTCATCTTCATTATCTCCAATACCACCATCCTCCTTGTTGGGCTTGACGTTGAACTCAACTGGAAGTCGTGCTTGCCTTCCATAAACGAGATAAAAAGGTGAATATCTGGTAGAATCATGACGAGAAACTCTATAAGAAAATAGTATAGAGTCTAGGTATAAATCCCACTGATCTTGTTCTGTGTTTACAAACTTCAGAAGCTGACGTTGCAATGTCTGGTTAAATCTTTCGTCAAGTCCATTGCTTTGGGGATGATACGCACTTGTGAGATTGCACTTGACGCCAGTTAGCCTGCAAAGCTCATTATTTACCTGAATAGAGTATACAATTGAGATAATTATTATTGGTATCATTTTAAAAAAACTTACGTTGTTAACGAATTCTCTTCCTTGGTCATTTATCTTCACCTGACAACATCGAAATCTTGTAAAACATTTGAAAAGAAATTCTGCAATCCCAAGAGCAGATTTGTCTGGTAAGGCTATTGCTTCAGGCCACTTAGAATAATAACATGACACAGTCATAATATACTGTTTTCCTCGGCTTGTTTTGGGTAGTGGCCCAATTAAATCCACTCCAATAGTGTGCCATACCTCATCATGAACTGGAATTGGGTGAAGTTCAGCATTCGCCTTCTCAAATTTCCTATTTCATGGAGAATTGAAATAAAAGCACCATATTTCAATACAACATTGACCAGCTACTGCATGACAAAGAAATAGGATACAAACTCAGTATACATTTTACCTGTTAGCTCTTTGACATTTATCACAAGTTCGGCAGAATTCTTTAACATCATCCAGTATTCCAACCCAGTAATAGCGTTCCAGTACTTTCCCCATGGTTTTGTCTCTCCCAAAATGTCCACCTCCAAGTTCACTTGAGTGACATCCCTCGAGAACTTCATACTTCTGTGACTCTTTAATCACCTATAAACATGTTTATGCTATGCAATAAGTATAGGATATACAAAGGAAAGTGTGGGTTATGCGCCTATATAACCCACGAGTTTGCTGTTACTCCCAAGGTGAATGCCAACCTGGGTTTACAAGTGTCCTACAAGCAGCTGTAACTATATCTATTGTCATGTGCATTAGTTTTCTGTCTGTCTAATATCTACAAGTGAGAAAGTCTGAAAAGCTCTCATAAAAAGTATAAAGCTAACCTGTATAGTAACTAAGTATACCCCAAAAGACTATAGCTACTAAGAGCAGCTTGCAGCTGAAAGTGATGGCAGCTGCTATTATTATTGGTGTACTAGTCCACCTTAAGTATTGATAATTAACTAGCTAGCTACCTCACTAACTCACTTGAAGATCTTTTTCTTTCTTGGTATCCCTGTAGTAGAGGAGTCCCTCATTAACCCTTTCACTGCGCATACCCGGTACTACCGGTGTCCCAGGGAATTTGGCATCCCCACTATTTGGTATCCCCATGCCCAATACCCTAGGTTATTTGGCATCCCCGTGCAAAATATCCTAGGGTATTTGGCATCCCCGCGTGGTATCCCTTCAGGGAATTTGCTATCCCTTCAGGGAATTTGGTATCCCCACTTTTACACACACGGCGTCGGATATGGCTTCGTTTACTGAAGAAGAACGTAAATATGACGAAGTGTACCAGTATCTCCACCAAGGAGTTTACCCTGAAGGAGCCCAGAAAGCTGTTTTTATATAGGCCTAGTTAGGTAGCGTATTTTAATTTTACTTATAACCACAGACAGGTATATGACGAGGACACCACGTTGAAGGGCACTCTTTCTTGGCAGCATCACAAATAACTGCTAGCCCCCCAGTGCTTGTAGCAAGAGCTACAAAGTACGTGCTAGCTGGCGTCGGGATGGGGATACCAAATACCCTAGGGCGCGTGGGATACCAAATTCCCTGAGGGGATGCCAAATACCCTAGGGTATTTGGTGTGGGGATACCATATTCCCTGGCATGCCAAATACCCTGTGACACCGGGTAGAAAAAAATATCGTTGAATTGCGCGTACCCGGTACTACCGGGTATGTGAAAATAATCATTTTTAAATTCCGCGTGCACTGCACGTGCCAGCTATTGTTTTTTTCCTATGAACTAGAGATGATTTCCACTTGGAAAGTCGTGTTTCCCAGCGGTAGGCAGCGGAATGACGCGAGCGCGGCCTCAGAAGGCAACGAAGTTGTGGACCAGACAGCGTGGACAACTTTGATTTGGACGATACAGGTAATTCGTTTCCAACAGTTGACTACGATAATGCCGACAGTGATCGGGAGTATTCCATGGACAAGACCGATGATTTGATCAACTTGGGCGGCCCTGCACAGGGCCAAGGTGACAATGCCATGTCTGTAGATTGAAACGACATCAATATGGCCGCCATTAGGTCACATGACCACCTAATTATTCAAAATACCAAATTTCAATTTTTCCCCCATAGGCCAACCTCTTGCCCACCCAAAAACATAAAAAGAATTTCAAAATAACCTCTTGGTCTTTTTTTGGCATTGATTTCAAAATCACCTTTTTTTTTGGCAAAAAAAGCCAGCACAGGGGGGATTTACCTGCAGCAGTGAAAGGGTTAAGCACAAAAGTCTTGCACTTCCTCCTCAGTGAATCTTTCTGGTTCTTGGCAAGACCAATTGGAAGTGTCTTGCTCCTAAGATAGGTAACAATTCTGTGGTTATAGCTGCTCCTCCATTTTTACCGTCCCAGCGACAGTATATCCCGGTTGCGATAGGAGAATATGTCGCTCTTTTCCCGGCGGCGGCAGAATCTCCCAGGATATTATGTCGCCGCGACAGAATATCCTAGCGACAAAATAAACTGGGACACCTGTCCCCGAGCGCTTGTTAAAAACCTCCCGTTACTATCGTAACGGGATTCACTCGATCTGAGGTACGGGTGCGTGGTTCACACGAAAAGTGTGGTTCCAGTCATGTGATAAATTTCCGGCGGGAAAAAGTTCAGGCGTGGTCGGTGGTGCTAGAAACTGCTATTTGGAATGGATACTGCTTCCTAAAAAGCTGTGATGGACTGTAGCTATGCTGCTCTATCGTGTCAGTGATAGTATAAACATTGCTGCTTTAACACAGAGGGTTTTTATGAATCTCATGGGACTGGCACTTGAATATAGGGCTGGGACTTGGGCTATGGCTGGGGTTAGGGCTGGGGCTAGGGCTGGGGCTAGGGTGGGAACAAAACTTTCAAGGACTCGGGCTAGGGCTATGGCTGGGGTTAGGGCTGGGGCTGGGGCTAGGGTGGGAACAAAACTTTCAAGGGCTCTGGCTAGGGCTGGGGCTAGGGTGGGAACAAAACTTTCAAGGGCTTTTGGAGGTGATACAGCATTAGCAAGCTATTGTGTCCAAGCAGCAATGTTTATACTAACACTGCACACGATAGAGCAGCCTATCTAAGTCCGTCACAACTGTTTAGCAAGCAGTATCCATTCCAAGCAGCAGTTTCTAACCACCGATAACAACCCTACGCCTGACACTAGAACTCGTGAAAACCACACCCCTGATGGCGGAAATATCACATGACTGAAACCACACCTTTTCGTGTAAACCATACCTCCATACCTCAGATCGAGTGAATTAGGAATCCCCATCGTCCAATACGTAAGCGTTAAATGGCCACGTGCACTGGTAAGACTCGCAAATTTTTGTCTGCCAAAGATACAGCTTCTGAAGACGTGTTACGTAATGGCAGAACGGAGAAGCTAAAAGCAAGGAGCAGGCGTATCGAGAGCGAGAGCAAAGGATATGAAAAGATGCGGCAGTCTGGCAGGATGGAAGAAAGTGGAGGAACGAAAGAACTACTCACTACAGATCCTAAGGTGAGCGAGAGAAGCATAACGGTTTCCGAAGCTCGACAAGAAAAAGATTGTAATTCTACAGCCTCTGGGGATCAGTTGGAACGACCAGGCTTTGACAGCGAGAGCGAGAACGAACGCCAAGACGGCGCCGAGGTCGAGGAGGATGAGGTGGAAGAAGAGTTTGATGATGATAGTGTTCTTTGATGATCGTTTGCCCCCATGGATTAGTAAGATACTCTCTGTGCTATTGATGAGCTACTTCCAAAAGCGCCGAGGTATGAATGTGAGAGATAGTGCTATAGAAGCTGCTTCTATCTCTGGCTTCAATGAGAAGACTTGTCAAGATGTAAAAGAAAGACTTCTTCTCCAACAAGGGAAAATTTTCTAACTCAACAAAGGGGTAGCTAAGGGGTGGCTAGTACGAGAGATTTTGCCTTTTCAATGATGAAGATGTCTATCTTGAAGCATCGATGTGGATGCGAGAAAATGCGAACAAGAAAGGTGCCCCAAACATGATGGCTAGCTCTCTTTACCAGTTTATTAATGATCAACTCCTTTCCTGTGTAA
This sequence comes from Cladorhizidae sp. MBARI D1340-BT2, assembly GCA_028752905.1. Lineage (NCBI taxonomy): Eukaryota > Metazoa > Porifera > Demospongiae > Poecilosclerida > Cladorhizidae > Cladorhizidae sp. MBARI D1340-BT2. The sequence goes on along the minus strand of JAQNBH010000015.1, from coordinate 28,411,259 downwards.
CTTTGTTGCCTAATTATCCCAGGAATGTTTCTCTTCGAACAGCCACCAGATGCCTTGATCATCTTGGCTTTCGCACAATGAATTATAAGAAAGGTGCGTAAATATGTTTTGTATCATTTCGTTTTGTATATATATAATATCACATTTAAACATTACTATAATTCAGGAACATATGTGGATGTACATGAGTGTACCGATGTGGTGTTTTACAGAAAGGAGTATCTGAAGAAGCTCAAAAACCTCCATTCCACCCATCTTCCTCCACCACCATGTAATGATGAGAGAGCCGCTATTCCTGTTGATGCCGAGACAAGAAAAAAGCTAATCACTATTTATTGCATCTTTAACACAAATGAAGGCCAAACATGGATCTGGTGGACGGAAGATAAGCCTTTCATCCTGTCCCAAACCAAGGGTGCTGGGATGATGGTGATTTTATCATAGAGCATGATGACCTTTTCCGTGTCTCATCCAATGAGCTTGTTTCTCTGATTCTCTGAGGCACACCACACCAGACCATCCAGCAACTGCACATGCTCTTCGTGAGTATGGTGGGGACAAAGAGTGATATTGGACATCACCAAAATTCATGGCAAACTTGAAGGATGCAGCTGTCATTGCAAGTTTAAAATATCCACTTGACAAGCATACCATTTTGTGGTTGTTTTATCATAGCAGCTGCCACCATGCTTTTGCAGAAGATGCCTTGAATGTAAGGAAAATGAATGTCCATTCCAGACATGCATGAGGGATACAGTTTGGACAGGACACACACAAGATGGTGACAGGAGTGTTTGTCCAAAAGGACTGAAAATGATCCTGGAAGAGCATGGCATCAACACTGCCAGGATGAGTGGAGAAGACATGAGAGTGGTCCTGTCCAATCACACTGATTTTGTGGAAGAGAAGATGCTTGTTGAAACCTATTTGATTGGTCGAGGCCACACCATGATGTTTATCCCAAAATTTCACTGTGAATTGAACCCCTTAGAGTGGGTGTGAGGACAAGCGAAAGTGTACGGTAAACTAATTTCTCTCTGGCTCATCTGCGGACTATAATCAATCCTGCCCTTGATTCAGTATCAACAGAAAATACTTCCAAAAGTGCAGAGTATGAGAGGGCCTACAGAGAAGGGAAAGAGGGAGTGGAACATGCAGTTGAACTATACAAGTCACATAGGAGGTTTTTTATAACACAATCACCTTTAAAAAATAATAATATCACATATCTCTTTTCTTTAACTTTTTTGTCCAATTCCCCTTTATAATTTTCTTTGTTGATTACATTCTTAGAATTTGACAATTGCCTCATTAAGCTTTAACAAGTTACTTTATGATCATTCCAAATGAATCACTTGGAGAATGAATCACTTGGAGCCCGTAAGGCAAGTTTGGAGGAAATCCTTAGCTTTACGCGAAGATTTTGCGAATTTTTTGTATCATTTGATGCATGCATTTTTTTTGCGGTTTCAGAATATTTTCCCTGGGTAATTTCATCATAAGTCTATCTTGCTGCAAATATAAAGACATATAGAGAATGGCGCTATGCGCGTTTGCTATGAAGATGCAACTCGATAAACAATTGATGTTCAACAAAAGCAATGCGTGCAATAACTGGCATCAAAGGCGTGTGCGCATGTGTAATGGGTAAATGGCCTCAGTCCGGTAAAGGGCCCTACGTAATAATGTTCATACAGAGAAGGTTCATTATCCACTACCTCCCCCAAGTCGACACGATGTGTCTACTTAAGTTTGGTATATCCGTATCGGGAGATCGGCTTCGGGCCCCGCTGGCTTCTGCGGAGGGGGGCCGTCGTTGCTGGCTCTGGTAGGAGTGCTGTGGGTGTGGTAGATTCGGTCGTGGGGGCGGGTGGAGTGCTGGTTACCGACGCGTATGATCGTGGGCTCGGCCGAGGTATGCTCGCTGGGGTTTCGGGCGTCGGTGTCTCGGTTGGCGGCAGTGTGCCGGGGTGAGGGGTTATGGTTGGGATGGCCGGTGTGACATGGGGAGTTCCGGGTCGGATTGGGCTTGGTGGGGTGATCATCGATGGTTGCACGTTGGCTTCCAGCGGTGATGGCGCCATTGTAAGCGTCGTGGGTTGAACGTCCTGTTGGGTTTGTATCGGTAGTGGGTTTGGGGGTGGGAAGGATGGGACGGTGGTGGGCGGTGAGGAAGGGATGGGGTTGTATCGACGGAGGAAACGTCTGTTCCTTGTCGTTAGTCTTCCTGAGCCATCCGTCCTCACCGCGTACTGATGGTATTGAAGTACTTCGACCACCGTGCCCGTCTTGTCCCATTTATTAGGGTGACGGCCTGACTGGTTTTGGACCATAACTGTGTCCCCGCATTTCAGGGGGGACAGTCCCTGGGAGTGCTCGTCCCAGCGAGTGCGGTTGGTCATTGATCGTTTGGTTAGGGCTCTCTCACGTAGATCCAGGCGGTCTGTCCACTCTGTGTGGGGGCAGTATCGTTCGGGGATTCCGGGTAGGAGGTCCTGTGTGGGTCTTCCAAACAGGCAGGCTGCCGGTGACATTCTCGTTTCGGGGTCTGGGCTGTTCCTATATTGTAGAAGGGCTTTGTGGAACTTGTCCGTGAGCGTGCCTCCAGGGCCGGTGTTGCCGGTGATGAGTCTCTTCATGGTCTTGACCGCCACCTCGGCGCGGCAGTTGGCGTGTGGGTGGTATGCTGATGTGATTCTGTGGTGTACCCCCCAATCGGTCAAGAATTGTCTGGTGGAGTGGGAGGAGAACTCTGGGCCGCCGTCCGATGTCAGTGTGTCCGGGATTCCAAACGTGGAGAAGGTTTCCCGGAGTGTCTGGACGAGCCCGGGTGCTCCCTCCCTGGATGGTGTCACTACCGGCCAGTTTGTGTACCGGTCCACTAGGACGAGATAGTTGATCCCCTGGTGGTGGAAGAAGTCCGCTGCAATGTGCTGGAATGGGTATAGCGGCTCTTCGGGGGTGATGGAGGGCATGGCTGGTTGGGATGGGGCGTTACCGTTGCAAGTTGCGCATCTGTCCCTGGTCGCGGTTATGTCCTTGGTAATGCCCGGCCAAAATATTGATGCCTCTGCTCTTGCGTTCATGCGGCTGACTCCTTGGTGGGCGGCATGGAGGGCGTTGAGGCATGTGGGGCGGAGTGAGGCGGGTATGATGATTCTGTCTCCTCGGCATATCACTCCGTCAATGGTGGAGAGCGTGTCAATGAACGGGAAGAATTCCCTGATTGAAGGTGGCATGAGGTTTCTTCTTGCTGGTGGGCCTTCTTCGATGATGAGGATGAGTTCTTGGAGTGGTCCGTCGGCTGCTGTCGCGACTTGGATGTCCTCCCAATTGAGGGGGATGTCGGCGATGGCTGCGCTGATGGCAGTGGCCAGGCCCAAGTCATCACATTGGGGGTCGTCTTCTTCGTTCAGGGGGGCGATGGAGATGCCGGCCAGAAGGTTGGTCGGGATTCTGGGGCATGGGGTGTCTGGTGCTGTGCTGTCATCCTGTAGGTGCAGCCTGTGGGGGGTGGGTGTCCCGGATGGGTGGCGTGAGAGGGCATCACTGGTCTTGTTCTTCACGCCAGGGATGTGCACCATCCGGAAACGATATCGGAGGGTTTTTTCTTTGAGGTTCCTCAACCTGGTGTTGGGAATGTCCTCCAGTGTGCGGTCTCCAAAGAGTTTCAGGAGTGGGTTGTGGTCGACGGCTATGACCAGGTCGCTGCAGCCAAGTACAAAGTGGCGAGCTTTGTCCAGCGCGTCGGCCACTGCCAGTGCCTCTCCTTCCACTGGGGCGTAGCGTGACTCGGCGGGGTGGGTAAATCTTGAGCCCACTAAGGTGACCTTCCAACCGTCCCGGCAACAGAATATCTCGCGGGACGGGCACTGGCAGTGTTTCTGGAATAGCCAGTACCCTATCCCGTCTTTGCTCCAGTCTGTTGCCAGGCAGGTGGGGCGGGACTTTTCGAAGATTCTTACTCCTTCGTGGATTTTCGAGCAGATTTCCTTCTTTGAGGCGTCGAAAGCGTCTTGCAGTGCAGTGTCCCAGGTGAAGGGGGATGATGGTTTCAAGAGGGCTCTGAACGGGGGACATCACAGATGCCATGGAGAACGCATATGCTACCTGGTTCACAAGGCCGAACCAGGCGCGTATGTCTGTGATGCCTTGAGGTGTAGGGAAGTTGGCTATCGATTCGAGGTACTTCGGAGATGGCTTGACTTCCGTCCGGGTGATCTGGAACCCGGCAAATTCCACCTCATCGCAGGCGAAGCGGAATTTGCTCGGGTTCAGTGTTATCCCGTTTGTGGCGCAGAGGTCTAGCCACTCTGTGGCCTGATGGAAGGCCTCGGCGATGGTGTCTGACCACAGTAATGCGTCGTCGATGCACTTGGTGCAGTTGGTGATGTGTGAGATGAGTGCGTCATAGCGGGCAGTGTACGCGTCACCCGACGCAATGTATCCCTGAGGTGCCGAGCAGTACCGGTATCTTCCCCAAGGCGTAATGAACGTCGTAAAGCGTCTGTCCTCCTCCGCGAGTGCCACAGAGTGGTAGCCGTTCCAGGCGTCAAAGATAGTCTTCTTGGTATTGCTTGGAACGGCTCTGGCCTGGTGGAAGGGTGACTGGGTGTGGTGGGTTTCTCGCGTTGCATGGAGGTTGAGTGCTTGGAAGTCGATTGTCCTCCTGAGAGACCCGTTCTTCTTGGTGCAAATCACCATGCGGTGGCACCAAGTGTCCGGGGTTCCCAGGGGAACTCTCTCCAGTACGCCGAGACGTACGTCTCTATCCAGCCCAGCTTTGACCTCCTCTTGCCAGTGGATGGGGATGGATATTGGGGTGTGGCAAGGCTTGGGGGTGGCTGTGGGATCGATGGTGAGGCTCAAGGGGGGACCAGACATCATGGGTAAGGGTTGGTGTTCGCAGATGTTAAATGCGCTCGCCGCATATAGGTCCCGCAGGTGTTGCTCTAGTTTCCCCCTGTTGGCTTCAGTGGCAGGGAATGGCAGTTGTGTTGGCCTGGGGGGTGGTCCTGTTCTGGTCGGGCATGAGCATGGTTTGGGCTGCTGAGGTTGTCCTATCCCTACTGTGTGGCTCGCACTGTGGTTGTTGCTCCTTGATCGGCTGGGTGGGGTGGGTCGGCTTGGTTGGGTGCTGGTCAATAGTGCATCTTGGTGATGGTGAGCTGGAGGACTGGTCTGTAGGTCCGATGGTTGTGGAGGTTGTCCCTGTCTCGGTCCCCTAGCCTGGCTGTCTCCCGGGGGTGCCGTGGGCGTGATGAGAGGGAAGCCTCTGGGGATGAGGTCCAGGTCTGAGCAGGTTGCAAGGCTGAGGTATAGCTTGCTTGCGATTGGGGAGAAGTATACCATCTGCCTCGTCTCGAGGTTCGTGGATGGTATCTTGATCCGCAGAAGGGCAGCTCCCAAGATGGGTAAGTTGGTGCCGCTTGCCGAATGCATCATGAGGTTCACGGGAATGAGGTCGGTCTCGGTGAGCTGGAGGTTGGCCAATAGGGTGGGGCCTGCGAGGCAGCTCTGGCAACCGGTGTCTGCCATGGCGGTGGCGGCGAGGTTGAGCGTCTCTCTGCGTAGGGTATGTCCGTGAATTCGGAAATCCTCCGTTCTGGCTGATATGGCGACGTTCAAGCTTGGCTGTGGTGGGGATCGTCGTTGGATCCATGAGTGGGATGATTGGTTCCAGGATTGGTGTTGGAGGATGCCTTCTGACATCGTGTCCATCTGCTCGAATACGGCACTCTCGTGCTCGATGTTCTGCCAGCACATGTGGGCTGAATGGTTTTGTCGTCCACATGTTGAGCAGGTGGTGCCGAAGGCTGGACAGTGTTGTCTCCTGTGGGCTGTCCTCTCTTGCTCTCCGTGTCCTGTGGTGCCACAGAATGTGCAGATGCCCCTGCTGTTGTTGGTGTTGGCTCTGGTGGGTTGATTTGTTTGGCCTTGGCCCCGGGTTGAGATGTGCCTCTGGTTGGGGTGGCTCTGCACTCTGGCTTGGGCTTGGTTTGTGTGGGTGGTTCGAGGTCGGTTGGGGGTGGTCTTGTTAGATTCTGGCCCTGTGCGTGGGATGGGGCGTCGTTGCTGGCGCCTGTATGTGCTGGCCACTGCCTCGCCCCCTTCGTCCTCATCTATGGCACTTGTGGTGGTAGGCGTGGTCATTGACACGGCCAAGCGCTTCCCCGCAGCTCTGACTTCCACAAAGCAGATGGTCTCCTCGACCCCCATCTCCTGGTCACTGTGCTTCAACATGTATTCCTGGATCTCTGCATCGGCTAGGCCAATGCAGAGCTGATCGGCAACACGCTCCTCCCCCTGGTTGGAGATGATTGCGCAGCCTGTGCATGCCTTGACAAACCTGCAGACCTCAGCTTGGCCGCGTAGCCGAGCCGCGAAAGCCCGGACAGGCTCTCCTCGGTCTTGGGTCATCCTGCTCAAGGCCACCCTGGCCACCTTAGGATTTTCCTCCCTGACAGCCAGTGCCCTGATAGCCTTGAGCAGGTCCCCTTCGGACATCTCTTCAATTGGTAAGGGACCGACCGCGTTCCGGGTCACATCGCGCCTCAGCCTTGCATCACAGCATTCTAGGAGCTGGATGGGGATGTCTGTGACGGTCAGCTGGACAGCCTGGACGTAGGACCGCCATCGAGTGGTAAAATAAGACCAACCCTCGGTCGTGCCTCCGGAGGAGACCTCTGGCCTCTTCACAGGCGCGGGTCTGGCCTTTTCACAGGCGCGGGTCTGGCCTTGGTAGCCTGGCTGTGGGTCATGGCATGAGTGGATAGCACCACTGCTGCCACAGCTGGGTCCATCCCCGTTGGCGTGCTGTAGGTGCATCCAGGGAATGGGCATAGTACTGCTTCCATGAGGTTGGTGGGCGTCTATTGGAGTGATACCGACAATTGTTCCTCAGGTAGCCGAATCTTCTCCTGCCAGGTCTAACAGACTAATAGAATCTATTCTCTACCAATCAAGAGTTATTGCACGCTTAGAGAATGGCGCTATGCGCGTTTGCTATGAAGATGCAACTCGATAAACAATTGATGTTCAACAAAAGCAATGCGTGCAATAACTGGCATCAAAGGCGTGTGCGCATGTGTAATGGGTAAATGGCCTCAGTCCGGTAAAGGGTCCTACGTAATATGTTCATACAGAGAAGGTGGTTCATTATCCACTAACATACTTATGAAGATTTGTGACATAATAAACGTTTGAAATAAATACCTACTTATGGATGTCGAGCAATAACAAGGAACCAGTAATCAGTCTGGGTTACTGAATAAAGAACAGGTTTCTAGATTCATCAGCCCTGCTGACGCCCAATAAGAAGGCTTACTTTAAAATTGTTGAAGATCATCTGGTGACATTAGGGATTTTTGAAGGTGGCATGTAAAACTCATATAGGCAGCAGGAGTCAACACAGTCTATTCCAGGGCCTTCCTACCTAAAATAGGGTTTAACAGATCTACCTCGATTTAAACATTAAAATTAAAATTTCAACTAGATTGTATCAAGCCGATTTTATTCCATGATGAGGTGGGAGGTATATAGGTCTACAAATATGCGTTAATGGTCGCAGAGATGGCCTCATGTAACAAGAAGGCAAGTTTCTATTGGGGAAAAAACACTGAAGTGGTACAACAAGCTTTGGAAAAAGATTTGTATCCTGATTTCCTTCAGGTTAATTAGGACTTTCTTGACTTTCGTTTATATACTCTCCTCACAGAGCATTCAGAAAATGCTCATCAGTACCGGGACCCTGACATAGCATGGGTGGCTCTGCTTTCCAATTTCACAGAATGATTAACTATTGATCCCATGGTAGACTTTCTGTTTCCTAAAATAGATAGTCTCATTGTTCACTCCTTGTTGTATTATGCAATACTAAGGCATTACTGATATTTGTTCCATTAATGGTGAAATAGCAGTTGAGCACCATAATATTTTGATCATAGCTTGGGATCTGTTAGTAGTTATAGTCATGTCAGTAACTCTAAAAGTATTATCGATAGCTTTAGATTCATCTCTAATTTGGATCATGAATGTGATGACATCAACTTCTTAATTAAGAGGGGACGATACCATAGAACAAAAACTTGTTGGTACAACTTTGAAACTCCATAGATTCTGTATCCTTCACTCGATATATAGCTGATAAAATAGATCTCTGTGTGTGCTCTCTTTTGATATTAAAAAATGTTGCATAGGTAGAAATATACCAAAGCAATAGGCAGTCAAATTTGGGGTCTTGAAAACCTAAATGCATTAATTTTCTGCAGTTGTGTCTCCTAGTGCTCGACAGTTCAAATTACTCTGTGCCAAGAGGAAGCTCTACTCTGCTAAAATATAACCACATATTCAGTCATGTTTTAGCACCTAATCAACATGCACTTAGGTTATACCTTAAAGGATAGTTTTAACACTGACAAAACAGGCTATTTTTAGAGATTGGATGAAGCTAAGGGGGAAAGAAGTCTAAACATAGAAACACTGTTTTATTGCCATTGGAGGCATATTGCTCTGGTGATAGGCCTCTTTACTTCAGTAAGTTTGCTAGTTATCTCTTATCTTCCAGGCACCTATTCCCAAACAGAAAAGCATGGCTGACAAGTGCGTGTTTGAGAATTGGCTAGACAAGCTAACTGTAAAATAATAGTGGAGAGCAGATTGATCCTACTCTTTATAGATAACTGCACTCCACATCCAGATGTTATTGCTATTCCTCCCAACACCACCTCTAAATTACAGCCTTGCGATGTTGGAATTTTATTTAAACTTTTAGAACACATTAGAGGAACCAGTTTCTTTGCCATGCAATTGTGCATCCAAGCTGGCAAAGAAAATTGTTTTAGATGCAATCATATGATTAAAGATGGGATACAGTCCCTTGCATGATTATTGATAAATATTATGCCAAATGTGGAAACTGCAAACCATGTTGGCAGCTGAAACTGGCATGATCTGGCAAGAGTATGAATCTGTGAATAAGAGTTAGCCACGACATATCAAAACCCTTGAAAAGGATATTGGAGGAAAACTTGCTGGCAGAGTAAAGGAAAAAGAATATGATTGTGATGAAAATAGATAGCACTGCAACCAAATATCTCTGTGAATAATTGTCAGATTTTATTCTTGCTCATGAGAAGTCAGAGTTGTTGATGCTGATAGAGGAGTTAAAATTATTGTAGAGGGAACTATGTTAGGAATAATGAGATGCTAAAACTGCATGAGCTTGGTAGCCATGTGGTACAAACCCCCTTGGCACATGTGTCCAGCAAGTGAACCAGATGTGGAAAAATTAAATAAAGATAAAGAAATGAAATAAACACCAAAACAATAATATAGAATAACAAATAATATAAAATATAAAATAATAATAATATTATTACAATAACCTTCTCAATAATGAACTTGAATTGCATTCTCTTGACGTTTCGACTAGATGTTCTAGCCTTCAATTAGGTATTATGAGATACTGAGACTTAGGTGATACTGTAATATACCTATTCACCATATGCTGCAAAAGAACACCTCGGCACACACGTCCAGCACGTGAACCAAGGTGTCAATAAAAAAAAAAGTAAATGAAAATAAAAAAACAAAATAAATAAACAAATAAAACCAAAAAATATTAAAAATATCCGCATTGCCATAGGCCTCAGACTTGGAGCCTCATTATGTCAACCCCATCAATGTGAACATTGTGGAGATGCCGTGACCATCTGGCTACCCATGGGCTTAGTTGCAAAATGAGTCAGGGCAGGCACTCTCGACACGCTGCTGCCATCAATGATGTAATGCATCGATGACTGGTGTCTGCTAAGATTCCTTCCCGCCTTGAACCCTCGGGCCTAATGAGATCTGACGGGAAGAGACCTGATGGCATGTCCATTGTTCCATGGTCAAGAGGGCAGCTCCTGGTTTGGGATGCTACATGTGCAGACACTTTTGCGGCTTCAAATATCAGGCTGGCGGTAAACAAACTCGGTGCAGTAGCAGCAAAAGCAGAGGATATAAAGATGTCAAAGTACTGCAACCTAGACTCATCATATCTGTTCATGCCAGTGGCAGTGGAGACCTGTGGTGTTTTTGGCCCCAAAACAAAGGTCTTTATACGAGAACTTGGACGCTGCCTCAAGACAGCCACTGAAGATAGAGAGTACCTGCTAGGGGAAATGCAAGTTCTGTTTTGGGGACAATGGGACAGCAGATGGGTTTCATGGACATATTGAATATATAATAATAATAATAATATATAGTTGTAAAAAAAAAAAAAAAATAAAAAAAATATATATAATAACAACAATAACATCAACAACATAAATAATAACAACAACAACAATAATAACAAAATGGCCAATGATGTGACTGTTTCCAGCTCCAGTGAACAACGTGGTGTGTCTTTGGCCTTGGTTGGTGGAGGTGAGCCTGGTTTGGTCGACAGTGATGTGGAGGGGGAAAGAGTGCTAGGAATTCAGTCTAGGAATGGTTGCCGTCACTGTCTGGTATGCAACCATTGAATGTTTGTGACTAGATTGGGACTCTTCCTTGTTCACAGTCCTGTCAAATGATCATTGTCAGGGCTCTCAATCTCGTCTGGTGACCCTGTTCCCTGTGGCTCAAAGCCCAAGTATATATCATCGGCCACGTAGACATCTTCTGTCTGCCCAATCTGTCGATTGTGAGGAGTCTCAAAAGGTTACCACATGCATCTCGTGAGTGTGCTGCATGGAAAATGGTCACCATTTTGCAGCAAGTAAGTGCTAATTTCAGCGACATGACTGCGTGGTCTAGGTTAATTTACTTTCCTTCTCGCTGCTTACCACAATTCCCAAGGAGAGGTGGTCAGCACAGAAGCTTGGCCACTCAAGTTAACCTCTAGCTATTATAAAGGAAAAATATCCCTTTCCTCAGTATCAATTTCACATTCCAGATGTTCCTTCAAAAGTTTTAGACTTTGTTATGAATATATCGGAGGAGGAGGTAGCTAAGGCCATCAAATTATTCCCGAATGGTTCCTCAGGTGGCCTGGATGGTCTTCGCCCTCAGCATCTGAAGGATATGACCAGGCCAGGGTCTGGTGAGGATGGCAAATAATTACTAAAAGTTTTATCTGCATTCATCAGCAACATTCTTTGTGGTGACACTTCTGAATTCATAAATGCTTTTTTCTTCTAATTGCTGTATCAAAACGAGGTGGAGGTACTAGACCCATTGCTGTGGGTTGTACCCTCTGCAGACTAGCTGCTAAGCGTGACATTAACTGAGTGAAGACATCTGTCAATTCTGTATTAGCCCCCTACGGCTAGGATTTGGTGTGCCCAAGGGTGCTGAAGCTGCAGTTAAATTAGGTGCAAAATCTTACCCCCAATAGTGCACTTTTGAAATTGGACTTCAGAAATGCATTTTATAGTTTATGCAGGGATAAGATGTTCTAAGCTGTCAGGAATTTGGCTCCACAGCTAGCTATTACCTTTAGTAATCTCAGCATAGTTCTCCAACAAGTCTTTTCTTTGGAGATAGTGTGATAAAGTCAAAGTAGGGGGCACAACAAGCATTGTTTTGCCTCACTATTCATTCAATGGTAGAGGGCCTACAGTCAGAACTTTGCATCTCTTATTTAGATGACATCACGATAGGTGGTAATTGGGAGGACATAGTGTATCTTCTAGCTCAGGATGTAGGCCTTTCTTTGAACTACAGTAAGCGTGAAGTGGTATGCCCAGATCATATATGTACCACTCTGGATTCCTTACTAGTGGATATTCCAGGTATTTTGGTAGTGAACCCAGAGTCATCCACCCTTTTGGGTTCACCGATTGGTGGAGCGGAAGGCATTGATTCAATCCTTGGGAAGAAGATAGGTTCATTGCATGTTTTTTGGGGGGAGACTTAGTTATCTTCATGCTCATGATATATTGCATCTCCTCCGACATGCCTTCAGCATTCCCAAACTATTACGTTCATCTCCTTCCTTCTCTTCTCCAATACTACATTCATTTGACAGGCTGCAAAGAGAGAATAGTGAGAGAGATAGTGAACGTTTATCTTAGTGACTGTGCATGGACACCGGCATCACTTCCAGTGCATTCGGGTGGTCTTGGGATCAGAAGTGCAGTGTAGTTGGCAACTTCCGCCTTCCTCGCATCAGCTTCTGCTGCTCTGATCTTATGCATTGGATCCTTCTTGAAAGGTTATCTGGTATGCAATGTACTTTCCAGGATTATGCGCTTGATACGTTGAATCAAAGTCATGATGCTTCACCCCTTGCAGGAAGTGAGTCCTCTCAGCAGAGAGCTTGGTATACCCCTTTAGTTCAAGCTACATTTGATCAGCTGCTAAAACTGCTGAAACTTCTTGTGCATATCTTCTAGCTGCAGCATGGAAAGAATCTGGTGCTTGGCTCAATGTCATTCCAGAGGCATCTCTAGGTTTAAGGATGGAGGATAAGGTATTTAAGATTTAGGATAGGTGCACCCCTAGTTCAACCCCATTGGTGTTGCCATTGTGGTGAACAGGTTGATGTTAAAGGCACACATGGCCTGAATTGCCGTAGAAGCCAGGGTTGCTATCCAAGGCATGCCTCTCTAAATGCGGTGGTCAAGAGAGGTTTGGACTCTGCAAAAATCCCATCTCAATTCGAACCCAATGGAGTGTTCATCAGATGGCAAACAGCCAGATGGCATCAGTTTGGTCCCATGGAAGTGTTGTTGATCACTAGTGTTGGATGCTACATGCCCAGATACATATGAACCATCTTGGCTGGTGTTGAGGCTGGCAGTGTGGCCACCAAAGCCGAGCACCACAATAAAGGGTTGGACTATGTCTATCCTCGATGTTGGGAGTTTTTGGCTCTGCAGTTGCAGCCTTTTTCACTGACCTTGGCAAATGGCTTGCAGACCAGTTGGAGGAGCCCAGGTCACAGTCCTTTCTGCTGTAGCATGTGGCCGTCGAAGTTCAGCGGGGTAATGCTGCGGCTATTTTGGGGACTTTGCCTTAGGTTCATTTGTTGGTTCATTTATTTATTTGTGTTTGGGTGTGCTACTTTTTCTGTTACTTATTTTTTATAATTTGCATTGTGTTAATTAGGTTAATGGACTCCGATATTGCCTGTTTACAATATAAATATGGATAATAATAATAATAATAATAATAATAATAATAATAATAATAATAATAATAATAATAATAATAATAATAATAATAATAATAATAATAATATAATAGTAGTAATAGTAATATTAATAACAACAACAACAACAAATAATAATCATAATAACAACAACAACAACAAATAATAACAACAACAACAACAATAATAAAAACAACAACTAACAACAACAACAACAACAATCATAATAATACTAATACTACTACTACTATATACTAATAATAATAATAACAACAACAACAACAACAATAATAAATAAATAAATAATAATAATAATTACAATTATGATATATAGTTACACTGAACGCATGTGTTGGCTTCTTTAACTACTGCATCCTTGTTGTCCTCTTCCATTTGTAGTGCATGATATTGATGTATTAGTATACATGCAATAAGATATCATAAATATACATAATAAGTTCTATTTTTGTGGCATGGTAAACCATTAGAATTATAAATCCATGACACCAAAATAGAAAGTGATGCTTGTTGTGAATACAATATATATCCTCAATCTGATTAGATTGACATGTTTTATGAAATGCCTAAGTAGGTTACCAACATTTGTATGGAATAGAACACCAGATACCAATCAGGTATAACATCTTTGTGCATTTATTTGTCGATTATTATTCCTTCAGGTCTGATTAATCATGAAGAGGTTAAATCACAGGCAGCAGTTTGGCTACTCACAGTCATCTGATGCATCATTATCATCATTGAAAGCAACAACAATTGAGCCTTCATTAGTGGTTCCTCAGATGAATGTCTCTCAGCCTCACAGATTCATACTCTGAGACACCAAAATTTTATTCTCATAGCATTGGCTGCATTTCACTTAAATTACAATACTGTGTAGGTATGATGTCTATTTGTACATATTCCTTGGAGAATTGTGCTCAAACATCTGCCTGTCTTTGTTCTGGTCAGGGCAAGAGAGAGGCGTAGTGGGCTCAAGCTCTCTTCTTCTATATTCATTAATATGTTAGATATATATGCATGGAGTCAGTTTTCTAAATGCTAAGACAAAGGATATTGTACCTCGGCTGCTCATGATTAAATAGAAACATTATTAGTCGTGAGTGGAACACTAAAAATTCCAGAACTCACAAAAATGGCGATTAAAAGTGATCAGTCTACAAACAATACTGCAACACAGACATGTTACTATAGCTAACTAGTATCATATATGCAGTCTACTTATGATAGTGCAACACAGATATGTTACTATAGCTAGCTAGCATCATGTACTCTAGTCTACATATGATACTGCAACATAGATATGTTACTATAGGTAGTATCATGTACTGTAGTCTACATAAACGTTACTAAAACTATATTAAGAAAATACTACACAGAGTTACCTTGCATTCCAGCTCTGCAAACCTCAGGAGCAAATCACTAGCATGTCTGTTCAAGCCCCAAATTTAGTCCACACGCATGCAATCCCACTGTCATAAGGATAGATATGTGTGTGCTTTAAAATGTTGGGGTTCAGGTATAATTATATGTATTAGGTCAGTTGCATGAAAAAGAGCGCGGTTCCTAATATTTTGGCTTTGTGAAATATTTTTTGCTATATTGGATTATTTCAAAATGGCAGACGGCCAAAAAAACACACAAAAATACAGCTCATATCTCAGCTAGAACACACATTGAGAGCCTCTTAGCATAACTGGCTGTAGTTTCTGCCTATTTGAGCTCCAAAACACTGTAAATCAGCAGCCCCGCAAAACATTAAAACCACTGAAATTTTCTTTAAGACCTTCTTCTTGTTTCCTTTGCATACATATAGGTACAGATGCTCTGAGAAATTGCTTCAATTCATTTTCACTTTGTGACCAGTATGTGGTCTACTTGAGAGTGTGGCCTACTTGAGGTTGCAATTTAGTGAGGAAATTGAAGTACAAAATTATTATAGTCAGGGTCATAATATGCTAGATATTACTAAAAATAACATCCTAGTAATTTAACTGGAATACTTTAACAGATGAACACTGAAGTATATTGGCTGAAAGAGAATCCTTAAAGTATTTGATGTCAGCTGAAAGTAATTGTACAAATTAATTTCTTGCTTGGCCACAGCAGATGCTTCTCTTCCAGGAAGTAATTAAAAACCACTGGGAAGATAAAATGGGATAAAAGGGACATAAAGCAACACCACACTGACTGCTGTGTGAACAATGAGTCAGCAAGCCCACCAAAGGACAATACACTGCTATGTGAACAATGAGTCAGCAAGCCAACCAAAAGACAATATACTGCTGTGTGAACAAAGAGTCAGCAAGCCCACCAAAGGACAATACACTGCTGTGTGAACAATGAGTCAGCAAGCCACCAAAAGACAATACACTGCTGTGTGAACAATGAGTCAGCAAGCCAACCAAAGGACAACATACTTCTGTGTGAACAATGAGTCAGCAAGCCAACAAAGGACAACATACGGCTGTGTGAACAATGAGTCAGCAAGTCAACCAAAGGACAATACTGCTGTGTGAACAATGAGTCAGCAAGTCAACCAAAGGACAATACACTGCTGTGTGAACAATGAGTCAGCAAGTCAACCAAAGGACAATACTGCTGTGTGAACAATGAGTCAGCAAGCCCACCAAAGGACAATATACTGCTGTGTGAACAATGAGTCAGCAAGCCCACCAAAGGACAATACACTGCTGTGTGAACAATGAGTCAGCAAGTCAACCAAAGGACAATACTGCTGTGAACAATGAGTCAGCAAGCCAACCAAAGGACAATACACTGCTGTGTGAACAATGAGTCAGCAGGCCACCAAAGGACAATACACTGCTGTGTGGACAATGAGTCAGCAAGTTAACCAAAGGACAATATGCTGTGTGAACAATGAGTCAGCAGGCCACCAAAGGACAATACACTGCTAGAGTCAGCAAGCCAACCAAAGGACAATACACTGCTGTGTGAACAATGGGTCAGCAAGCCAACCAAAGAACAATACACTGCTGTGTGAACAATGAGTCAGCAACCCACCAAAGGACAATACACTGCTGTGTGAACAATGTGTCAGCAAGCCAACTAAAGGACAATACACTGCTCTGTGGACAATGAGCAGCAAGCGAACCAATGCTGTGCTTTAAAAAGTCTCAGCTGGAAAAATCAATGCCCACAATTTAATACCGTAAGAAATTGTAATGTATTTTTGAGTGGAAGGTTTGGATGAGGGAGGTGGATGAGAGGCAGGAAATTTATTTGCCATGGCCTTGTAAACTATACCCTTATCAGATGTCATGCATGACACAAGCTGATAACCCTGTCACACTACTCTTAGAAATTTTAGTAAAGCTATGAAAATAAAATGTAGAACTACCCATACTGCACTTGTACTAAGCTAATTTGGATTTTTAATATGGGGAGGGGGGGGGGTTAGGGGTAAGAGAGAGGACTGGCTAGCCAGTGACATCACAAAGGTGCTTCCAGTGCCTGCTGGAGGCACTATCATGGTACACTAATATGAATAGAATAATAGAAGCTGCTGGTTATGGCTAGGATATAATGAGGGAAGTACAATAAAGGGTAATGGGTTGGCCATTTGTTGGTGAATGGACTGCCTAAAGACTGTAGATAGATAAAAAAATCTGCTATATAGTCTCACTGGAATAATCTTACCAGATTTTCTAGTCTGTCTCCTTTTTTTCACTCTCATCTCTCTCCCTCTCCCTCAAGCAGTAAGATTTTCTGCAATCATTTAGCAGCAAAGTGATTAACGATTTTGCTTTGATTTTATTTTCGTCAATTTCTGCAATCGATTTTATGCAAACGATTTTCTGCAATAGTTTTTTTCCAGACGATTCTGCAATCGATTTTTTACAAACTGCAATCGATTTTTGCAAATGATTTTCTGCAATCAATTTTTTTGCAAATTATTTCCTGCAATAAATTTTTTTCACTTCACATTTTTGTCACATTCGGTGTTCCATATCTTTGACTACATCTGTGATACTTCATCACTTAGCCAGAGATGCCAGAGATGCAAGGTATTAGCTGCGATAAATATGGATGATAAGCAATTTTACTATACCAGACATGACAGGCTACAAAAGAGATTTTCAACACGATCCCAGAAATAGGAGATGATTTTGCCACAGGAATACAAATTCGTACCCAAGAAAAATATTGCCTACGAGATTTTCCGAAAAGCCATACAACATGAGAGAGGGTAGATTTACTACTAGACTAAGAATGCTAGCATCTACTTGTGAGTTCACAGACCTTGAAAAAGAGTTGAAGTCACAATTATCCAGAAGTGTCAGTCAAAATATTTGAGAAGAGTGGCACTCAATGAAGACATATCATTAGAGGCTCTACTCACCAAAGCATGATCACAAGAAATAAGTGAGGAGCAAGCAAAAGGAATCGAACATACATCACATTCAAAATCAGGAGCAGTGATTATTCTTCAGCCTCAGAAAAGACTCAAGAAATGCCAGCCACCATGGACAAAAACAGGTCAGACTACTTGTAACAAGTGTGGCTTTTTTGTGGCCCAATACAAATGGTCTGTGTCCCGCAAAGGCAATAAATGTAGCCATTTTGCTAAAGTATGTCACTCAAAGCAGGACAAACCACAAGGTAAAAATAGAGCATGTGAATTGAAATTAAGAGATAAGCTCAAGCCAGAAGCGCATGTTCATCAAGTATTACCAGAGCCATACCCAAAGATTAATGGTAGCAGTGATAAATGGCTATAGACATCTCTCTAGCAAAACAGCACCTAAAGTAAATGTGAAAATCAATGGAATTGTAATCAGTATGAGATCATTGATACAGGAGCATCCATTGACATCATGGATGAAAGAACTTTTGCCAAAGTAAACCTCCAACCCTCAATGAAGAGTTATTTGCATACCTTGCAAACTCGCAAGTTGCAGTAGAGTCAGTTTGTCTCTAACATACAAGTAGAATGAAATCAGTTCGATTGACTATTCTTAGTATCAGGGAATCATAGAGTTTTGCTCAGCTACAGGACAGCATGCAACCTTGGTATCATTGATGTATAGACCAACATGTCTCTGACAGTTCTAGAGTCTGTGATATGCTGGTGAAAAAATATCCCAAAATTGAGGAATGCAGAAGTCAAGCTCCACATAGATGAGAGTGTACCTCCTCCCATTCAAGGAACATGCCAAATGCCTTTGCACATTAGAAAATAAGTGGCAAAAGAGCTCAACAATCTGGAACAACAAGGAATCATTGAGAAAGTGGACGGACCAACTCCATGGGTCTTCTCTTTAGTAGTTATAATCCAAACAGCATTTCTGTGTTGATATGAGAAGGGAAAATAAGACAATTAAACAGGAGAGACATCCAAGCCCAACAATTGAGATCTAATTCACGACATGAAAGGTGTAACTGTTTTTACAAAACTGGTTTTGAGACAAGGATACCATCAAACACCCTTAGCACCATAGAGCAGATAATAACAACATTCACTACACACAAGGGATTAATAAGATATACGTACCTGGCTAAGTTGGGACAAACTTAGCAAGTGAAATTTTCCAAAATATCATTGGTTAACTCAGGACCAATCAACATTAGTGACGATGTCATAGAATTCGGGAAATCTCAAGCTGACCATGACAAGGCACTTCAAATTGTTTCAGAGATTCTCTACTGTTGGTTTATCCTGAACAAAAAAAGTGTGGTTTTAAAAAGGATTCGTTGACATTTTTTGGTTTCGTGTTTTCCAACAAAGTAATCTAACCGATCCAAAGAAAGTTCAAGCAATTCAAAAATCCCACTCACATCTGCAAGTGGTATTCGAAGTTTTTAGGAATGCCATTGAGCCAAATTTATCCAAGTTTCATGGTGACATTTCACAACCACTTCATGAGCTAACCAAAAAGGATGTTCAATTCAAATGACCTGATCATGCTTTTGAAAACATCAAGAAGCTATTGACCAGTGACACAGTCATCACATATTTTGGTCAAACAGAGCTGATTACTGATTCATCACCAGTCGGTTTATCGGCAATACTATTTCAAAAGACTGTACGGGACAGAATAACAGGATAGTAGTAGCATATGTAAGCAGATCCCTTTCAGATGTGGAAAGAAGAAGACGGTTCAGTTGGACTGAAAAAGAAGCATTGATAGTGTGGGCTATAGAAAGGCACCATCTGTATTTATATGGATGGCATTTCATTTATACAGACTACAAGTCCATCCAGATGATTTTTGGTAACACCAAGTCCAAACTTCCAGCAATAATTGAACTGTGGAGTCTGAGGTTACAAGGATACGAGTTCTCAATTATACTAAAGGAAACCCAATTTCCTTTCCAGGCATCCACATCCAAGAGAACCAGAAACCATGGCAGAGGATTATCCACATATGCAGTGCCAAAGCTATGACACTATCTGAGATTCAGTAAGCAACCAGAGTCGATCAAACATTACAACAGACAGTCAAAATGACTGGTACGGATATGTGAGATGACCAGACAATTTCTGTAGCAGACATAGCAGAATTTAAGCTTTTTAATCACCTTCTTAATAATCAACTGCAAATTGACGAGCTCACTGTAAATAGTGACAGAAGTATGATTCTATGTGGAAATCGCATTGTGGTACCATCTTCTATGCAAAAGAGGGTGATGGTGTTCGCTCATGAAGGTCACCAAGGAATTGTTAAGGGTAGGCGGGAGTAGACCATTTTGGTAGGGGGAGCAGACCATTTTCTTCCATTTTTATTCCTAATTTTTTCCTTTACCCTTCTGTACCTTCACTATTATGCTAACTGCATTTCAAGTTTCAGCTCATTATTCTTGAGTTATCACACTTTTTATCCACCCGTATCACTGTTGTAGAAATGAATATACCTAAAAAAACTGTGTTTTTGATTTTGGAGCTCCAAAAATTCTGCACACTTCACTTTTTAAACTTGCTAAAAAGATAGATCTCTCTGTGTGCTCTCTTTTGATACTAAAACATTTGTATAGGTACAACCATACCCAAGTTACATGCAGTGGGCCTCAAAACCAGCCTGCCCAAGCTTTCTGCATTTTAGCAAGACATTTGAAATTAGTACCAGTGGCTAGAGCATGGGTAGGCACACTTTTTAAATTTCGACCCTTCATGGAATCCTTGATCCCTCATCGACTCCCACATTAAAAATAAATTTACTCACATTTTTAAACTTTTACCTGCCTCTCTTAAATAATAATAATAAAAAAATGATGTGATGTTTCAAATTCAGGCCAAAGATCATATTCTTTACATATTAAAATATGGTCCACCTCCTTGACTTAATTTTTTTGTCATGGTTAACTAGTATTGTCTTTTTTGTGTAAACATAAAAAAAAAATCTTTCTAAGTTTTGGTCACACGCGCATACCAAATTCAGTATTAATAAGGTCATTAGAAAAGGACAGTTAAAAATTAAACAACTTCGTTAATGAATGATTAACCACAATTAGCGTCATCACGGTTAATCATTAATTGGCGTCAATAATAATATTAGTGTGGACCAGTCCACTAAATAGGCAGTATTGCTCTTCTAGAAAATAGGACGCTGCTTATAATAATCCACTATTAGCATGCTAAACCCCTATAGCTCTATCTAAGCTAGCTATATAGCTACATGTTGAAAATTATTTGCGCCAAAATTATAGTTGGCTTTTTCCTACCTTCATTGCTAGAGCTTGGGAAGGAGCTTCCTTTAAGCTCAGGTAAAGCTTCTACACTCCATCTCCGCATGTTTCTATAGAAGAAGGAGCATCACAAAAGTCGACCGTTAGCTAAACATTACCTAACATTGTAGATAGCCTTTGAGATTGAACACTAACTCCAAACGATCAGTAAAGTGGGACTGTTTACTAAATCTAGTCGCCAAGTCAACACACCGCTATGTTTTAGGGAAGATGCAGAAGGGGGGTTATCTATATAATTATGTTGGATGTGGATCATGTGACTGAAAGCCATGGTGAGGATTTGTGGGAGGGAAATATATATGCCCCATCCAGCACAAATCGCAGAAACTCCAAAAATACAGAAACTCCAAAACTTGTCACGATCAGCCTCTCGTACCAGGCACCTGGTAATAGCCCTTGGCCAAGTCGAGGGTTGACAGGTACCGAGCAT
Source organism: Cladorhizidae sp. MBARI D1340-BT2 (assembly GCA_028752905.1). NCBI lineage: Eukaryota > Metazoa > Porifera > Demospongiae > Poecilosclerida > Cladorhizidae > Cladorhizidae sp. MBARI D1340-BT2. Next base: position 28,389,981 of record JAQNBH010000015.1, on the reverse strand, counting down.
TTCCCAGTTTGTCGATTAGATCATCGACCCTGGGCATTTGGTAGAGGTCATTCTTGGTTACTGAATTCAGTCGGCGGTAATCCACGCACATACGGAGTGAGCCATCCTTCTTCCCAACTGTCACTATTGGTGATGCCCATGGGCTTTTGCATGGCTCAATGATCACTGTCTCTAGCAAAGTGCCGATCTCTTGCTTCACTTGATCCTGCCATGCCTTTGGGATCCGGTACGGGGGGATGCGTATCGGTTTGGCGTCTCCAGTCTCAATGCAATGTTCGGCTGCCTCCGTTCTTCCAAGCTCATTAGTGAAGAGTTCTGGAAGCCCGGCTATCAGCTCTAGCAGCTGGCGTGTTTGAGACTGGCTGAGCTGAGGGCCCAGCATTGGACTCCCGTCGCAGTCATCCCCCATCATAATGATGGTGTTGTCATTGCTCCTGATCTATGCTTACGGCCAGAACTGCGGCTACCGGGGAGTTCCATTGTTTCAGTATATTGATATGGAACGTCCTGGTCCTTTTCCTTTTGTCTGGCATGTCCACCCGGTACGTCACTGGTGATACTTGCTCTATGACCACATATGGCCCATGCCATTGGGCAGTTAATTTTCCCGATTCAGCTGGCAGCAAGGCCAGCACTTGCTCTCCCACCTCCAATGTTCTGGGGCTTGTACTTCGGTCATACCTCTGACGCATGTCATTCTGTTTATCGGTTTGAGTTTCCCAAGCCAAGCTCTGCATCTCATCCAGGTATTCCCGCATCTTTTGTACCCACTCCGCTGCTGTGGTGAGGTGGACTTGGTCCGTCGACCATGCTGCCTGAAGTATGTCCAATGGGCCTCGGACATGGCGCCCAAACATCAGGTCAAATGGGGAAAATCCGGTGCTCGCACAGGGCACCTCCCGGAATGCAAAGAGCACGTATGGCAACATGATGTCCCAATCACGCTTGTTCTTTGTTGTCTTCAGAAGCATCTGTTTCAAGGTGCTGTGGAACCTCTGCACTGCCCCATTAGTCTGGGGGTGGTAGGATGAGGTCTTTAGGTGATGTGTTGCTAGCATCTTATACAGTGTCTTCATCAGATCAGAGAGGAAATTTGAACCCTGATCAGTAAGGACCTCTTTGGGCACACCCAACCGAGTAAAAATTCCCATGAGGGCAGTGGCCACTGATGGAGCATCTGCCGAACGAAGCGGCACTGCCTCAGGATAGCGTGTGCCATAATCCACCAGGGTTAATAGGTATTTGAATCCACTCTTGGTTCTTGGAAGAGGCCCCACGATGTCTATGGCTACCCTTTCAAACGGCTCAGAAATCACCGGCAAGGGATGTAACGGCGCTTTGGCTGACGACTTCCTGGCTGCTTTCTGGCAAACAGGACAACTTCTGCATGCCTCTGCCACAGCCTAGTGGACCCCAGGCCCCAAAAAACGTCGGAGTAGCCGGGCTGTTGTCCTTTTTCTCCCGAGATGTCCTGCCATCGGCACAGAGTGTGCCATGGTGATGGCTTGATTCCGCCTTGCCTGTGGTAACACCAGCTGCTCGATCTCATTTCCCAACGGGTCGTAGCTCCTGTGGTAGAGCCACTTTCCTTGATAATGGTATGGGGAACCATTCTGTCCTGCCATCTGGCGGGCCTTCTCCAATGACTTATCTCGAGCCTGTTCCCTCGCAAGGTCTGCTCCTTGTGATGCTTCTGCAGGTTGTTGGATGTCGACCATCAGTAAGTTAGCACGACTGCGAGCTGCTTCTCGTTTTGCCATCCTGGACATCCGAGGTTTGACCTTGGAAGTGCCAAACATGTCCTCTGGCCAATGGCAGTCGGTCAGCAAGTCCCAGTGCGCATCCTCCTCCTGCACATCCAGGTTCACCTCCGTCAGGTGTACTTCCGACATCTCTGTAGCATGTTCTTCCATCCTGAGTCGCTCTCCCTCGCTTTTTGCTTGCTGTCGGGTGACAGCTGCATTAGCATGCAGTGCTGGTGGTCGGAACAGGTTGGCTGCCGCATGGAAAGCTGTCCGGATGGGTGGAATATCGATTCCCAGTAGCGCATCATCAGGTAGGTCTTGGCTTGCTGCTGCGTGGCACACATACGTCTGTCCATTCAATTCCACAGTGATGCGGGCTAGTGGCAGGCTGTCGATCTGACCATTAGCCATCGAAATATTCGCCATTTTCCCTGTCCACTGGTCATCCTGCACAAACTTGGTATTTACCAGTGTGATGTTGGCTCCTGAGTCCAAGCGTAGTTTGTCACATGTGATGTGGTTAAGCTTGCCTGAAACATGCATACTCCCCTGTTGTTCTTCCAGGGTGGTCTTTGTCTGGACAAGCAGCCCTAGCTCCTCCTCCAGTCAATCCTGCAGGAACATAATTAAACCGCACACTTATCAACACTTGCGTGAACCACATTAGTCACATGTCCCTGCCTCATAATCTTGTTGTTTCCTGTATGTGAATATTGCATTGCTAACACTCAAGTTGTATCAATCCTATTGGTCCACTAGGACACACCCTTGTATGTTTTCCCGCTCTTTTCTCATTCTATAACATCCATCCTCATGACTTTCTCAAGTCAGTCTGCAAACTTCCTCTATCGCTTCTACAACCCGTTCATGATTCGCCTTTAATCAACAGCTCTACAATTGTCAGCTGCTGAACTGCTCATTGTAACTTGTTATTGTCGGATTGCTCCCTGTCATCCTATCTTCCCCTCTGTATTTTCTCTGTTCCCTACCGTTGTGTGCAGGCTCCAGACATTGGTCTGAATCTCTCTCTCTTTACATTTGTCTATGAATTATTAATTGTTTAATCTACTAGTCTGAACTGATGCAAAGGTGCAGCCTTACAACCGGCAACCTTCACTAGGAAACTTAAGCAGTTAAACCAACACATAGCAGTCTTGTCCCAGACTCGTTTGTCTGATTTGCCAGTCTTTGCTTTCATTAGAGGTTTCTGTCCCGCAAGTATTCATCGCCCAAGGTACCTGCCTCCCTTGACGTGGTGGGTTTCTGTGCCCGAATCCAACATGCTATGTGGTTGGGGAGGGTCCGTAAAAAGTTTTCCTTGGCAAATGCACCTACTATATCCTTCTTGAAGGTGCAGTCGGCTACCGCTTTCTCTCCAAGATCTTGTATCCGGCAGGCCAACTAAGTGAGTGACTCACCTGACTTCACCGTGGATTCCCAGAATTTTTTCATGTGAGCAGACTGTGTGATACCCATCCTGTCCAGAATGTCTTTCTTTGCCTTTTCATAGGTGAGCTCTTCTGGGGGCAGTGTCAGGAATGCTGTCAGGGCGTCTTCCTTAAGGAGAGGTCTCAGGTGGAGCAACCAGTCCTCGGCCCGGATGTCAAAGGTGGCCATGTGGCTCTCAAATCGGGCGAACTCATCATCCAGTGCATCTCTATTGCTCATGGGCTGTAGCTTGGGTGGTTGTAGTCGAGGTATCGCCTGGGCGACGGTCAGTGCCACTACTGTGTCTGTCAACTGTTGAAATTCTCTCAGTCACTGTAGCTCTTGACGGGCCTTCTCTTCATTCTCCAGTTCCCACTTCTTGAGGTCTGCTGCCCTCTGCACCTCTCTCAGATGGTCTTCCCTTTCTTCTTTCCGCTGCTGTTGCTGTCGTGCTGCCTCTGCATCTCGTTGATGCTGTAGTTGTTTCTCCTCCCGACGTTGGCGATCCAGCTCAGCCTGAGCTAACCTAACCTGTCTGTCTTCCTCCCTCCTGGCCGACTCAATCGGTTGTTGTTGCACCAATATGTGCGGCAGATCGGCAGTTGGGTTCAGCTCTGCTGTTGCAGATTGCTTAGTTTCACTCTCCCTCTGGGTATTGTAGTCCGCAGTCCCACTGTTGGCAGAGGTGATTTCTACTTCATTTTCCTGCCCATTTCTGCTTCGTGTCGACATAGACATCTCAATCGTCAGGTAGTGTGTCGAGTCACTTTATTACAAGTTCACTGGTCACAATCAACAATAAGAATCCAATTTGCCACACTTTACACTTTTACACGTCTGCACTAATACTGAGCAGGCCGTCTCTCTTCAATGTCTCCAAACAGTCGAATACAACGAAATCAATCACTCCAACTCTCACTATAGCTAGCACTCTGCCACTACTCAAACTGGGTTCTAACCTATTATGCTGCCACCAAATGTTAGGGTATGCACCACCCCTAACAGTCTAGCTAAGGCTGTACACACTTAGTGTTTTAGGCAACTAGTTATAACAACTTTATTCACTTCGACAAGACACAACTCAAGACCGAATAATCTGTCCAGAGGGAGGCTGCCCTTAACTAGGCTGGCCTCCCCCCCAGGGACATGACCATATATGGTAAAATACATGCATGTGGTTGATTGACTATCCAATGGAATACAAGTAGCAGCTGTGTGTTTGTTTATGCATGCGGCTATTAACATAAGTGTGGTCAACCTTGAGGTCAACAGTTTGTTTGTGAGCTTTCTGCAGGTTAACAACTGCAGGTTGCTCCTGTGCTGTTAGGGTGTTACCTAACAAGGTCCCTAACAGCCATCAACAAAACGAAGGCATATGGGAAAATGCTCTACATTGTGACATGAAACCTCATCAGCTAACGGAAAAATATTTTGCTTCTTTTATCTCAGATATTGTTTTGGCAAGAATCATATCATAGCCTATAATATAAATAATTTCATTTTGAGTCCTTGGTGATAAGTGTGTTGCATTCTTTGCCTTGGTACAATAAAGAGGCTCATATAAAATACTGTCTGTCCCATCAAAAGATTTTAGCAGTGCTAAAAAGTTGCCAGGATTCTTTGATGATGCAACATCCTCTAACTTTCCACGAAATGCAATACCCTGGTTGCATAAGAAAACAATTGCTCGTACAATTTGCCTCAGTATATGCCTGTTTTCACTTATTTTCTTTTGAACAGCAGTGCTTGTCATTACATTTACTCGTGATGCTGGATTTTCGATTGTACATTTAAATGCATCTGTTTGCTGCAAACAATCACGATGGTATTGAAGCTTCTCATGATTACTCAAAGTGCAACTCATCTTGATCCAGCTAGAAGAAAAAGGCTTATTACCAGATAACCTTTATCTTTACATTGGCTAGATGGAAGAAACAGAGCATAAGGTGCACAAAAGATACCATCTACCTTAGAACTGTAAACTAGCCAAGGATATTTACTGAGCCACGATACTTTAAAAGGGGAGACGGTGGACTTTTTATATTTTTTTATATTTTTACTTGGTGGTTACAACTTTAGAGCTCTGTAGATTCTGTCTAGTAACTTGCCTATAGTTATATCTATGAAACATATTTTAGTATTAAAAGAGAGCAGACAGAGAGACCTATCTTTTGAGCTATATATCAAGTCCATACCATGAAGTTTGCACTAAAGTGGAGTGACCTCAAAAACATGCATTCCAAAAACCTCATCCAGAATAACGCCAGATTTGCAAACGAGTGGCTAGAGGAAGCCCTAGACCTAGAGTTAAAATTTTGGGGGGGAAATTGATTACGTTAAAAATCGTTAAAAATTATTTTCCACCCAAGCGCTTGACCACATACTAAAATTTTAACGCCTAATGAAAAAGGAGATCGCATGCTCTAGGGTTTCGTTTAGCCACTCGTACCAATTTTTTGGCACTTAGCAATCTGGAATTATTCTGGATGAGGTTTTTGGGATGCAGGTTTTTGAGGTGCATCCACTTTAGGGTCTAGTAACTTGCCTATAGTTATAAACATATTTTAGTATCAAAAGAGAGCACACAGAGAGACCTATCTTTTGAGCTATATATGAAGTCTATAGCACAGAATCTACGGAGCTCTAAATTTGTAACCACAAGTAAAAAATTAAAAAAATTATCGTCTCCCCTTAAACTTTCGGTGATAGCCATGTGACAAGGTGCCAGGAAGGACACTAGGCAATGGTACATCGTGGTGACACAAGAAAGAGTATCTAGCACCATTAGAAAGCTCATTTATTAAACAAGCCGCATCATCAATATACCTATTCGGAGATATTAAATTACCAATATCATACTATTCTGGTCCTTCGGCACTTCCACTTGAGCCTTCATTAAGTACAGAAACTTCATCTTCATGACAGCTTTCCAAAGTGGTACTGGTTTCAGAATGATCCAGATCAGACTGAGAATCTGAATAAATGAGTATATAAGTGTACAGGCTTCAAGCTAAATAGCTAGCAATAATTTCTCTTACCTTCATCCTCAATGGGTGTTATTTTGAAAAATGACCTGATGTCCATGGATTGTCGTTGCCTCTTCATGGTTGAGATGTCACTAGTTCCACAACTACTATTAATACTCACTACATGTGCATCATGTGTAACTGTGCAATGATTAGGTCATTAAGTTATTGTAATTTTGTTTCCACATAATTTAACACTGTGTATAATTAAAATTATATTAATGAAATGTGCTTTTTAATGAAATGTACATGATAATGAAATTTCCCTGATTAATGAAATGTGCCAGTGCCTGAAATGAAATCTGAGGGAGGGGAAAACACACACACAAACACATTCCAATAAATATCATTAAAATGAAAGGGGGGTTCAGACCCCCCCCCCCCCCCTCATCCCTGCATACCCATGAGATGGTGTTGAAGTTTTTCAAACTCAAGTCCGCCCGCACAGCTCCCTTTTCTGCTCACCGACCCCCTTTCGACCTTAGGCATTTATCGACTCCATAGTGTTATTGACCACTCTGGTTACCCCTAGCAGGGGCGGATCCAGGGGGAGAGGCTTAAGTGGCTCAAGACCCCCCCCCCTTAATTTGCCCCCTCCCCCTTTTTTTAATGCTGCACACCATCCATATGGAAAGTAAGAGAACATGCCGTGATGGTGTTTCTGGTGGTGTTTCTGGCTGTGCCACAAAGCGACTTAAACAGTGTGGAATAAAATAGTACTTTTCGAGGACAAGTTAAGTAGTAGATTAGCTACGCTAAACCTTCCGCCATCTTGAAATAGTTAGCCTAATTTTCCAGTTTCTGTACTATGTAACTAGCTTAGCTATTAGCCTGGCTGCAACATCTAGCTTAGCTAGTACTGTAGCAGTAAAGCTGTCTATGGGAATGCAAATGGAGAGGGGAACGCGAACTGGCTCTGACGCTAAATACTCTAGGACAAACTTGACTTCACACTGATCATGATTATTTAAATACTCTAGGACAAACTTTACTTCACACTGATCATGATTATTTTCCCAACATATATACTCTTTTAGTAATTTAAATTACTTTACCACTTACTTTTACCACTTACTTCCTGTGAGTGCGAAAGGTCTATCATTGTGTTACTTTTTCTCAACACAACTCTTAGAAGTACGATGTCTCTGGAGCGACTAAATGCACTTGCAATGCTACAATACCACAAAGAAATTAGTATTACACCAGAAGAAGTGATTGAAGAATTTGTCATGCGTAACCTCGCAAAATATTGGTATTATAAACCCTTACACTTCACTGATTATTGCTTTATAGCATCAAACTTCTCTCTGCACTTATTGTTACATTACCCTCTATTCAACGGAACATTTTTTAAATCATCAATGATAGTCTGATTATATCGACCCTCAATACTACAAGAAATATAATACCAAATCATCCGCATAAAAGAATAACCGACACATTTCTTAATGCAGAGGAGAGGTCGGTGTGTAAAAGAGGAAGTAGGTGGGGGAGAGGCAATCACCTTGAGGTGCTCCTATACATTGCGTAATATAGTCCAGAGAGTTGCAGACCGTCATTAATTTGTATCAGATTATTATCAAGCAATGATGTCATAGATCTTGTCTTTGATCCCAAAGGAATTTTTAATCTTGTACAGCACAATGTTGCGATCAACCGAGTCAAAGGCCTTTCTGAAGTGAATAAATGCTGCATAAATGACCTTTTTACTGTGACTTAATGCATAAAATGTGTCTGGCGAGTTGTCGAAGGGGTTCTCTTGTTGACCTGCCAGCATTGAAGCCGTACAAAAATGAGGATTATGAAGTTCAGGAAAGCTGGAAGACTTGGCATAAAAGATCACTTCACATACAACCAGGAAGTAAACATTACTTCCAGTTATAAATATCTGGGAATTATATTCCAACCATCTCTAACATTTACAATCCACCTAAAAATAAAGCCTACTCAGCCATTGGATGTTTGCATCATCTTCAAAGAGTATCAATTGAAACGGGGATGAAAATCTTTTGCATGAAAATCTCCCCAATCATCACCTATGGTTTGCACGAGATCACTCCTTACCTCCATTTGCACCACCTAACAAAGTTAAGTCATCCTTTATAAAACAGCTATTGGGCCTCCACATGAGCACATCATACACATTAGTATACCATCTTATAGATGAACACACTTTCACCATGCACCTCCATGACAGAGCCTTCCAAGATACGGTCATAACAGAGTATTTAGACTGCATCTGTAATCTCTGTGGTGCATTGGCTCATCATTACCATGTCTTGGTATGTACTCGATCACCTCTTCTCCGTGAGCTAACAGACCCATAATCTATTCTATAATAGACTAATAATTTTGTTATTGTTTACCCTGACTTGAGGGTGTGAATAAAAAAATAATACTACAAGAAATGATTTAATGGTAATAATAATGTTAAAATTTACCATCTACAATACATAATGTTTTAATGGTAAATATGTGTACATTTACCCTCTAGCTATATGCTATACATAATAGACTATATACTGGATATGACGTGGTAGGCCACTGACAGTCGGTAGGTTTTAGAGGGCTTTTGAGGGCACAGAACTGAGGTTAGCCACACCCATGGAGCAAATATACAGTATAGAGAGAAGACAAAGTTATATATATATCTTGACAATACCTCGGACACATGCATACATCATGATGCATGTCTGTTAGAATGTAGGGATGGGCATGGCAAGGGCAAGATGGAGGTCATTGAACTGAAAGAGTGATCATGAGAAAGTGTGGGTGGTCATGCAAACTCTTGCATGCAATAGCATGCGAATACTTATTTTTTCAATTTAACCAGAAGTGAACCTGTCGGAAACATCCCTAAACACAAGAGGACAAGAAGTTCAACAGGAAGGAAGTCTCTATGACTCTCAACCAAAACCACTGCAGTCTATGGACGAGGTTGTGCACAACCACAACCTTCTAGAAGGAATCTACAAGTCTCCTGATTGGACAGAGCAACCACAGGATGAGAAGTCACCACACCACCCGAACGTACCCGTATAAGGAATTGTTAGGGAGTGTGGTGTAGACATGAATTGTGTATATAAAGACAGAGAGTAGAGAGAGAAAAGAGAGAGAGAGTGGATAAGTAGACAGCGCTTAACATGCTAAGACTATCCCTCCTTTGGACATTCATGGAGAATTACATGGAATTGTAATAGACTACGGAACACCACTGTATTATGTTATTGTGATTGTATGAAGAATTCATTGTTGTTACTACTGTCATCTTACAGCTTGTGGTTAGCCTAAGTGAGTAGTGGTTTTATTTGGTCCTGCTAGGTCTGGAACTAAGAGGTTTGACTAGTGAGAGTCACCTAGGGTTGCAAGACAAGAGTACGGGCGTCATCGGTGAACTATTGATTGACCAGAGAAGGTCATCAAAGGAGAGTTTCCGACAGAACCCCCCCCCCCCTTAATAAAATCCTGGATCCCCCCATGCCTAGGCTAGAGGAAGCTCACAATGAGTGTTCAATAGGCTCTAAAACAAAGAAGTTTTTCACCCAAGCGCCTGATCACCTTCTATACGGAATTCACTCGATCTGAGGTACGGAGGTGTGGTTTACACGAAAAGGTGTGGTTCCAGTCATGTGATATTTCCGCCAGGTACAGGGGTGTGGTTTTCATGGGGGGGAAAAATAGTTGGTTAGAAACGGCTGCTTGGAATGGATACAGCTTGCTAAAAAGCTGTGATGGACTTAGCTAGGCTGCTCTATCGTGTGCAGTGATAGTATAAACATTGCTGCTTGGACACAATAGCTTGCTAATGCTGAAGACTGTATCACCTCCAAAAGCCCTCAGGCTCTCACTGACAATCCAGCAACTCCAGCTTGATATCATGGAAACACAGGACTAGATGATGGCAGAGGGTTTTTATGAATCTCATGGGATTGGCACTTGCCCCCACTCAACTATTTTATGTCAAAACATAACTCAATCTGGTTGATGCCCACAAGTCTGTCTGTGCAGTCTTTCTAGACATCAAGAAAGCTTTTGACTCTGTGCCGCATGGACCACTCTGTCCTCATTTAATATTCCTTCTCACCTCCTCTGTTGGCTCACTTCCTATCTTACGGCCCGGTCACAGAGTGTCGCTATCTCTGGTGCTCTCTCTTCTTCGTGTCATGCATCCTCTGGAGTACCTCAAGCATCTATTCTTGGTCCTCTTCTCTTTGTTCTTTACATTAACGACATTGCAAGGCTCCCACTCTCGACATCTTCTACACTTACTCTCTATGCAGATGACATCCTCCTGTTCCATCCATTTTCTTCAACCTCTTACTTAGATTCAGTGCAATCAGACATTGACATTATATCATCATGGCTATCTTCCCGTCTCCTAATAATTAACCATAATAAGAGCAAGTACATGATCTCTCATAAACCCCTCACATCCTCATACTCCACTGTATTAGTCCTCAATAGTACTCCCCTTGATTTCGTCACTTCATTTACATACTTAGGAGTAACTTTCACCTGTAACCTCTCCTGGAACCCAAAGTACACACTAAATCGAGGAAAATAATAGGATTAATTTATCGCAACTTTTACCATCACTTATCCTCTCACATGCTAATTAAACTTGACACAACATTAGTGCTCCCTCATCTAAGTGACTGTTCCTCTGTGTGGTCACCTCCCTCTTCTTGTAATTCAAAATCCTTAGAACACAATGTCATTCAGCACTTTGCACTCAGACTCTATACTCGCCAATGAACTTCTGACTATGTATCCAACCTCTCCACCTTTAAACTTCCTACACTCAAATAGACGTGCTCGGGCCAAGTTCCTTCTAATTTACAAAATAATAAACAATTACATCCATTTTCCTCCAGATTCAATCCAATTAGTTCCTACTTTGCTCATGTCTTCTCACCAATACCACCCATCGAACATCATAATCCCATTCCCACGCACTGCATCCATGCAGTCTTCATTCCCTCCACCACAGCTCTTTGGAACTCACTCCCAACCTCCATTAGATCCTCGTCCTCACTCTCTTCCTTCAAACGATTTATTAAACAATTCTTCGCCTAACTTAAATAATTTTTCTACCCATATTGCTATCATGTATGTAAGGCTCTAAATAGCTTTTGCTACTGAGCTAATTTTTCTAAAATATTGGTGTCAGATTATGCTCCAACAAAGTAACTATCTCATATATAGCCTCCAACTTTTTCAAAATACCTCCAGGGAAAAAACCACTTATACAAATATTTGCATGCCTATTTTATAATTAGCAGCACTCCCTTTCATAATCATAAAATAGTAGAATAGTGCTAGCACAACTGACCTTTTTCCTTGGTATATATTCTTGTACAGTGACATTACAGCCCTCTAGACAATTTTGGGCAGAGGTCTCTGAGGTGAAGAAGCCAGCTGAAATTGCAAACTGATGTAAAAGCCTATAGGATATTGCAGTGACTTCCAGAGACTCAGCATGTTATTATGACACCTCACCCTCACAATAATTTTTCCTGGCCAGCAACAGTTAGTCTTGTCCCCAGCTAAGTACAGGACAATAAACCTTCCTCCTAGCTAATATTGGCCATCACTCACTGGATCTTAGCAAAATTGTCCCCACCAACCCTGTACATTCTTCTTTTTGTCAATTAAAAATATCAAAAGGTTACTCTTTGAGAAGAGTTAGATCTACTGTCTGAGAAGTATTCTGTACGAGATGTGGAGGGGCGAGCAACTTTCTTTCCTTGAAAAGAGGCAGAAAACTACTGTAGTGAAAATTATCTCTATCCACTACATTGATTTTTGAAAACAATTGTGCAATGTCTGTGGGAATCTGTATGGAGCCTTTTAGATCTGTATGGAGCCTTTTAGAGGTGTGAATCTGGTCCATCTGCACTCAGCTTTGACTAAAGAATCAGTAGCCACATAGGTGTCCACTTGAAACAGGCAGCAACAAGCTCGAGTTGTGTCCCCCATGATCCCAATCTGCTTGCTGTGTCTAGATGTTATTTCAGTCTCGCTTCTGGTGTCTTCTGTAAGATGTCCCTGGGAGTGGAAGTGACTCATGGTTTGAACAATTCCATATTTTGAGCAACAAATTGCACTCAAGTAGCTTGCTAGAAAGACTGCATGTCAGGTAGCATCCTGACAACTGCCTCTGAGAAAGGAGGAACAACCTGTGGGAATCACTCACCTGTATGTAAAACCACAGGTTGTGACTGCCTCTGGGAAAGGAGGAACAACCTGTGGGAATCACTCACCACCTACATTAGAAGGTGTAAAACCACAGGGATCAAAGAAGACAGACTACCCACAAACCCCTCTGTGTAGAAGCTATAAAAGAGAAGAGAGAGAGAGAGACAGAGAAGAGAAAAGACAAGAGTTCTAAACGAACTGTAAAGACAGTTGGTGTATGATACAATTGGTGTATGAGACAATTGTGAATCTATGCTTATTATTCTTTACCTTTATGACTTATCAGAAGGGTGGAGATTGAATTGGTCAAACTAGGTTTATTGATAAAAGTTGCGGAGCAACTAGGTCAGTAAACGAGAGGTTGGCGTCGCAGGAGCTACAAGAGAGTGAGCTTCTCCTGACATTGGTGGCAGCGGTGGGATCCAAAACAGTGTTGGATCCGAGTGAAAGACAACCTGGAAAGGAATTCCTGGTTGGTCGGAGCATTACGTTGCGGTTAAATAATTTTTTGCTTTTTGGTTTGCTGTATTAGCAGGGAAATGGCTTGGGTATTTAGTACCTAGGATTCTGTGAAACAAAACCCGGATCAAGTGTCGTTTACGACTCCAGCCATCAAAAAATTCGTGCGCGTTTTTTTAAGTTTACGCACGCACGTTTTGGGTGTCTTTATTTTTTTATTTTTAACTGTGCCGCGTTTTTTAAAGTTGACGCACGGGCCGGGGTACACGTGGGAATTGAATTTTTTTTTGCATTGCAGCTGATTTGGAGGGGGTAGTCTTTTTTCATGAAATATCATCCAAATAAAAAATTTCTGCATTGCAGCTGATTTGGAGGGGGTAGTCTTTTTTCATGAAATATCATCCAAATAAAAATATAAAATAAATAATAATACAATCAAACAGGGTATTGGGTTTTAATTTCTGTAAAATGTTATTGTAAGTTAAAGCTACAGTTGGTCCGTTTCTCTCCCACCACATAAACTCATCCAGGTAGGATGGGAGCTGGTGGCGATGCACTCCTTTCATCCTCTTTAGCTTCACCTTCACCTGCACAATATAATAATTGTTGTAAAAAAAAAAAAAAATACTTGTTAAAATTTAAAAAAAAATTATGTTCCACAAACCATACCCTGTTCCAATATAATTCAATATTTTGGGTGTGCACACCCGTACCTGATCCACAAACTCAATCGAGTGGTTCATGTGCCACAATCCCAGGCAGAGTAACCACCTGCCTATAGGCTGCCCACTGGTCAGAATAGATTATCGATCGAGGTGCAGCATGGGCCTGGATAATGGGTAGCAAGGTGGCTGCATCCCTCTTATCCACAACTTGCATGTAACCTAAATAAATTTCATTGAATTAAAATCTTTGAAATAGGCACAATACGTTTATCAAGTGTACCAAGAGCAGGCGTATGCACCATGTCAACCATCCCAAAAATCCAAGTCTCCTTAGTAGGTGGGCGGCCTCTATGATGCTAAACAGTCAATACCGAAAGTGATCATCCATTCAAGTATATCAATGTTACAGTGATACCTTCGGTTTGTGCGTGAACTGTGACTCGTCTATTTGAATAACGGATTCAACACCACCAAGCACAATCTGTGTTCGGCAAAGTGCTGCAGAGCACACTTCCCTCAGCCACTGGTACACATTTATTGCACTTTTCTTGCTGCAGCCAGACTCATCTGCTGCATCCAATACAGGGTACTGTCTCACCCACCAATATATCAATAGGAGCCATGTCTGAAGCACCATGTGCGATTTGGAGAAAAAACTCCCATGCCGAATTGATCCAAGAGATTTACAACTAGGGCATGCCCAAGTTTTGCCATCCTTCAGGTCGCTTTTTCCCCTCATCACCATTGAAGTACTACACCTATACACGGGCATAACATAGTATAATAATTATGTGATGTCTTATAACATAGTATTATAATTATGTGATGTCTCTAATATCTGGAACATGAAAAAGATAGACCTTATCTTACCTGGAACATGAAAAATCAATCGCTAGTAGACCCTTACTGTTCAGATAGCCCATAACCTCTTCAGTAGTTCCAAACGCAGCAGGAGCAATGGACCTCAGTGTTGCCATAATGATGCTTCTTGTATAAACGCGGTATTTTCCACGTGTACCCCGCCCGTGCGTCAACTTAAAAAAACGCGGCACGATAAGAAAAATAAAATAAATAAATTTAAAAAAAGACACTCAAAACGCGCGTGCGTAAAATTAAAAAAACGCGCACGAATTTTTTGATGGCTGTGGAGTCGTAAACGACACTTGATCCCAAAACCCTACTCTAGGATATTTTGAAGTGTTGGTCCCTAGGGACAGTGCATATTTCAGTTTTATCCTTTTGTTGTTGTCGGCGACAGTATCTCATTTAATTTAATTTTCTGTATATGTAACACGCGAACATGTCTCACGAATGAGCGCGGCCAGGATAAGATCGTCAGTTTTACGGAGTGGGAGTCTTTTCCAAATTCCTAGGGATGGTATGGCAGAAGAAGCAACGATTGATGAAGACCTATTATATCTGGAACGCTGCTGTTTTTGAACACTGCTTGAACGAAGGATCAAGCTTTGTGTACTGACTCGCAGGTGCGTCAGAGACCTTCTGCTTACAGCAAGGGGCTTAACAGATAGATAGCTACTAGATTATGTCAACTAAGCTGCAATTCAGCATCTCACACGGATAGGCAGACACTCGAAAGGGGAATCCTATACTGACTGAGAAGACTACCGAACTGAAAACAATCACCAATAGATCACAACAAAAGACAACACACGAGGGGAGCCCCCGCCCCCTCATACCAAAATGCATGCACGTGATACAATCAAGTAGGAAATGACACATTATTAAGAATGTTCACACATGATTCCATGTTTGTATATAGTTCCTTGTGGCAAGGTCTTTAGGCCTGAACATCCTCCGGGGCCAGGGAGGCTGCTGTCTGCTCTTGATCCAGTAGAGGCACCAGTCTCGTAATAGAACGTTTGTAGAGTCCCTTAGAGGTCCTGAAGGTAGCCACTTGCACCAGTCCATCTTCTCCAGGGTGCACTTGTTCCACGACTGCCAAAGGCCAGGAGCGAAGAAACAATTCGCTATCTTTGAGTAGAACCACATCACCCACTTGCACTGATCGCTTTGGATGTTTCCAACGCTGGAACTTTTGCAACTGTTGTAGGTAATCCTGACTCCACTTTTCCCAGAGGTCTTGTACGAGCCGTTTGCAGAGGTTCCATCTCCGTAGAGAAGTGATTTTGCTAGTTGTGTCCGAAGTGTGTGGTAAAGCTTTGAGAGACCTTCCTACCAGAAAATGCCCTGGGGTGAGTGCTTGAGCACCGTCCATTGGAGCAGAGTCCAGTGGGACGAGTGGCCTACTGTTGAGGATTGCTTCCACCTCAGTAAGTATCGTGTACATTTCCTCGGTTGTGAGCTTCTGGGTGCTGAGGGTCCTGTAGAGTAGACTCTTCATTTGTTTGACCCCGGCTTCCCAGATACCTCCGAAATGTGGAGAACGTGCTGGAGAGTGCTGCCAGGTGATGCGTTGATCTGCCAGGAACTGGTTCAGAGACTCGTGTGCTTCTTGGGTGTCGAGTAGCTTGTATACTGCTTCTAGCTCTCTCCTGGCAGCCACAAAGTTTGTTCCATTATCGGTAATGAAGGTGGTAGGTCTCCCCCGTCTGGCAATGAATTGCCTAACGGCCGCTTCTATGGTGAGATCCATCACCAGCTGGAGGTGTACACTTCTTGTTGTTAAACAAACGAATAAACAAACGTATCCTGGAATCCAGACTGGCTTCCTGGTATGTCCTTTCCGAAGGGTGAAGGGTCCAGCAAAGTCAGCTCGTGTAGTAGTGAAGGCTGGTGCTGGAGTGACTCGGCTCGGGGGTAGCTGGCCCATCAGCTGGTCCGTGGTTCTTGCATAAAATCGTTGGCATTTTACGCAAGACTAAGAAATGTCTTTGGTGAGGTTCTTGGCGCCCAGGACGTGGTAATCCAGACTCATGAGTCCAGTGGGGCCAATGTGCATAGCGTCTCTGTGAGTCTGCCAACCGATGAGTTGAGACAGGTAGTCCTTTCGGTGGAGGATGAGAGGATGTTTTTATTGTGAGGCGAGATCTATGCGTCTGAGGCGTCCTCCCACTCTCCGCAACTGGTCTGGATCCAAGAAAGGTCTCCTTTGCAGCAGAGAACTCTTCCTGGTTGTTCTCGAGGCATCTGATTTCCTCTGAGAAGAAGCGTTCCTGACTCTGTCGGAGTAGTATGATTTCCAATCCCTTGATCTCCTGTAGACTGAGTGTGGAACTCCTGTGTCTTTTATCTGATGGTTTCTTGAGGTTCATCCCAAATCGGTGACACCAGGATAGAACTCTGAGCATTCTCTTGTGGGAAGAGAATCTGGTGATCAAGTCCTTCGCTGAAGGTCCCACTGTGAGTTAGGTTGTCCTCAGCTCCAGTAGCTTGTCATTTTTCCGACGCCTGTCGTTCTCCTGCATGGCCAGTCATCAGGTTCCTGCAGTAGCCACTTTGGTCCTTGCCACCAAAGCTTAGATTCTGCGAGCTCTCTTGGGCTGACGCCTCGGGAGGCTAGATCTGCCGGGTTTGTCTCTGTGGGAACATGCCTCCAGTTTGATGCAGAGATCCTGGTCAACATGTCTCCCACCCGATTACTGACGTATGAGTTGAGTCTTCCTGGTGGCGTGTTTAACCAGCACAGAACGATGGTGCTGTCAGACCAGGCGAACACGTCTTGTAGTTCTATGCCCAGAGACTCCATGACTAAGCTGAGTAGTTTGCTCAACACTTGAGCGCCACAGAGTTCTAGACGAGGAGTCGTGCCCGGAGGAGAGATGGGAGCCACTCTGGTCTTGGAGATCACCAAATTGACTGATACTGTAGTGTCCTTGTATAGAGTTCGTACATACACCACACTACCATAGGCTGCATTAGACGCGTCGGAGAAACCATGGAGTTGTATGCTCCTTTCTCCTTGGTTGGGTCATAGTAGCACCTTGGGATCGGATGGTTGGTAGTTCTGATTGCCATGCCTTCCATGTAGATGCTATTTCGTCTGGAACTTGCTCGTCCCATGTCATACCTAGCTTCCAGAGACTCTGGAGCAGGATTTTCAGCACGACAATGGCTGGCGCAAACCAACCGAGTAAATCAAATAATCGAGAAATCTCTGAAGCAATCTGTCTTTTGGTAGGGTGTGTGACAAGAATGACAGCTGGAGTGGAGATGTGTAGAGTGTCACTAGCAGTGAATGCCCAATGTCTTGTGACAATCACCAGGAGATGCAATCAACTGAGTGGTCTCCTTTTCTCTCAAGTCTTCCGGAATGGTTGCTAGGAGTCTCGGGTTGTTTGTCCTCCATTTGCGTAGATCCATGCAAGCATGTAGCAGGAGTCCATTAATCTGCTCGCGCTTGTCAACTGCTTCCTCGAGAGTCTCTGCACCTGTGATGCAGTCATCCACATACAGTTGGGATAAGATGATGTCTGCTGCCTTCGGAAACTCCTCTCCATGGTCCTTGGCAACCTGGTGGAGGACTTTGGTGGCCAGAGAGGGAGAGGAGGTGACTCCAAACGTAAGCCTGGTCATCCTCCAGTCCTCTATGTGTCCGTCTTCATTTCAAATAGCGGTGAAAATCCTTTTCTTTGTCCGCTAGGGCTATCTCCCGAAACATCTTTCCGATGTCAGTTGTCATCCCGATCTTATGTTGTCTGAAGGAGACCAAGGTGCTTGTGAGTCGTGGGTACAGGTTAGGTCCGGGTAACAGCTGATCATTGAGGGAGATGCCAGAGGATGTGTGTGTCGAGGCATCGAAAACCACCCTCAGTCTCGTAGTTGTACTCGATTCCTTTACGACTCCATGTGTGGGTAGGTAATAAGAGTAGCTTTCTGGCTTGAGAAGATCGGCTGATGGAACCCTTTCTGAGTGTCCTCGGATGGAATAGTCGTCGATGGCTTCAGCAAACTCTGACCACTTGCCCCTTCTGGTGAGTGACTTCTGGTTCTGGTGATGTCGTCGCTGATCTTGATCTCGAGAGCAGCCGAGTGAAAGCGCATCAGCTTTCCTAGGAAGTTCGACCAGCCGTCTTCCTGCCATGTGTGCGTCCTTTCGAAGTGATTCACGGCCATCTCCTCGTCCCTGGTACGCGTAGTGTCAGTTGAGGAGACGTCTTCCACTTGTCAGAGTCTTGTCAGCAGGTCCTGAGTCTGTTCGTCTACGGCTTGAGTCTTCAGACACAGATGGGATCTCGGTACATTGCTGTCAGATTGGCACTGTCCGGACACTACCCATCCGTACACGGTCTCTGAGGCGCTCAGTAGTCGATTGGTAGATCGCACAGTCTTCTCACCCATGATCCAGGGAAGGACATCAACTCCCAGGAGTAGGTCCACCCGTCCTGGTTTGTCAAAGTCAGGATCTGCCAGCTTCAGACCATCGAGATCGGGATCTCGCCGCAATGAAGTCAGAACTCCTGCTGGTAGATCCCCAGTGATGGTGTCTACTACCAGCACTCTCATGGGCATCAGGGTGGTGACACTCCCGTTCGGTATGCGTAGAGTGAAGTCCACCTTGAACTTGCTGACGGGCGTGGAGGCTTGCTGGAATGCCACAATGTTAGTGGTTTCTGCAATCTTCTTGAGCCTGAGTGTGTTGGTCAACTTGGAAGTGATGAAGGATAATCCTGAGCCGTTATCGATCAGCGCTCGGGCCTTCTGTAACTTCCCTTGGTGCTCGATGGTGGTGACGCAGGTCCCCAGTATCATAGTTACTGAATCGGTAGTCGCGTTGCACACAAGATCAGTTATGGATACGTGTTGAGTCGACTGGACTGTGTTCGTGGGTAGAGAAGACGCAGATGCGGGTGGCTGGGGCTGCTGTGGAGCATTTGGCCGATGTAGGAGACTGTGATGTCTCTTGCCGCAAGTCCGGCAAGACCCTTTGCTGGGACAATTCCTTGAACTGTGGTCTTCTCCCAAACAGTTGCCAGATGCCTTCAACCTCTGAGAGGTCGTTTGTCTCTGTTCGATATTCATGTTCCTAAAGTCTGGACACTGAAAAAGGAAGTGACTTGCATTGCTGCAGAGCTTGCATCCTGACGATTCTCTCATGTGAAGGACTGGAGTCTGATAAGGCTTCTTCACCGGGAAGCGTGGCTTGTAAGTGGGCTTGATTGGTGTCCCTGTGGCTGCTAACCCTCGTCGGTAGCGCTCCACAAAATCCATCATGTGTTTGGCCGATGGAGGCTTCTTCATGGACGAAGTATCCTTCATCCAATCTTGAAAGATTGCTCCTGACATCTTGAGCTCCATATTGAGGGACATGACTGTTGGGACAGTAAAATCAGAGTACTCCTCTAGAGTAGTGAGGGTCTTCTGCATAAGAGACATGGTTTTTCCTAGACCATCGTGCGAAGGGTCGAAGGCGTGCTGAATCCATCTCTGTAACATGATCCGACATGTTTCTTGTGGCCTGTCATATCTGATCAGGAGGGACTTAACGATTTCACTGTAGTCCTTGCAGCCCCTGGAGGCAGTGGATACAATGTCCTTTCCTTCCTCACCCCTGATGACGGTGCGTAGGAAATGCAGTTTGTCGGTGTCAGAGAGAAAGGGATCCTTCTTCATAGCGTTCTGGAATTCGTCCCAGAAGTTCCGCCTGTTCTCTTGATCACCGTTGAAGGTCGGCAAATCGATCCTGAGAAGTCGGATGGAACTGGAGAGTATAGGACTGGCCCTGCGTGGTGGTGAACTGAATGCGGGGTTTGGTAAGGCTTCCAATTCCTGGTTACGTCTGGTCGTCAGACTATCCTTCCCCTTTCTCAGGTCCTTGATCAGGACCATAATCTCGTCCCTCCTTCCGGCATCTACCCATAGCCTCGTAAGGTCGTTGATGTATGTCCCATTCTCTTTCAGCCCTGTAGCTGAGGTTTCGTCCAAGAGGGAAGGCAATGGGGCGAGTTCGTCGATGGTATCTCTGGTCTTCTGGATCAGCCTGTCTGCTTTCACGGCTGCCATCAGTTGCCTCAGTCCCTTGGCGGTGTCGGCTGACCTCTCCTCGTGTGGTTCCTTCTCTTCCTCGGCTGCTTCGTGCTCGTTCTCCGGAAGATGGTTGAGGATGCAATCCTGAGTGACTTGGCTGCATGTGATGTCGAGCTCTAAGCAGTTGAGGGTGGATTGTATGCACTCTCCATCCAGGGTGTCCAGGTGTCAGGCTCCCTGGTCTTGAAGGACCTTCTCCACCTTTGTGAAGCTGGGTCGATAGGCTGCTCTCCTCTTCTTGAGGTTTGGCAGGGTCTCCACCTTTATCTCGGCTTCTGTCTTGGAGAAATCTCTCACTCCAACATGATGGACTGGAAGAGAATCGAATATTAGAAGATAGATCGGATGGACGATGAGAGGCACAAGTGGTGGCGAAAATAAGGTAAGGTGTCCAAATATATTGGAGAAGATGGTGTCTTGAATGGAATCTACCTCGACGATGCAGGTTACAGGTTGTAAAGCTGTATGATCGATAGCTGACCCTGAGCGCGGTAGGGTAGCACGTGAGCTGGGCGTGTAGTACAAACGGTGAGGAGCTTTGCGAACTGATGTTAGTCGGCCAAATCACCGCTGAGGTTCGTATGCTTTGGATGAGCTCTGGCAACAAGACGATCCGGCTCGAAGGACCAATGTTTTTGAACACTGCTTGAACGAAGGATCAAGCTTTGTGTCCTGACTCGCAGGTGCGTCAGAGACCTTGCTGCTTACAGCAAGGGGCCTTTTAACAGATAGATAGCTACTAGATTATGTCAACTAAGCTGCAATTCAGCGTCTAGTCCTGTGTTTCCATGATATCAAGCTGGAGTTGCTGGATTGTCAGGGAGAGCCTGAGGGCTTTTGGAGGTGATACAGTCTTCAGCATTAGCAAGCTATTGTGTCCAAGCAGCAATGTTTATACTATCACTGCGCACGATAGAGCAGCCTAGCTACAGTCCATCACAGCTTTTTAGCAAGCAGTATCCATTCCACGCACTTAGTGAAAACCACACCCTTGTACCTGGCGGAAATATCATATGACTGGAACCGCACCTTTTCGTGTAAATCGCACCTCCGTGAATCCGGGTCTCCGGAAACAGGGAATTCTATATCCTGATTAGAAAAATATACATGACCAGGGCGATACGTTTGCGTCCTGAGATCCCATTTCTTCTCCACCTCCCAGTCAGTGCTCGATTCTCATTATAGAACTGAAGAACGTACTAGACGAGTTAGAAGTGAAGAACGTACCAGACGGAGGAAGTACCAAACCAGTTAAAACTGACGAACGTAGCGGACGAGTTTGAACATGCCTAATTGTTATGTGTGGAGAACTGCACTTTTTACAGCAGTGGGTGCTTTTCTTGCAGGATATATGGTCAGGTACAGATACTATTGTAGCGTGGTGGTCTCCATGGCTGTGGCTTGATTTTTAGCAACCATTATTCAAGATTTTAAGTGTACAGAAGATGCTGGGGCAAATTCTAATTGGTCATGCCAGGACTTGGGTGTGGTCTGGGTGTTGGCTTACTTTATTCATTGCACACAATTGCTGAAGTAATATAATGCAGAACGAAGTTATTAAAATTCTTGTCTACGACACCCTTACCTACAAACTCATTGGCTTCATCAAATTTATTTCCTCGATTATGCTCGTGTTCTGAGCTTCCTAGCTGTGCTTACTATTTGAGGCCATGTTCTATCTGCTGCCTAGCTTCCCTTACTGTTTGAGGGTGCTTCTCATGAGCTTCCTAGAAGCGCTTACTTTTCAATGGGTGCGCTCTAATCGAGAAAATGCGGTAAGTTTACCTGTAAAATCCTTGTGAACACCAAGTTGTTCAGGCTTTTTTATGACATGAGTAATGAACTGGCGTAAATTAAAACGAAAATGTGCATTCGGTTGCTAATGACCACACTCATAAAATTAATAATGTGCTGGCCCAGCCAAAGCAGCTGCCACTGGTATATAAGGCAATTAGGAGAGTGTTCATTTTTTAATTTATTTCTAATCACTTGTTTTGAATTTGGCTAGTTTTCATAGATTTACTGGGTGTTATATACCCTTGACTGATGTACCGTGTCATTAGAATATATATACCAACACAGTGAGTAAAAACTAATTTCAGGCAACCTTCTTGGTTGTTAGGGAAAAGAGGGGAAAAAAACTTACTTGGACTGGAGGGTAAAGGGTTTTAAGTATCAATGGGTTTTAAGTATCAATGGTGCCAAGGTAAAGTGGCATCTTGGCTACCAATTTAAAGACTAATGATCCACTTTTGTGACACATCAGTTGCATCCTTAGAACCTGGGCTTTAGCGCTTTAGCCCAGGTAAAAACTGGGTAAAAACTGGCATAGCCCAGGAAATTTTTTCCCAAGTATGACATACAAACCCAAATATTCTAAGTTGCCTTGAGAAATCTCCCTTACGTAATCGTTGTTTGACTGGTATTTGAGCTGCATTATGACCAAATTGCTGCTCGCCCATTTCAATTCCAAAACTGTCTTCTCCAAGCAGTCAAGAGAAATGAACCAGAAGACCTTAATAAAGTTTTTCCCTTTTGGGGTAAAAGTAAAAAACACATGTAACTTGCAGGGGGGAAATTCACCCGATGAGAGGTTATCCATGTGGTGACATTTTCGAGGTCAATACAGGATTTTTTTGGCCCCGATACATCTGGAAGGTTTAGGCCTAAGCCCTAGGTTGCTTTAGAAACAATTACAGGTCTCAATGAACTCTCAGTTGCGTTATAATAACCTTCTCAATAATCAACTTCAAATTGTATTCTCTCGACGTTTTGACTAGATGCTCTAGCATTCATCAGGAATAATCAGACACTAAAGGCTGGTTCACAATATGACGCTAGCCCAGCGTTTCGTTCCGTTCTGTTACCTAGCGTCATACCGTGAATTTGTGAACATGCTCCGTTTTGAAGAAAAGAAGAAACGGAGAGAACCGCTAGATTAGACTCGAGTTCTATTCTAGCATCTGTTGACGCTAGCTTGACCAATCAGATTGCTTCATATTTTCACGTGTCATATCGTAGTTCTAATTAGTGCCAATTTGTCAGTCGAAAATGGAGGATGAAAAGTTAGTTGAGGCTGTGCGAAGCTTTGTATGTCTTTGGAAGGTATTACAAGGATCTACGAGCTAAAGAGAATGCGTGTAAAGAGGTTGCTAGCAAGGTAAACTACGTAGCTTGTAGTCGTCATATTCCCATAACATTCATAATATTGTTTAGGTTGGAGAAGGCTACACAGCGGATGGATGCATCAAGAGGTGGAGGATTTTGAGGGACAAATTTGTGAGGGAACTGAAAAAGACCAAGAAGAAGAAGTCGGGAGATGCTGGGCCTGTTGTGGTGTCCAGTGAGCACAAGAAGTATGTAGTGAGGTTGAATATTGATCCCTCTTCAGAAACCTTTCACCCCACTACCCCTCATTCCCATGATTCTATGGATTATTACAACTATTGAACTAGTGCATTATATTACATCGCATTTTGTTCAGTGAATGGATGATATAAATAATTAGTTGAGTTCTGCGAACATAGCTGTACTGCCAATCAACTTCTCCAGCAGGAGTACAGAAGTATTCTTTGAAACCTTCCCTGATCTCCACAGCAGACTGAGAATGTCTAAATAAACAACGCATATGCAACTATATAGATAAATTATGGCAAACCTGTTGCTGCCAGCATGACCAATTGATGTCATTCCCGTATTTTGGTTCATCATCTCCTCTCCACCCACCATCAATCATGTTTCTACTACCATCTTCATTATCAGACATCCGCAGATACCTGAAATGGCTTTCTGGATCTGACAGATGCATCTCCTGAACAGATTGTGATACTCGTCTTGCTGTCTTCGCATTCTAAATATTGGACGTACCTACACTCTGTTCTGCCTTCTCCTATTCCTCCTCCTCCGCCTCCTGAGCAAAATAATCAAAATAATAGCCTGCTTCACTGCCGAACTTCGCGCCATAGCTAGCCAGCCGTAGTCGAGGGTGTGGCAAGGTAAAGGGTCGAACCTCAATTGGCAAAATTTGGCTTGCAGTGACGGAACGAAACGGTGAAACGCTAATTTGTGAACAGGACGAAACCAAACGCTAGACGGAGAAGAAACAGACGAAACGAAACGCTGGGCTAGCGTCATAATTTATTAATTATTGTGAACCGGCCTTAAGGCTCACATGTGAGCCTGCTATATACTGGTAGCTAGTCACCATGTGCCAGTACACACACCGAACACGTACACCGGATTAATAAAATATATATAAACAAATAAAAATCAAATAAATAATAATAACAACAACAATAATAAATAAACAGGTAATAATAATATTAAAAATAACAAATCTAATTTTTGTTAAATAAATAATAAAATAAAAATAAATAATAAAATAAATAATAAAATAAATAAATAACAAAATAAATAATAATACTAATAATAACAACAACAACAACAACAATAATAAATAAATATAATAAAACAATCATAATTATGGTGGTCATGGCTTCAAGTTCAGGCTCCCCAGCAGCAAGGTGTCAGGGAAGTTGCCTGCGCCACTTCCTGACAGGCCAGTGCTCCCCCCCTCTCCGATGTCTGATTCCCACCTTGGAATAATGAACCACACACTGTACCTGAGAGGAAACAGACCACAGTCGACACCATTGGATCAGGAGATAACAGACACAATGCACCTGAGAGGAAACAGACCACAGCCTGTACCATGAATGGATCAGGAGATACAAGCCCAAGATAAAAGAGAGAATGTTCTATGAGCATTTCTTCACTGGCTGTAATTATCATGTGACTAAATGGGTGTATATAAGGATAGAAGACCACCACCCTAGAGAGAGATACTAGAGGATAGATCAGGTCTAAGCCATGCCATACTTCTATTTTTGGCAATGAATTATTAAGTTATATATATCCAAGTGTTGGGTAGGGAGCCAAAGGGGCAAGACCAAAACAGGGGCCTAAAGAGAGGCGGAGATACAGCTTACCTGATTGGTCTAGGAAGGGTGATTGGTGGTGTAACCAGTACCCAAAGTCCCTAGGCAGGGTTTCATTTAGGGGGGAGCGGCTGCCACCCTTGAAACCTTACCCCCCCCCCCTGGAAATTGTATTATTAAAATTCATTAGTCACATCTTTAACCATCATGCCCCCCCTTAATATCCAGATTCCTCCAGTTGCCCCTCCTTGGACAATTTTCTAAATGAAACCCTGCTAGGCTTCGCGGAGGAATCTCCCCAGTGTAGTCTCCGCTCGGACTACTAAGCTACCGTTGCTAATATTCTTTTCTTAGTTGAGGCAGGAAGGCCTTAGGAGAGGGTAATTTTCCCGACACCAGGCAAATCCATTCCACAGTCTCGATTGAATCTCTCACACTTTGGTGCTAGGCTGATGTGCAATGCCTCCTTCACTAGCAGTTCCTTCTGTCTACTGGCCTGGTCCAAGATGGTGGCTTCCTCACACAAAATAGGATGTGTTATCCCGTGCATGTTCAGCAATTGCAGACTCCTCTTTAGTACACTTTCGGGTCTGAAGTCTTCTGATGGTCTCCCCTATGTAGTATTTACAGCTACAAGGGAAGTGGTACACAACACATGAGTCCAGTAAAGCATCCTTCACTCTGCTCAGTTGTGTTCTCAGAGTTCTTCCCAATCTGAAGATGACTTTGATGTTGAACTTCCTGCAGATCCTCCTGATGTTTTCACTCATCCCTGCTACAAAATGAATCACTACCATAGGATCCTCCTTTTTAGACCCTGTACTGGAGTACTCATCTTCCTTTCATGTGTTTAGATGTATCTGCAAATGAAAGGTTGATGAAGGCTTGCGGATAACCATTCTCTGTAAAGACCTTATTCAAATGATGTTCTTCCTTCCAAAGGTCCTCCTTCTCAGTCACTACTCTTCTGGCTCTATCTCTTCACCACTCCTCTTCTGACATGGATAGGATAATGTGATCTATAATCAATGTACTGCTTGGTACGCGTGGATTTTCTCTAAACAGTTGCAGTTAGACTTTCATCTTCCTTCCTGTGTACAGTAGGTGGCAATCCAGAAAGGGCAACGATCCGTCCACTTCAAGCTCCATGGTCAACTTTATGGATGGCGTGATGTCGTTCAGAAGGTTCCAACAACTCCTGCTAACCTGCCTTCTTCACAATGCAGAAGGTATCATCCATATTTCTCTTCCAAAACCTTGACTTCAGTGCAGCAGTTGTGAGTGCCAATTTCTCCAAGAATTCCATATCCATAAGGTTGTCTACCAATGCAGATACTGGAGAGCCCATTGGTGCACCCTCTTTCTGCTCGTAGTATTTTTCTTGGTACCTGAAGTTTCAGGCACAACTCCAACAGTTCAGAAATCCTGTTAGCACCTAGTGTGGTCTTCTCATGCAAGCTCTCATCTTTCGTCAACATTTCAAAAAATTACTTCCATAACCTCACAGGGTTTTATCTAGGATTTTTTGGAAGGTGGGGAATACCGACATATGTTCTCAAAATCAGCTCAATGTGGTAGTGTGTTAGTTAGCATAAATTTTAGAGGCAATATATGATAATGGCATTTTGGTAACTTTGAGACTTTTCAATTTTTCAGTAGCCTTTCCACGCCTTGAAAGGAGCCTTGATCCATGTTTGATGCAGCAAACGATTTCCCTTTAATATTTCAGCCCACTTATCACACTGAACAAAACATACCTTCGACACCAGGCTGCTCATCATACCAAAAGCAGCAATGCTCAGAACATGACATCTACTGTACTTGCCAGTGAGTCACAGTGCTTAATGAACTCCTCCTCATCACAGTCAGACTCAAAGAAGACTTACCAGGGAATCAAATTTCTGGTGGGACTGGCAAACAAGTGAGCTATGAATGGATTCCTTTGGCAGGGGGATCCCGGGCTTCCTAATATAGTAAAACTTCTTCAAATCTATCAAATTATCCCACTAACGACAGCCACAGTTGAAAGAAGCTTTTCTACAATTACACTTGTTAAGACAAATCTCACAAACCGTCTGAAGGACTGTACATTGGACAAGCATGCAAATAGCAATTGAAGGGCCAGACTCCCTATCAGATGATGACATTGAGGCAATAATTAAGATATGGAAGCAGAAAAAGACTATTGTGTGACCATGTTTATTATCTATTTTTTAATTATATTAAAATTCACGGACACTAGACACTCCAGTACATTACATTACTGTTTACATTACTGCCTATCTGAAGGGGGGGAAGACAGCACTGAAGGGGGGGAAGATTCCCCCCCTTCCCCCCCCCCCCCCCCCCCCCCCCCCCCCCCTAGATAAAACCCTGTCAATGGGAACATTGGTAAAAAGAGAGGAAACATAAAAACTGACAAGACACTCATCCTGTGCCAAACATTCACCTTGAATACACTTGATAAATTGACCAGAATCCTTGACGTATGTACTTGTATTACCAGCTGGAGGTGATATACTATGAACTTGGACAGATTATACGAAGGTGCACGTATACAAGACATAATGGTCTAAGGCAGTGGTTCCCAAACTTTGTCCTGCAGTGTACCCCTAACAACATATATGCTTACCCCTCCGTAAAGGACTAGCATACACACACACAACCAAGCAAAATGTATTTATTTATTGCATGTTCTGGTCGATTGTCGATTCTTTGACTAGCGTTAATTAATGGGATGGGTGTACTTGATGTCTCATAGCCAAGGACTCAAATTGGGGTACAGTTTTTGACAGCAACTCTGAGGTTGGCTTCTACAGCCAGTCTGGCACGATGTTTGGTCTTGATAAGGCACAAGGATGAGAATCCCTGCTCACACAGATAGGTGCTTGGAAACACTAGCAAGGACTTCACAACATGAGTAGAAACAAGAGGATAAGATTCAGCCATTTTCGACCAAAACTTGACTAGGGAAAGAGTCTCATAGGCATCTTTTGCTGTGGAGTCATTGATTAAGTCCACAAATTCATTCTGAATGTCATCAGGGACAGAACTGGCATCCACTTCTAATCAGCTTTGCATCCAGACAAGCTCAAGTCAGGGAAGTAGGATAGGAATTCTTTCTTCAAAGAGGAGAGGTGCTCCTACACAAGTTCTTGAATTCTTGTCATGTTTTAACTAATGACAACAGAAGAGACATTTTCAAAGATTTCGAGTCTTCCTTGTCCAACTTTTTGTTCCCATAGCTCCAGTTTCATGATGAAGCCTTTGAGTTTGTCCACAAAGTCAATGATTGTAGTAGAGGGGCTTTGCAGGGATCTGTTCAGTATGTTCAGGCGACCAAAGATGTCATTCAGATAGGCCAGTTTTAAAGCCATTCATCATCCAGCAGCTTTCTGGAGAACTCTTTCGACTTTGCTTTGCTGTCTTGGGAAAAGAATTCTGTCATTTCTTCCTTCAGCGACACCACTCTTTCCAGCATGTTTCCTTTTAAGAGCCAACACACTTCAGTGTGGTAGAGCAGGTTCTCTTGCTGTTCATGAAAGTCCTGGCACAGCAGCCAAAACAATCCTGTACTCAAAGCACTTGCCTTGAAGGCATTTACCATTGCAATGACCTCATCAACGACTGCTTTGAGCTCTGTTGGGAGAGTTTTAGAAGCCAAGGCATACCGATGAATCATGCAGTGAAGATGTCTTGTATCTGGATTTGTGTCCTTCACCTTTGCTTGATATCCAGAATGACTGCCCAACATTGCAGGAGCTCCATCTGTTGTGTTTCCACACACATTGTCCCAAGACAACCCCTCTTTTTCAAAGAACTTGGAGACTTCCTGGAAAACATCTTCTCCTTTGGTCGTAGCTTCCAATGCATGGCAAAACAAGAACTCTTCTTTGAAGTCTCCATTCTTGATGTACCGAACAAATACAAGAAGTTGGCCACACTTGCTACATCTGTTGATTCATCCAGCTGGATTGCAAACATTTTGAGTGGTGCAGCTTGTATCTCAGCAACAACCTGCTGTTTGATGTCCTCTGCCATCAGATATTCTTCTCTGAATTGTGTTGTTTGACAGAGGCACAGGGGCAAGTTTCTTTTCAGCACCATCCCCAATCATGTACCGAACAATATTTTTGCAGCATGGAGCATGAGCTTCTCTCCAATGTTGTGTGGTTTCTTCTGTTGAGCAATTCTCAAAGCCACCATGTATGAAGCCTGGAGCCCTGCTTGATTTTGCTGACTGACATGACCAAACTGATCCAAATGTGCTCTCTTCACTCCAAGCTAGAAGTAAGCAGCACCTTTGTTGGCAAGTTGTGGATGACAGCTGGAAAAGTGCCGTTTGAGAAAGCTTGGCTTTATTGAGCCCTCTCCAAGGACTTTGTAGCAGACAACACATTGTTGGCTTTCCTGCCCATGCTTCACAATTGAAGTGAAGCCAAACTCAATGTACGTATCCAAATAATTACGTTTCTTGGACATGACAGCACTTTATCTCTCTCTTGCACCATCAATCATTGCACCATCAATCATTGCACTGCCCAGTGCCCAATCATGGCATTAACCTGTTATTTAGGCCACAGCATTTTAATTTCCTGCTTGCAAAATCAATGCAGCATGGGACCTCTAATGATCTCTGACCTCGAATGACTAGGTACAAAGTACACCAGACAATTACAAACCACAGTGTTTTCAAATGTCACTATCCTATGCAGGTGTTCCATAGCAAATTTGTATTGTGTTTTTCTCTGGAAGATCTTTTTACATAAAAGCAATGTGGGTGGTCAATGAGAAGCAGGAAATTAAACACAACGGACCTTACATTTGGCAACCAGTTTTGATCAGTGGTGCCTCGTCTCTCCTTTCTCTGCTACACAGTACCCACACAGCCACACACTCATTGCCCTGCTCAATGAGTCTTGCTTGCTTGCTCACTACTATGGAGGTGGCATGGAGGTGGCGGTGTCAGAAACCTTTCTGACTAATGAATACCAACCAGGAAACACAAAACAACAGCCTGTTCAACCACACAAGCAGAAAGTACATCACGATACACAACCACAAACCACACAGAATGGACAAAGCCACTCGTTCTCACCTGGAGTCCTGGAAGACCTTCGAAAGTCTTCTATAGACACAGCACGGACAACTGCAAGCATTCTGATTGGTCACCGGGAAAGGGAGTGCGCAACTGGTGGCAGCGGTGGGATTCTCTGTTGTATCTATATTTTTTCCCCTTTTCTTCTAAGAGAGTTGTGTAACAGCTAGACAGGGACAACTCAGGTGATCACTACCTTGGAGTTTGAAAACCAGACCCTCCACTCGAGCTAGGTTGTTAGTTCTATTAATTTCTCGTTTTGTCGTTCGATCGTTTGGGAGACACGGTTCGAGACCGACATCTAAGATGACAGATGAGTCGAGAGAACGTCGTACCCGTACTACCCATTCAAATGAAACCCCTGAGCTTCCACGTCTGACTGGTCCCCGCCACCAAGAGAGAAACGTGGACCCCTCAGCCGTAATTTCAGACGTGTTGACCCAAATGATACTGATGGACCAGCAGAGGACAGAGAGGGAAGAGAGGAGAGCGGCCGAATAGCACACACGTTTATGTGAACTGTTGAGAGAAACAGGGAGAGCGGAGAGAGAGCGATACCAACGGTTCCAAAGCCTAAACTCGTTCTACAAAAGTTCAAGGAGGGCTCTGATGACATGGGGGCTTTCCTGGATACCTTTGAGGTAACGGCAAGAGCAGGGTAGTGGCCACGAGAAAAGTGGGCTCTGTATCTCAGAGGAGCACTCACAGGAGCGGGAATGATGGTGGTTTCACGATTGACAGCGGACCAGCAAGAAGATTACGTAGAAGTAAAAGAGACCTTGCTGGCCCAGTATCAAATCTCCACCGAGACCTACCGGAGGAAGGTGTTCGATCAGTCGTTGGATCTCAACAACCCAGATACTTGGTTGAGGTCATACCGTCAGTGGTTCGATCAATGGCTACAGTCCAACCCCAGGAATACACGGAATGCTGTGCTAATTGAGTTGACGCTGGGTAAACTCCCTAGGTGGCTCGAATCCCAAATGAGAAACCTGGATCATGATACTCATAAGGAGTTATGTGAGTCGATTGTGGCAAACCGATCATACACAAGCAGAGATACAGGAGGGCAGCCAACTCGTCAGGTGGGGGCGGATCGACCTACAGGAGGGCAGCCGACTCGTCAGGTGGGGGCGTATCGACCTACAGGAGGGCAGCCGACTCGTCAGGTGGGGATATTCCCGGAACAACCTTCAACGAGAAGGAGGGAGGAAAACAATTACAAACAGAGATGGAACCAAGTGGGTGGGGCAAGCGTGTACTCACCAGCCAAAGACCCCTCTGATGTAAGATGTTTTCGGTGCAATCAATTGGGACACATGAAGCGTGACTGCCGAGTAAAATTCGAGCATGCCCAAATTGGTTGTGAGCTAAACCAAAGAACGTCTGATAATCAGTGGACCAGAGAGGCCCAGCTGAATGGACGAAAGATTCAGGCGTGGCTAGACATGGGATGTACCAAGTCGTTAGTACATGCCCGTTGCTTGCCAAAGGACAGGAGACTGGGGTGGAGCCTTCCATACACCACCGCCAGTGCGACCAAGACATGGTTCCCCGCAGCTGAGGTGACCTTGAACTTGGGGGGGAAGGAATATTAGCTGACTGTGAGTGTGTCACCCCATTTACCAGTGGATATGCTGGTGGGGCAAGATGTTCCGGATCTGAAAGAGCTTCTAATGCAGGAATCAGATAGTGCTGGGAAAGGGGAACCGAACCAAGCTATGGTAACGACCAGAGCCCAGGAGCATGAGAAGGTCATGGAGGATGAGCAATCCAAAACCCAACAAGAGAACGAGAGGGTTATGCTCACTGACCCCGAGGTCAGCGAGGAAGACGAATTAGAATCAAACTTCGAGACGCCGTTTGAGTTCGAAGATGATGTATTCAAAGCCAGCGTGGAGGACAAGAAAGAAACCGAGGATCAGGAGGAATCACAACCTTCACTGATGCCAGACAGAATCAGCCCGACCCAACTCCGCGCTCGACAATTGACTGACCCCTCATTAGAGAAACAAAGGCGACAAGCTGGTGAGGAAGACGGTCCTTACCTTTGGAAGGAAGGAATTCTGATGAAGAAATCGTACAAGAATCAGGGAGAAGACTTGGTCGTTGTTCCACGAGAGTGTCGTACGGAAGTGCTGAAGATGGCCCATAATTCACTGACAGCTGGACACTTCGGTCTAACGAGAACATTAGAGACTATCCGGAGATCCATGGACTGGCCTAATTTAACCCAGGACGTGAGGGAAATGTGTAAGTCATGTCCTACATGTCAATATGCAACCCCCGTGACTGTACAAAGGGCACCCTTACATGCCTTACCGGTTATTAGCACCCCGTTCAAGAGGGTAGCCATGGATATTTTTGGGCCCCTGAAAAGAACGAAGGCGGGGAATAAGTTTGTTCTTGTGGTCATGGATTATGCCACAAAATGGCCAGAAGCATTTCCCCTCAAAAACACTTCTACTGAGACAATCATAGACTGTTTGACCGCAAGGTTGGGCGTCCCAGAAGAAATTCTCTCAGATAATGGGAGTAACTTTATCTCTCGCACAATGAAGCAATTTTGCAAACTCACAGGGATTAGACAGATTAAGACCTCTCGGATGGTATGATAGAACGGTTCAATTCTACCCTCAAAAGATTATTGAGAAAACTGACCCAAAAGTGTGAGAAGGAATGGGACAAGTGTATTCCATTTGTATTGTGGGCTTACCGGGGAACGATACACAGTTCCACAGGGTATTCCCCATTCGAGTTGGTCTATGGGAAAAGGATGAGGACGCCACTGGATGAACTTTCTCGATACTGGAGAGGAGAGCAGGGCGAGAAAGACGTCGAGGTGGTGGAATATCTTCGGGCGTTGAGAGAGAAGATGGAGATAACCCAGGAACTGGCCACTTCCAACGAAACGGAAGCGAAACGAGGCCACAAGAAGTTCCACGACATGAAAGCGAAGGAGAGGAGTTTCCAAGTGGGAGACTATGTCCTGGTCTTCCAACCCAAGCGGCTGGAAAAGCCAAGCAGTGAGTGGAGAGGTCCAATGGTTATAACGAGGAAATTAACCAATGTAACTTACGAGGTGGACTTTGGTCAAGATCCCAAACGATTCCGAACCTTCCACGTCAATGGGCTAAAGGCTTGGAATTCTCCAGTACCAGCAGTATTCTTTTCCGAGGATCAGGAAACGTCCGAATCCACATCTGAGGATGAGGAGGAAAAGAAACAGCATAAGACAGAATTAACATCACAACAGAGAAAGGAACTCGATCAACTCAAGCAGGAATTCCAAGATGTGATAAAGGACGTGCCAGGAAGAACCACGATGATTGAACACAACATACAAACAGGAGAGGCATCCCCGATTCGACTGCCGGCATATCGTCTTGCCCACTCGTCTCATGAATGCCTAAGACAAGAGATCAAAACACTCTTAGAACAGAAGATTATCAGACCTTCAAAGAGCCCCTGGGCCGCCCCAGTGGTGCTGGTCCTAAAAAAGATGGCACAAAAAGACTGTGCGTGGACTACAGGAAATTGAACTTAGTCACTCAAGCAGATCCCTACCCCATCCCACGAATAGAGGAATTGATAGATGGGATTGGAAATTCTCGATGGATCACTGCCTTGGATCTTACCAAGGGATATCACCAGGTGCCGATGGAGCGAACGAGCCAGGAGAAAACAGCTTTCGTAGCCCCCTGGGGGAAGTACGAGTTTCTGACAATGCCATTTGGACTCGTTGCAGCCCCATCAACCTTCCAAAGGTTGATGGACCAAATCTTCAGCGACACTTACGAATATGCCACTGCATATTTGGATGACATCATCATCCACAGCCAAACGTGCATGACACATCTCAAGGAAGTATTCTCCAGATTAAGGGAAGCAGGCCTTAATATCAAGGAGACGAAATGTAATTTCGCTTGCAATATGTGCACCTACCTAGGACATGTGGTAGGTGGAGGAAAGATTCGACCCATGGAGGCAAAGGTCAGAGCAGTACGGGACTTCTTAACCCCAAAGATGAAGAAGGACGTTAGGGCATTTTTAGGGCTCTGTGGCTACTATCGGAGGTTCATACCCTCTTTCTCGACAGTAGCAACTCCTCTCTCTGACCTCACTCGAAAGGACTCTCCAAATCGAGTTATTTGGACGAGCAAGGAGGAAACAGCTTTTCACGGATTAAAAAGACTGTTGACCACATATCCGGTTCTGAACACACCGATATGGGGGAGAAGTTTTACACTTCAGACGGACGCGTCAAACACCGGAATTGGCTATGTTCTAAGTCAAAACGATGATGAAGGGGAAGAACATCCGATAGCATTTGGTTCCCGGAAGCTACTGCCTAGGGAGACTAAATACTCAGCCATGGAGAAGGAGGGCCTGGCAATTGTGGAAGGAGTCAAACATTTTCGTGTGTATCTGGAGGGAGTCCCTTTCCAGATCTTGACAGACCACAACCCACTAACCCACCTATCGAGATTAAAGGACAGCCACTGACGAATTGCTAGATGGATTTTAACTCAGCAACCATATAGTTATACAATGGTTTACTGCCCAGGAAGTCAGAATGGGAATGCAGACGGACTCTCCCAAGAACATGGTTCTCATCTAAAGGAGGGGGAAATGTCAGAAACCTTTCTGACTAATGAATACCAACCAGGAAACACACAACTGCCTATTCAACCACACAAGCAGAAAGTACATCAAGATACACAACCACAAACCACACAGAATGGACAAAGCTCACCTGTAGTCCTGGAAGACCTTGAAAGTCTTCTATAGACACAGCACGGACAACTGCAAACATTCTGATTGGTCACCGGAAAGGGAGTGTCCAGACAAACAGCTCGGAATTATAAAAGACAGCTGAACAAACTAGAACAGGGGGGGGGGGGGGGGGGGGAAGGGAGGCTGCTAGGATTTAGCAGGTGGTCTACAATTGGATTGTGGGCGTCAATCAGTGTGATTCTGAGATTAGGTTACCTGGTGTCTGGATAGACAAAGTGTAGGACCTAGGTGGAGCTTAGGAGAGATTCACTGACAGGCGGCCAGAATGATTATACTGATTATAGTTTTGTTTTGTTTTTGCAAGAGCTCCACATACCCCCTGGAAACCTCTCGTGTACCCCAGGGGTACGTGTATCCCAGTTTGGGAACCATTGGTCTAAGGGGAACTTCAGGTTTATGTACCTTAGGGAGCCCATAAATCAGTGGTGGCCTACTTCCAGTGGGATTGTACAATGCATTTGTTATTTCTTCCATTTTCTCCGTATTCTTTGACACACGATTCACCTTGCTTTCCTGTGCGTTGGTGGAATCCTTCTTCAGTATTCCATATGTTTGGTTTTCAGCATTCCCGTCAGCTTTGAAATGTACCTGTCCATTGTCATCAGAACTGTTGTCTTCCCTTTGTCTGCTGGTAAGATTACGAGCTCTTCCATCTTCCTCAGTTCTCCAATGGCCTTTCTCTGTTCCTTCGTCAGGTTGTGGTTTTCTTGCTCTATCAATATTATACAGTAGGCCTGTATATACTATAACTAAAAACTCAAGTAGGTACTCAATGGAACATTGCCAATGATCTACTGCTCCTCACTCCCGCCTCTTGTTGGTGCTTGCGCATGTACAGTACTCGCTGCTTAGCAATGGTAACAACCATGTGGACAACCTTTTTCTCTAAGATCAGCACTTGAATGAGATGTATAGGGCTGGAGCTACTCAATTGCTACTTCTCAACTCTCAAGAAATGCAGTGGAAAGCCCATCATTATCTGTCTAATGTGTAACTGCTTACACCGGAGCAGATCGTCCATGCTTCCCATGTGAAAGGCATTGCTTGCCAGTTGTGAGTTAGGTTTGTCCTTTTTTCCATCCCTTCTGTTGATGAAGGAACATTCAGATGAATTGTGACATGAGATCTGATAAATGGGCTCTTATCGAAGGGAGGCTGCTAGGATTTAGCAGGTGGTCTACAATTGGATTGTGGGCGTCAATCAGTGTGATTCTGAGACTTAGGTTACCTGGTGTCTGGATAGACAAAGTAGGACCTAGGTGGAGCTTAGGAGAGATTCACTGACAGGCGGCCAGAATGCATTATACTGATTATAGTTTTGTTTTGGTTTTGCAAGAGCTCCACATACCCCCTGGAAACCTCTCGTGTACCCCAGGGGTACGTGTATCCCAGTTTGGGAACCATTGGTCTAAGGGGAACTTCAGGTTTATGTACCTTAGGGAGCCCATAAATCAGTGGTGGCCTACTTCCAGTGGGATTGTACAATGCATTTGTTATTTCTCCCATTTTCTCCGTATTCTTTGACACACGATTCACCTTGCTTTCCTGTGCGTTGGTGGAGTCCTTCTTCAGTATTCCATATGTTTGGTTTTCAGCATTCCCGTCAGCTTTGAAATGTACCTGTCCATTGTCATCAGAACTGTTGTCTTCCCTTTGTCTGCTGGTAAGATTACGAGCTCTTCCATCTTCCTCAGTTCTCCAAGGGCCTTTCTCTGTTCCTTCGTCAGGTTGTGGTTTTCTTGCTCTATCAATATTATACAGTAGGCCTGTATATACTATAACTAAAAACTCAAGTAGGTACTCAATGGAACATTGCCAATGATCTACTGCTCCTCACTCCCGCCTCTTGTTGGTGCTTGCGCATGTACAGTACTCGCTGCTTAGCAATGGTAACAACCATGTGGACAACCTTTTTCTCTAAGATCAGCACTTGAATGAGATGTATAGGGCTGGAGCTACTCAATTGCTACTTCTCAACTCTCAAGAAATGCAGTGGAAAGCCCATCATTATCTGTCTAATGTGTAACTGCTTTCCGGGGTACAGCAGTTATATCTGCCCCTGTGTCCAAATGAAACCTGCATGGCTTCCCATTGATTTTTCCTTGCCTTTTTAACTCTGGCAAGTGGGAGCTTGGTGATTTGACCCGTCCTAGAGAATGTTTCTCCTGACAATCACGCCTAATGTGCCCTGGCTTTTTACAGTTGTAACACACAACCTTAGGGCTAAAGGATGAGCTTGACTACCTCCTGAACTATGGCTATGTGGGCTTCTGGGATACTGCCGGGTTTCCCTAGGCTTACCCCAACCTTGCCTAGTGTGCACCGCCCCACCCTTAATGTAAGAAGACTCACCTTCCTTCCTTGTGGATGAAGACCACGTATCCTGCCTCCGGCGCTGCTGCCCGTCTGGTTGTGGCTGTAGTCAGAGCATCCGTTTCTTCTCATAATATCCCTTGGATTCCCAGAGTTCCTGTAGGGCTTCAGCTTTGTGGTATCTCGAAGCGTTGGGCTTTTGAGTTACGTACAGCAGAGCTTCATTGGAATAGTTCCTCAGCATTACTCCCTGAAACATCTCATTCAGTGCGTCCTCAGTGTTGTTCAGTAGAGGTTTGATCCGCGACAGTGCTTTGTTCGTTCTTTGTAGGAAGGAGCGAGGATCCTCTTCCAGCTTGGGATTATCGAGCCAAATAACTTTTCTGGCCTGGTTTGGCGTTGATCCGAGTCGTTCGATTAAATCAATTTGATAGGGGTCTCCTCCTTTGGCGACAACTCCAAGAAGACAGATAACGCCTTACCCCCTAACTGCTTCCGCAGGATTTGCTGCCACTGTTCTTCCCCGATACCTGCCTCCAGCATGGATGTTTCGAAGCTCTGTAGATAGGCTTCTGCTTCTGTCGTGTCGTCCCATGTCTTTAAGTGTTGACTGATAGATTGTTGGGCTTTCTCCTTGTCTCTTCTTTCCTGATAATTTCGATCTTCGTCTCGTCTCTTAGTCTCCCTGTCAAACTGTCGGTCCTGCTGTTCTAACAATCGTATGACAGTTTCCAGATCCATAGCATTGGGCGGTATAGAAGCCCTCCCATCCGTACTTCTTTCCAGCGTGCTGCTGTCGCTAGCCACGCCAAGTATAAAATATTCTCCCCCTCACTTCTCGAGACTTGGGGCAGAGTTGAATGCGGCATCTTGGAGGCAGAGCGTAATTTCCTGTCCTTTGACATTGCTTGTAATATTATAGTAGCGTTGATGGCTTCCCGAGTACTGCTGTCCCCAAATCCAGAGACGTGCACCACCACTGCCACCAGATGTGAAGGGTCGATCGTGCTGAAATAGCCTAAAGCTATCCACCCTTCAGTTATGGTAGATGCTGCCACCTGGTAATGCCTCTATGACTATTCCCTTAACTAGGATAACCAGAGAAATTTAGGTTAAGAGTAGCTTATAAAGGTAATAGTTAATCAGGAAGACAAGACTAATGAGATTCTAACTGGCAGGGCCCGGCCAGGCAGGAAACAGGATGTGGTAATCCTACAATACATGGACAAGTTACAAATATACAGAAATGCCATAGGGCTCCATATGTCTATATAAACTATCTGAGGTCCCACATCATAAGTTAAAAACTAACTAACACTTACTCAATAATTAGTGAAGTCATTGTGAGTGTTATGATCATTACAATAATTAACTCATTAGGAATAACTCATTAGGAATGTTAGTTCACTGGCCAGGCAGGCCATGTTGAGTGGCCCTCAACACCCACTGTATCAAATCCTCAGTCCTGCACTCTTCAACCATTGCTAACCTAATGCAAAAACTGGAAATCAATGTCCAGACCCTTGTAATCCTGGTGCAAAATACTTGGGATTTAGTATCTACGCCAATTCAAGCTGAGCTGGACAATATCTGTGGAACTGTTTCCTCCCTTTCTTTGGCCCCCCCCACCCTTCATGTCTTGCCCAGTTATCACAGTAAGTGTTGAACAATCCTCTTCAACAAATGTTTTCCTGTCCCTCCAGTTTCTTATTGGTCAAAAGTCTCCTAAGTCAACCCCACCAACCTGGGTTGCATTCCATCTCTTACTTACCAAGATCAAACTTGTGCTTCCCCTCAGTAGCCGAGGTTCTAAATCACTTCTTCTTTAAGCTGTTTTAACAAGTCTTCTCCACCCCTCTGAATCACACACCGTCTCCTCTGCCCTTCCCTTGCCCTCCGAGCCCCTCTGCTCACCAGATGAGATTGTAAGTCTTCTAACTTGCATTGCCTCTGAGGAATCGACTGGCCCTGATTCTATCTCTGCCAGAATGCTTAGATCCACAGCTGCATCCATATCAATTCCTCTTTCTCTTATCTTTAATTCCTCCCTCTCTACTGGTGTACTACCCACTGACTGGAAGCATTTCTTTGTAGTTCCTATCCCAAAAACATCTCCACCCTCGTCTTTCCCCCAGGATTATCGTCCAATCTCCTTATTATCACTAATAAGCAAAGTATTAGGACGCCGCATATTTAACTATTTACACAAACTTATCATTGACCCTCTGGTGGGAAGGGATGAAGGTAGGTAATGGGAAGAGAAGATTGAGGAAATGGGGAATAACACAGATATTATCAGGTGCAGGTGTGTCACGAGGGGCAGTTACTTCAATAATGTTACCTTTAAAAAATATATATTTATGATAAGGAATAGCCAATGAATTATATTCACTCACCATCTGGGTGATCATTTTTTGCCTCTTTTCTTGAGGTCGCTTTCCTTTCCGCTTTTTACCAACCTATTATAATTTATAAAAGTCATAATTCTAAAGCCACACCACAATACCAGTGAGAGCCTTACACTAGCAGACTTCCTTTCTGTGTCCTGCTCAGCTTCTGTAGCATGAATGTCTACTCCAGCCTGCTAGCTAGTGTAGGAATATCATGGCTGGTTAGTATCCTGGCTACCTGCATTATTCATTACACCAGAACATAATTACAAACCATAGAATCAACACCCAAGTGTCATTAGCCACACATTCCTATTGCTGATATTTCCCCCCTATGGTGCAACCTCCCCACCTTGGATGGCACAATCATCACCAGCTGCTAAGCCCTCCAATAACCGGCTGCATGGCACAACTGTGACTGAATCTTCCTCTGGCCAAAATGCCACACGGTAGCCTTCATTAACAAGACCAGAATTAGATGCATGTACCAACTTGCATACCTAAATCACAATTGCACACTGCTAAAGCCAGGTTTACAAATGATGCCAGCTCTTATGTTTCATTTGACATAAAAATAGTCATGCGCATAGGGCTTTGCAATGTATTTGAAACCTTCTTATGTATTGAACCACACCTTAGCACATGCATGTTCTGATCATGCTCCATTATCAAATGAAAATAAGCCTGATCACTACACAATACTTGGTGAACATGCACAAGCATATAAAAATAGAGCTACACAAGCTGCTACTAATAAAATGTAATGTAACACTGAAATATCAGCAAGTATATATTACAATGCTCACAACTACTGTACTAGCAGAGCACCTACAGTTTAGACTTGGTAACATAAAGCTACAGCTACATACCTAGAACAAGGCTCAACTACTGTACTAGCAGAGCACCTACAGTTTAGACTTGGTAACATAAAGCTACAGCTACATACCTAGAACAAGGCTCAACTACTGTACTAGCAGAGCACCTACAGTTTAGACTTGGTAACATAAAGCTACAGCTACATACCTAGAACAAGGCTCAACTACTGTACTAGCAGAGCACCTACAGTAGTTTAGACTTGGCAACATAAAGCTACAGCTACACACCTAGAGCAAGGCTCAACTACTGTACCAGCAGAGCACCTACAGTTTAGACTTGGCAACATAAAGCTACAGCTACATACCTAGAACAAGGCTCAACTACTGTACTAGCAGAGCACCTACAGTAGTTTAGACTTGGCAACATAAAGCTACAACTACACACCTAGAGCAAGGCTCAACTACTGTACCAGCAGAGCACCTACAGTTTAGACTTGGCAACATAAAGCTACAGCTACATACCTAGAACAAGGCTCAACTACTGTACTAGCAGAGCACCTACAGTAGTTTAGACTTGGCAACATAAAGCTACAGCTACACACCTAGAGCAAGGCTCAACTACTGTACCAGCAGAGCACCTACAGTTTAGACTTGGCAACATAAAGCTACAGCTACATACCTAGAACAAGGCTCAACTACTGTACTAGCAGAGCACCTACAGTAGTTTAGACTTGGCAACATAAAGCTACAACTACACACCTAGAGCAAGGCTCAACTACTGTACCAGCAGAGCACCTACAGTTTAGACTTGGCAACATAAAGCTACAGCTACATACCTAGAACAAGGCTCAACTACTGTACTAGCAGAGCACCTACAGTAGTTTAGACTTGGCAACATAAAGCTACAGCTACACACCTAGAGCAAGGCTCAACTACTGTACCAGCAGAGCACCTACAGTTTAGACTTGGCAACATAAAGCTACAGCTACATACCTAGAACAAGGCTCAACTCTACTGTACTAGCAGAGCACCTACAGTAGTTTAGACTTGGCAACATAAAGCTACAACTACACACCTAGAGCAAGGCTCAACTACTGTACCAGCAGAGCACCTACAGTTTAGACTTGGCAACATAAAGCTACAGCTACATACCTAGAACAAGGCTCAACTACTGTACTAGCAGAGCACCTACAGTAGTTTAGACTTGGCAACATAAAGCTACAGCTACACACCTAGAGCAAGGCTCAACTACTGTACCAGCAGAGCACCTACAGTTTAGACTTGGCAACATAAAGCTACAGCTACACACCTAGAGCAAAACACTGAGAAGGGTAGGAACTTACTTCTGCTTATGATTGTTTCCTTCAGAGCTTTCCTAAAAGTCATCCTCCTGCAAATCTTCTGTGATTCGGAATGGCGAGCAACTATCCAACTGTCTTGAATAAACTCTTCAACTGTTTTGAATAGCCACGCATTATACCGCGCCTACAGGTGCGTGTGCAATTGTCATTTGTCTTGTGCACTGATTCGCGATGTCGATTCGCAAACCGTGCATACCAACGGTGCGTACCACGGTGCTTTCCAATGGTGCATTGTACGTACCTACATCCGTTCGCTGTGCATTCTAAAATGGTAACACTTCCGTTGCATTTGAACCCATCATGCGAACAACGTACGTTGATCGAAATGCAACGTAAAGTTATTTTTGGCCGCTACTGTAAGTTACTGTTCCTCTGTGTGGTCACCTCCTCCCTCTTCTTGTAATTTAATATCCTTAGAGAACATGTTCAGTTCTTTGTACTCAGACTCTGTACTCACCAATGGACTTCTGACTATGCCTCCAACCTCTCCACCCTTAAACTTCCTACACTCTCAAATAGACATGCTCGGGCCAAGCTCCTTCTAATTTACAAAATAATAAACAATACATTCATTTTCCTCCAGACTCAATCCAATTGGCTCCTACTCCACTCATGTCGTCTTCTTGTCAATATATACCACCCATCGAACATCATAATCCCATTCTCCCGCACTGCATCCATGCAGTCTTCCTTCATTTCCTCTGCCACAGCTCTTTGGAACTCACTCCCAACCTCCATTAGATCCTCGTCCTCACTCTCTTCCTTCAAATGATTTATTAAACAATTCTTCGCCTAACATCAATCATTTTTCTACCTATCATGTTATCATGTATGTAAGGCTCTAAATAGCTTTTGCTACTGAGCTAATTTTTCAACCAAAAAACAAAACTAAAAACAACAACTGAGTTTTGTTTATACTTGATGGAGTTTGGAGGCCTAGTTTTCTACAGGCAATGCTTGGACTTACTAACCAACTAAAAGCTAGCACTATTGGAGAGGAGATGATATACAATGTTATTTTTGGCTGGCTGGTGTGCTAGCTGCAAAAAGACAAGCTCTTTCAGCCTAGCTACGTGGATTTTAAGAATGAGTTTGCTGGTCTTCCTGAAGAAGTGTAAAAGAGCATTCACTGCTCTGTTCCAAAAGAGCTGGTCATGACTGCTTAATTTGGTTGTTTGTATTTAATTCCTTTTTACCAGTTATTATAATTACTTTATTAGTATTTAATGAATGAATGAAGTTAATGAATGAATGAATAATCAATTTTTTTTAAAGTGTTTGTGATAATATAATGGGTTAGCTACCATTTCCGACTATAGCTTTTATCCTCTGCTGCTTACTTTGACATAAACTGTCCATCTCAGGAAAAGACTTCCAGATCTGTGTGGTAATGTTCAGCAAACATGTTGCACATTTCAGTGACTTCACAATATACATTGAAAGGGAATCGAAAAGCTTATGTTAAATTATTCTGTACTTTAGACAATAGAGGTCAATCAATTGGCAGGCCAATAGTTTCTATTGACCTTGGTGGACAACAGAACCATAGGAGCTGTTTCCTGTCTCTCTACACTAGATCTAGACTATACCCGAGAGGTTCATGTAGCTCTCATGAAAGAAGAGGCATCGTCAACACAGTTCCTTCTGGCAGTTGTTGCAAATAGTGAAGTATACAGGGATGTGGAATATATTCACAAAGAGAGGAAAATATGATATATACTTTTGCAAACCATAGTTACTGATTTAAAACCATCAAGGTAGGTGAACAAAATACAATTAGGAGCTTTCAATTGGCAGGTCAATATTTTCTAATGGCCTTGGTGGACAACTGAACCATAAGCTTTCGGTCTCTCTATACTATATCTAGACTATACCCAAGAGATTCATGTAGCTCTCATGATGCAAATAATGAGAAAAGGCATCATCGACACAATTCCTTCTGGTAGTTGTTGCAAGTATATAGGAATATGGAATAGCTTCAAAGAGAGGAAATTATGATATATACTTTGGCATAAGCAGTAGTTACTTGTTTAGAACCATCAAGGTAGGTGAAAAAAATACAGGTCAAGGGCCAGGGAGGTAGTGGCATTCAGAGGATGATGTGGAGAAGGTCCATACACTGTATAGACAAGAGAAATACAGGCAGCTCAGTTGATATGATGTACATGTATACAACAAATATTCGTAAGATATTCGTAAACTACTCTGATTGACCACTAAAATTTCATTAGCTACATAGTGTAAGTAGATGAAAAGCTTATCTCATCTGAGGAAGACCACAGTACCTACAACACCAATGATAGATGTGATCATATGTACAATAATTACATAATTACAGCTAACAACTAAATACATTCATGGAGCTTGGGGAGTGAGCACATACTCTGCTGATTAAACTATCAGCACAGGTGTCTAGTATATTATAGAAGTGCTGTAAAACTATTAATCACACAATCTATTCGTTCGAAATTTGCAGTTTGCCTTTAGCTTTTGAGACAGGCCACTACCAGAGCATCCTGTTTCTAATTTTATAGTTATGGAAGCTTATGGTCATGGAGCAGCAAGTAGCCACCTTTGTTACAGGTCTAGGTAGGAGCAAGTAGGAAACCTCACATCGCCAAAGTATTTGGTACAGTCAGTATGGTCAGAAGAGGTCATTTAATTCTTTGCAACTAC
This sequence comes from Cladorhizidae sp. MBARI D1340-BT2, assembly GCA_028752905.1. Classification (NCBI taxonomy): domain Eukaryota; kingdom Metazoa; phylum Porifera; class Demospongiae; order Poecilosclerida; family Cladorhizidae; species Cladorhizidae sp. MBARI D1340-BT2. The sequence continues at coordinate 28,345,128 of JAQNBH010000015.1, read as the reverse complement.
TTTTCAAATTATGACTGGATGTATGCGGATCATGTGCAATAACTTGTGATATCACCTTTAAATTCTTTCTCTAACAAGAACTTAAGTGCAACTGAGCAAGCTCTGCATAAAGGTATAGAAGTTTAGTCTCACACTATATAGCTACCCCATAAGAATCTGGCTAGCAAGAATGCCATTGGGAAAAACCAACGTAAAAAATCGTGGACCCTCACAGAAGTGTCAACATTCTCCTAAGAATCCACAGCGTTTTCTAGAACATGAAGTATCACCAGAATCCTATTACTGTCCAGGGTAGGGACTAGACTCATCTGACATTGTTCGCATTCTTCGCCAACAAAATCCCTGTCACGCCTTCCTTTTCAGTGCTCGCTTACCGAGGAACTTAACTGCCAAGTTTGGACATGCCTAACTGCTGTGTTTGGAGAAATACACTTTTTACAGCACTGGTATCCTTGCAAGAGGTATGGTGAAGCATATTCATAATAGTTGTCTATTTAGGAAGTAAACCATATTTGGTAAAGCTAATGAAATCACGTGGTTACGACTTTGGACCATCATAAATTCTGCATATTTCACTCGATGTATTTGATATAATTTAAAAGCTGGATCTGTGTGTGTGCTCTTTTTTGGTACTAACAATTGTCCCCCCCGCCAATATTACAGGTAGGCAGAGGGACCTCAAAACCTTCATGCCTTACTACTCTGCAGTTGTGGCCCCTAATTAGAAAGTGCTGGACTAATATCAGTGGCAAGAGGAAGTCCTACTCCACAAAATGAGTGTTTTTATTAGGTGCTAAAACATGACTACTTTTATTCAAGCTTGGTGCTAAAAAATCAATTTTAGAAAATTGATTTTCACATTTTAACAAAATCATTTTGTAGAATAAAGGCTGAGTCACAATATGAGACTAGGATGTGTGCCACATCATGTACGTAACTGAGCGTAACATTATCATAATTTATTGTGATATGGTCCGCATTTATGCTACATAATGCTATGCACCATGCCCCACTTCAATAGACATAGTTCTAATCCAGCGTTAGTAGCGTAGTGTCGAACCAATCAGATTCACTCATTTGACACAGCTAGCAACTTGACACGGCGTCTATCATAAGGAGAAGCTGATTGAAGCAGTTTACTTGTTTCCTTGACTATGGCAGCTGTTGAATAGGGCCTATAGAGATCTGATACCAAAGAGAATGCTTGGAAAGAAGTGGCCAGCAAAGTAAATTTAGCTATAATTTTTTAAGCTAATAGGAACCACGGTTACTATTTACTTGCTTCCAATCTACCTGCGATCACTAGATCACTATTGGAAGGGTGGTTATAATTGGAAGAGCATTACTATTAGTTGCAGCTGTGAAGGAGTTCAAGTACCTGTTTGAAGGAAAATTAATCCTTTGTATGCCTGTGCCTCAATGGTTGAGTACCCTGTCCAGAAAGCAGAAATCTCATTTTTTTTAAAGAAACCTAATGAGCAATTATTTGGGTACGTGTCTTATTGCTATTTGCATCCCTGAATAGCATCCCTGGTTACAAAGTAAGTTTACTAAGGTAAGAGTGTACATTATATTACCAGCCAAGTTTTTGTGCCCTTCAATTTTAATTGTAGTAAACAGTGAGCTAGCCAGTATGCAGGCCAGGTCCTCTGCGCCACCATCTAGGTCTGCAAGTGTGGACTCCACCACTCCACACCCTCTAGGGAGTCAGTTTTTGTTCTTTTAGGAATTTGTAATGCGGTGTGTATAAAGTGTGGGTGATTGACAGAATTCAAATGACATGATTTAAATCGATTGCTGATGATCCATCTATCCTGAATCACTAAACTCGATATTATTGTAATGCCCATTCTTTCATCCATCACTCCTGACTTGATCACAATGTTCACTTGTAGGAGTATAGGTGGAGTCGCTGGGTCCAAAAGTCTGCTGCTGAGTTCATGGAACCTAAGCTCCCTAATATATTGCTACAAGAGATTGGTCCAAACTGCTGGTAGTTTGTATCTCCCTCAGTCTTGGTTCAGGGCCCGGTTGTGGATGGACTCATTTATGCCATGTTTGAACCCACTTTGATTCAATAAACAAACCCTACTCTTCTCCAGGTTCATACTGTCTGTCTTCTGGCTTGTCCATGCATGTTCCTAGACACCACACCTCTGAGTTAGAAAGGCTGTGGTGTCAACGTTCACTGAAGGGATGTTTAAAGGGGTGGACGATGCAATAATTTTTACAAAGTAAAACTGTGGCTATGACTTTGGAGCTCCATAGATTCTGCATACTCTGCTCTATGAACTTGATATGTAGCTCAAAAGATAGCGCTCTCAGTGTGCTCTCTTTGGTGTTAAAAACTGCTAGTACATGCAGTCAAAGTTAGGGACTGCAAAACCTGCATGCTTGAATTCTCTGCAGTTCTGACTCCTGATTGGAAAATGCCGGACAGTTGAAATTGGTATCAATGGCAAGAGGAAGAAGCCCTACTCTTCAATAAGGGTGTTCATTATCTAAAATGTTAAGTATGTGGTGAAGCATGTGGGTTGAAAATCATTCAACCCTCATCTTGACCAATCTTTTAATCCACCATGTTTCTCATTTTAGTACTTAATGAAATTACTCTTATTGTAGAGTAGGGCTTCCTCTTGCCGCTGATACCTGACCAATCAGTACCCAGAACAGCTGAGAATTTAGGTATGCAGGTTTTCAGGCCACCCACTTTGACTGCATGTAACTTTGGCATGGTTATACTTACATGTATACAACAGATTTTAGTAACAAAAGAGAGCACAGAGAGAGAGCGCCATATTTTGAGCTATATATTAAGTTCGTAGAGCAAAGTGGGCGGAATCTATGGAACTCCAAAGTCTAACCCAAACACTTTGTAAAAAAAATGGTATCGTAAGTCTTTTTGATATGTGAGGCATCACAGTTATTACATTTGATGTGGTAAACTGGACCTGCCACCCTCTGCTTCAGGATCTTAACTTTCAACCTTACCCGCAACTGCCGCAAGGTGTTAATTGAACCCAAAATGTTTGTACACCCTTTTCAGGTGTCCAGATGCACCTCTGACATCAGTTCTTAACTGCTTTTTGGGGAGCACAGTGTGAGAACTCACAAGAGTGATATCAGGACCTATAACTTCTTCCTCCAAGTTTACACTCTCACCTTCCCTCCCCTCCCCAAAAATCTATTCAGAGTCACCATCAAGGCCAATACTTTCTTAATATATTACTTCTCTTCTTCTTATCACTAACAACACTCTGCTTTATTCCTCAAAGTTTTAACATCACTGCGATAGCTCTTGAAGTTAAGGTACACTATTGGTCTCTGTATGTATGTTTCAGTTATACTCTTGATACTATCTTCATGTGTAAAACAGTTACCATGTCCAAAAAGGCTAGTATCATCTCCATTCTGAAAAACCCTCAACAATTTCCTCCTCCTCTGTCATCCACTTGGTCAATGGTGTTGGTGAATGATTGGGCAAACTCCTTTAGCAACACTGTGGGTATCATCTACATAGCATTTCCACCTTCGAGGGGGTTGTTCAGCTGTGGCCAGTACTCTTTCATCAAAATCCTCCTACAAGTCACAGACAGTTGGGAATACTGTAGATCACATTGTGTACCATTCACTTAAAAAACAAAAACAATTGAGGAACAGACTAAGCAGTTCCACAACATCATCTTGTTTGAGGGGAATTGTTTTATTCAGGGTATTGTCTTCTAGTCTTTTCCTGATGATCTCTAGGTCCTGGCATGCAAATGAGCTTTTCTTCCTCAGTCATAAATTTCTTGAGTTTTTGAAAAGCCTCTTTCTCTTGCTGATCATGCGAGACAGTATGGACACTGGGCATGGGCGCCGCCGATTGACTGGACAGGATCCCTCTTCTTAGCACTGAGAGGGCCACTCTGGTAGAATTTGTACCATATTAGACAAGCAAGTTAAGGTTTGAATTGTCAGCAATGCTGCAAAAACTAAACTCTATCAATCTCGATCATAAATCAGCCCATACTATCATTTAATCCTGATGACTGATATACAATGGGGCACCCCTGGCACTGCCACTGAACCAGATATGTAACTTGCACGTCCATATGAGGTAGTACTATAAAACTGACAATTGGTGCTTGTAGCATAGAGGGCTTGTAAACTGGTATTCTCATCAGACAATAATTCATTGTACTTTTCATTATTCTCTCTCATTGTGACTACTGACACTTATCAGCATATATATTTGCCCATTCTTCAGTTGTTGTACGGCTCTCCACTCTTCCTTTGACACATTTTAATCATTGAGCTGGACTTTCTTCTAACCACTTTGCCCTCAACTCGATGGCATCACAGGTTCCGACATGAAGATGCACACACAACCACAATATTCTCCACTGGCATATTCCTAGGTGATCATTAAAATTCAACGTGTTCTTCAAGATAGACATTTCCAGGTCAAATTAGTGTCCTGTCAAAACACCAGTTCGTACATTCTACATTTCTGTTTCTGGGCTGAATTTTCTTCATAACTCTCTTAAATTTGTTTTTACGGTCTTTAATTTCATGCTGTTTTCTCTTGTATGCATGTGCGATGAATTGAGTCACCCCTTCTGCCATAGTTGGCTGCTCACTTTTGTTGCTTAACTCTTAGAACCCGAGCGGCCGATTTATCGGCCGATACCTAGAGTGGTATATACCCGAGCGGCCGATTTTTCGGCTTTTTTTTTCCCCCTCTCATTAAAAAAATTAAAAAATTTTTTTTTTTTTTGCATTATAATCAACTTTGAACGTTTTAGAACGTTTTAGTAATTTTTTCCTCCAGGACCATAGGGTGGCAGGCACGCACATATTAGGGAGCATAGGGTTCTAAGGGTTAAAGCGTTTTTTTAATACTAATTATCTACTTGATTTTTCTCAACGTTTGGCAATTCTAACTCCCGAGAAGGGTTTTCAGCTCTATGATTCCCAATCTCAGAGTCAGTGGTGTTATGTGGTGGTGTTTGCAATGTAGGTTTGAATGTAGGTGATTTTCGAACCACACAACTTTCTTGGCAAACATTCTCAAAGTCCTGCATCAACTTGATACATTCTTGTCCATATTTACATCATATATTGATGAAGATTCGTATAGTAAAATGCTTTAACAGTTTATCTCTGGTTATAATTATAAGGCCTCCTTTTGCTGATCACTGCTGATTTGTGTTCCTGTGACCTCACCTGTACCATGTAGAAGTGGATATTGTAATCAAGTCAGCAGTGAAGGACAAAATCTCAAAAACGAGCATTTCAATTATATCAAGAGCTAATGACTTTCTAAAACTCTAGCTGAAACTTTGAGTGAGTAAATTTTGAGTTGATTTTTGATAATTCATTGTAATTCAAATGAGAGTTCGTTGAAAGAGATATAATATATTAAAATCAACAGATCTATTCGGATTCAAAGTTTGTATATCTGACGAGACATTTGCAACAGTCCACACTAGCTCACACCAACACATCCATAATATGTATATATTCTAGTCCACAGTTACCAAGGTGTCTATCATTATTAATTATGCAATCATCATTAATTACAATGAGTCACTAATTACAATTGCAATGCAACTGCAATTAGCTTACATACGCTCCCCCTTTATAAAAGCTCATCCCGAGCTTTAAGGCTGGTTCACAACACGACGCTGGCCGAGTGTTGCATTGCATTGCAGTTTGTCAATTGACCTTCGACCAAGTGCCAAGGACATGCGATGTTCTGATTGGTCCGATGCTCCATTTCAAATGCTGGATTAGGAAAAAGTTCTAATCCAACATCTGAAATGCAGCGTCGGACCATTCAGAACATCACATGTCGATGACACTCGGATCAAAGGTCAATTGACAAACCGCAATGTAATGCAACGCTCGGCCAGCGTCGTGTTGTGAACCAGCCTTTAGGCTCCATTACATTCTGGTCCCTTTGTGGGTAACATCTATGTGGAGTTTCAGTAGGTGGGTGGATTGTGATATGGTCAACTCCATGTGTGTTCCATGATCGTTCACATGGTGTGGTTGCTGTTTCACTATCTTTAGCATCAGAAATGTCTGGTTGAATTCAATGTCGTAGATGGTTGACATGCACAATTCTGAATCGGTTGCTATTCTTAATTTCAACATTGAGCGAGCTCTTGATCGATTTCACCACCCAACCTCCTTCCTTTTGAGGTTCCAACTTTCCAGTAGTGGGTACAGAGAGCCAAACAGTGTCACCTACTGCAAATTAAGGAGTGTTTGAGTGATGGTCGTATGTGCACTTTTGCGAGTGTGCAGCAGATGCAAGGTTTGCTTCCAGAAAATCTCTTGAGTTCTGCTAATTTTGCCTGCACGTTCTCAGGGTATACCTGAGCATCAAATGCAGCTAACTTGGCGAGAGATACCTTAGAGTGGTTTCTTCCATACATCAAGAGAAACGGAGTGGAGAGAGTAGATGAGTGGATGGATGCGATAGGCATATAGAACGAGTGGTAGGTGTTTTTCCCAGTCGTCTTGTTTGTCTACATAGCTTCGTAAAAGTTGCAGAAGAGTACGGTTAAATCACTCGATCATTCCATCTCCTTGAGGATGATATGCCATAGTTCTGGACTTCTTTACTCCAAATGCTTCCAATGCTTGTGCAAGGACTGTGCTTTCAAAGAGGGTCGGGAGTTTCCATGCCCTTGTTGCATTTTCCCATCGGTTAGCTTATCTCATATCTATGAAACCATTCCCCTGCATCACCACTTGTAAAAGGCTTGGGTATACTGATGTTGCTCACCCATTCTCTGCTACCAATGTAAGGATTCAAAGTTTGTATATCTGACAAGACACTTACAACAACTTAACAACTCAGTCCACACTAGCTCAGTCACATGATCACATCAACACATCCATATATGCACATATTCCACTCCACAGTCACCAAGGTGTCTATCATTACTAATTATGCAATCATCACTAATTACAATTTCCATGCAACCACATATAGTATAATTATGGTTCACTTTGCCAACAGCCTAGTAAACTAACACTTCCTCTTTCCATTGTGTGGGATTTCTGATAGCATGACAGAACATTAAAAATAAAAACCTGTCTGGCATGAAACATTTCCTCTTCCCTTAGCTATCAGAATCCTGTGGTCCTCAATATGAGCATCCTTAACCTCTCCTATCTGCTTTCTGGCATAATATATGCTGGCATGATACTGTATAATTCTTATACTGTTTAATGAATATATATCTTAACAATGTCTGGTATGTGTATGTATATAGCACAACAAGTGGCATATTAGAGATGGAAGGCTTCCAGAGGACATTCAGCAATATATATATATCAAACAATGAGACATCAGGCAGCAATTCTTCCTCATCAAACAGTTCCTTCTCAGAACTATCTTGTAGCTTCAGTGGTGGAGCAAATTCTAACTTCATAACTGTGAGTATATATAACTGTGAAGTACACATGTTCAGCACCTTGGATGTGTAGCATCCATCCAGCTGTTAAGTGTTACTCTTGATATATATAGCTTTGCTCATATGGCATCTCACTATGAAATGCTGTTTCATTGTTATTGCAAACTGTATCTGTTCCGTGATAGCGAGGAACATCATCATCAACATAATCGTACAGAGCACTGACCCTTAATTTCTAGTTCGAACTAGACTATTATTAGCTGCAATTGCTCTTGATTTTTTGATGAACCACTATACTCTTCATGAGAATATAGTTGCAGGGCTAGACGACACCAGTCGTCTGACACCATTTACTTAACACGAAACTCCTCCTCCATGGCCTAGGAATTTTAAAACAATTAATCTGATTGTGCCAAACAATTACAACATGCTTGTTGAGGATATCAATATTGTGTCTTTCACAAGATTGTTTTGATATTTGGACAAACGTAGCATTTCACCGATGAAAAGTATCCAAATAGTTCATAGATACCAGGACATTGAACTATTTGCTTTTGGGTGCTGGATTTCTTGTAGATTTGGTCAGAAGTGGAGGTGCTAAATAACTCTTAAGTTTATGTATGTTTATATAATGCTATTTCAGTACATACTACTTATATATTTAGGCAATGTCAGGTTTCTAGACAAGGGTATTCAGTTGGGGGGAGGGGGGAGGGGGAGTGGAGTTCTTTCCATTGACTCTTTGTTCTGTTAGCACCAGCACATGGTATTATGTAGCAAGGGATCATACCATCATCACGTAATATATTTTTGTATGGGACTATTTTAAGAATAAACCTTTGGTCTTTTTTTTCATCAATAAGGCATCAATAAGGCCTTGTGTTAGATTTCAACTGACCATTAATGGGTTTTTTAAAGATTAATGAACAATAGACCTTCCAAGTGATTAGTTTTGTATATGCAACTAATGTCCATTCATGTTCGCTTGTCACTTAGAAAAATCGTTATAACTTTTTAAATATCCACTGTTATTCAAAACAACCATGCTGCTCGTTTTCTGGCAGTTGTTTTCCTTTCCTTCAGCAGTGTAGAAGACTTTTTATAAAGAAGTTAGCTGCACTACCATAAGCACAGTATACGCATGCCATCGACCACAATTATGTGTGTGGTATAGGCGATCTGTCAATCAATGTGTGCCAATATCCCAATAAAAGGACACCATTCAAACAGAGGAGATCTTGACTCTTAATGCTTAGTCCTACCTTCTTGATGTGAAAAATATTTGTATAGGTACAGTACAAGCCAACAAATAAACTTGACATACTGTTTGCATTGGGATTATATTGAATGCAGAAACATTTCATAAGAAATGCTCGAGCAACACTCAAGGAATGCACAAGCAACGCTCAAGCAATGTATTGCAAATGCAATGCACGAACCATTATTTAACATGCAATCAACATTTATGGTATCTCACACGTGATTGAGAGGGCGCGTAAAAGGTTAGTCGGCTACTTACCGCCTTCAGGTTGAACAGTCTGCTGCTTTTGTCGTTGGTTTATCCACTTCCTATTTTTCTTTTGTGCTGGGAATGGCTCTTAGAAGCACTCTCACTGCTACCTTCTAAGAGCCATTCCCAGCACAAAAGAAAAATAGGAAGTGGATAAACCAACGACAAAAGCAGGTTATTTTTATTCTGAGGTCACTTCATGCTAATAATATGCAACTAACATTTGACATAAAGGTTTGAGGTAAACTCTGGTGTGTAGAATTGCTGTCTATGTGATCTATTTATAGAAGGGAATTTACTATACACTTACATCATCATATTGACAATACATAACCCATAGCTAGCTGAGTAGTGCCCTGGAAAGATGCGTAGTAAATAAATTAAAGCACAGAGAGAAACAAACATTATATATCGGTAGTATATAGTAGGTCCAAGTCTTTGGTACTTTCTAGCTCTAGTGATTCTGAGGATGGTAATTAGTCTGAGATTGATGTACAGTCCAATCCTCCTAAGAAGCACTGTCCAAAACCTCCTTCGAAGCCAGGATCTGGAATCAGGAGATACAACCAAAAGTGGGAATTTTCCCCCCCCTGGCTAGAATTTGATGATAATTTACAGGGTGCATTCTGCAAATTATGCAAGAAGGGTGGAAACTCTCTTCAGAGGACTGGTGGGGCTTGGGTTAACAAACCCTTTACTAACTAGAAGAAGGTGACACAGAAAATGAAATCACATTCACAATGTGAAGTGTACCTTCTATCCCGTCAATTGGATGTGAAAGCTAATAGAGTTAGAAGAGAAGGACATTATCTGCTGGCTTCAAAATGTTTGAAAGCAGGAAATAGAAAAACAATTGAAGCTCTAATCCGATGTACTCACTTTCTAGCTAACTGGTGAATATTTTAACTGGTGAATATTACCATCTTAACTGCATTTGTTACCGCTGACTATTTGTAGGGACACGTTCTCTTGTTTGGTGGTGGTTTTTGTACATAATTTTTGTTATATGTGCAGCTGTCTAGCAAACAGCTTTTACGGTATTATATCTATGAATGTATAAATGCTTCCTCCGAACACAAATAGAACTGTTTCATTCAGGCTTGGTAAATGGGTAGACACTGTTTGAAGGCCAATATTTTTGGCCATTCAAGGAAATATGGAATACGTTAAAGTCTAGTTGTTAATTAAACCTTTGATTTGTAGTGCAAAACAAGCTTTTAAGGATCCATCTCATTATTGTTACAAACACTCTTTGTTAGGTTCCTTATGGTATCTCACTGTGAAACACTAGTCTTGATGTCACTTTAAACCTTATATTTAGCTTCACTATCAAGTAATGTATTTCACAAGATATTAGGGCAAGAATTACTAGTATGATCATCCATATTAATAGCTACAGTTATCTATAGTTTGTCAAGGAGCTTATTACTTATCATTATTTTCAGGCCACTTCTAGCCTTTTTCCCAGTCTTCTAGAAGCTGTTAAATCACAAGTACCGGTACTTTGGCCTATAAAATTCCAAAACCTGCCCTGTGACTTGTGAAGGATAACAATAGCATGCCTGTCACAGGAATTGAAATTTATTTCCATCATGAACGGATCTCCAAACAGCTTTGTAGATGTATACATATATCAGAGAGTAAATCATGCCTCTAAATACTTGTTCTTTCTTAATTAATATAGCTTGAGAACCTTTGGCTTTCTAGTCTCTTACATGAGATTAGACTAGCTCATTTAGACTATCTTCTTCTGTCAACTCTCCATTGGTCCAGTTTTTCCTCAAAAATTGTGTAACATAGTTATAATTCTGGTTGAAGAATCGGTGGGTTTGCAAAAGCAAGCATTTGTTCGAAGTTAAGCACAGTCTTCTTAATGTTGGGGTTAGGTGTAGGTCTCAACAACAACCGGAGTTCACATAACTGTTTCAAGGGGAGGGAAGTATGAGTGCATCCTGATTTAACCGATTGCATGCCGTATTCCTAGTACCCGCGGGCAAATTATTCATGAATTAACGAGGTATTTTACTTATTATTTTTATATCTTCCGTTCTGCAGGGACTCCACCCATGAAACTTGGGTCATATTCAGCCACATGATAGCTCTACTTCCTGTTAAAAAAATCAAGCCTTCCTTACCAACTGGGCAGAACTAACCAGCATTATAAAACCTTGTCATCTTCTTGGGGGTGAATATTTTCATATTTTCACACTATTATACACACATTATAATGCCAACACAAGATGGAGCATCTATTTACAAACCCTCTACCAGCTGCAAAGCCAGTGGGTTGTTTTCCCCATCAACTAACACATAATAATACAAAAAACAAATTATAAGAGAGTGAAAATGCTAACACATACTAGAATAAAACCATAATATAAAACACAATTATGTAAGGGAGTGTCTTGGGTAGAGCTCCGGTCTTGCTGTCACGGGTAGAGTAGAACTTGCTCAGTCTTGGGTATAGCTTGCTTGGTCTCCAGCATGATATTTCACCATGTTTTTATTCTACACAAACATGAGATACCAGGATAAGAATAACACTTGAATACTGGAGAGACGAGAGAAGTAGACGAAGGGACAGGGAACGAGAGAAGTAGACGAAGGGGCAGGGAACAAGAGAGAAGTAGACGAAGGAGCAGGGAACAAGAGAGAAGCACAGAAAGGAGCAGGGGGTGCATAAACATTACTGATAGTCCACCAAGGTATGGTATTTACGAAAACAGTCACGGCCTGTTGATCCACCACACAAAGGAACCTTACAAAAACAACACTGGGACCTTGCCTCATGCCTGTAACCTTTACTAATGCAAACTACACAGCGCTTCTTTGCACAGCACTGTGGGAAATGACCTAGTTTTAAATTGAGGCGATCTAGCTGACTACAAGCCTACCTACCTTGAAAGGGAATCATAGCTTCATCAATACTAAGCTCTTGATGCAAGGTATATTCACTCTCAAACTTAGGAGTAATCAAATCTAATAACTTCCTTACCTTATAAAGCCGATCATAATTCAGGTTACCCTTTGTAACCAACAAACCATCAGTAGAATTTACATGTACATAACGCATTAGCTCCAAAAACCGAGTCCTAGGCATTACTTTACGAACCAAAGATCCAGACAAATCCGAGTGATTAGTGGACCAGTACAATTCTAAGTATGGAAGTGTGGAAACTCCCATTATTATCAACATTCCTACAAAAGCTTTCATTTCCTCTATATTAGTATCTACCCATGGCCTGGAGAGACTAGCCATCCTAGAAACGTAACTGTTCGTCTCTGCTACTAGGAGTTCCCACACTTCAAGAGTAAAAAAAAGGTAAAATGCATCTAAAAATGTACTTGATGCACCAAGCAATGAAGAAGTTGGACCAGCTGTTGCTGTATAGTCCAATTTCAAAGGAGTTGGCTCCTTTATTTCCCACTTACCTGTGACCTCAGTTAGCCTAGAACCAGTGCCAGATGCTTGGGCAGAACCAGTGCCAGATGCTCGGGCAGAACCAGTGCCAGATGCTCGGACAGAACCAGTGCCAGATGCTCGCACACGCCTATAACCTCTGGCCCGCCTACTACCAGTACCTTTTGGAGGACCACTAGCAACACTTACGACTCCACTACCACTTGAGCTGCTTCCCCCTTGGCCAGTACTCCCTCGCCCGCCTCTCCCTCGGCCAGTACTCCCTCGCCCGCCTCTCCCTCGCACAACTCCAGCACCAGTCGTGTTCCCACGCCCTGTAGAGACTCCAACGTAACAAAAGGAGTCATAGATGCCTCATCTCCATTCTCATCATCTGATGCTGTAGGAAAAGTAGTGGGGAGGGTGGGAAAAACAAGATATATATATATCAAGTTTGTGGTCAACATTTGAAAATTCAAATTCAAATGAAAATCAACATCAACAACTCCAACCTACACTCTTAGCTATAACTTTTTTCTATAACTATCCTGTCTGAATTTGGAATACCAACAGAATAAGCTAGTATTTGGCAATAGTACACTCTCAGTTGACTATGGTAAACAAAGGCTATGAAGCGCTATGAAGCGCTAAGGTTAGAAGAAACTTACAATCGAGAAGTCCATCCAAGCGCGCCTCTTCTCTTAGAGCAACTGGATCCAGAGTGTTTCCTCGGTATGCATAGATGTCTTCACCTTCTTCCCCAAATGAATCTGACCCAGAATCGCCAGAATCGTCGGCTAAAAGTTGAGAAATAACGTCCTCACAGGAGAGCATCTTTGAGCAGTTAAAAAAAAAAAGCTCGACCAACAAAAATGGCGTTCAACCGCAGGATTTTTGTTGCACGATGCATCAACCGGAAATAATCATTTTTGTGACGTTCTCTAGTCTACTAGGCATGTGCAGAACCCAACCGGGGCTGTTAGCTCGTAACGGTTCATTTTATATATTTTTGTGTGGCGAAGGATGTAAGGTCTCGCGCCATATGGCGCTTACGGCGTTTAATCGGTTAACACAAATAATGCCCTTTTTAACTACATTTCTCGTATAACCATTTGTATTATCATTGATATTACTTCCTAATTATGTTATGTTCAGTATAAAACAACTGTTTCTTATAAAATTTTTGGCAGGGTTTTGTTGCATCTATTGAAGGCATTGGTGCTGCAGTGGGTTCACTCTTTGCTGGAAGTAATGAATACTACTTCATGTATCTAGAGTAATTATTTAATGATAAAATGACTGAATTGTTTCAAAAGGCACAAGTGCATGCACGATATTTTGTATCACGATGTAAGATAGCTTTCCTCTGACTTAATTATCCTCTGACTTAATTATCCTCATCAAGCGGAGTAAGTGATCTTATTGTGCCAAGTATTCAGATTCTTCCATATTTTTACAGATTTTCAGGAATCATGCTGATTATGTAATTATAATGGAATTGCGTGCCCTATAGTGATAACTGCGACAAACTACATATACTAATGACAATGCGGTATGCTTTGCCTCGGACACAAATGTACTAAAACTCTTCTGAATAATGAAAACAAATGCACAGGTGAAATGTGCTTTCATAGCAGCTCTGATAATAATGCGAGTGCACAATATGATGCAAGGCTGCATGTTGTCGAAATTCAACTTAACCACTCGTCATTTTGGTCTGAAGATGACTAGTCAAATAATTGAGTCATCAGATATAGAGGGGGAAAGTTACTTTACCAAAGCTTCTGCTGTTGTATCATGGGCACGAGTTGATTTCCTGTTTATTTTTGTGGCTTTTTAGATATGTGCTTTGATAATTGAACTAGCCTATATGTGATAGTAACATTGAGTGATTACTGAATATTTGTGACTCACATGGACATTACATCTCTACTCCAAGTAGCTACATCAATTTAGCTAGAAGCAATCAGTTACCACAGCTACCAAACAACTATAATTACATCCAGCAGTAGAACTACTACCTAGCTCCATCAACAAGCGAACTACTAGAGATAACCTGCCTTACCACATGCCTCCAAGCTTCTCTTTCATGCTAAGGTCCTTGTATGATTTAGCAGGTACCTGCCACAAGCAGAGGAAGCTTCTTAGGTTTTCAACGAGTTTCCCTCTACAAATGCTATAATGTTAACTAGTGCCATTCATCACATGCTAGAATCTAGCGTCCGATGTAGTGGAATGGATGAACCAGATCCTACTCTTGCATTTAATTTGCTATGACTCACATACATTTCTAGTTCACATTATGCAATGACACAACCACAAGAATATATTTTTAAAGTTCTTTGTCAGCTGTGTCCGCTGAGCATTTGGTACTTGTATTGGCAAAAATGTAGTATTGAATACTGCTCTTTGTTTAAGTATATTCATCATCACCACAAACTTTACATAAGGAACTAATTCTTGGGTGGTTAGTGTGCATGTGGGAGGACTTGATGGAATTTCATTTTCAATCCAATAAACTCGATTTGTAAAACTAGTTCTCAGGTAATTATACTAAGTCATATACACATGTGGTTCATGGTCAACCTGAGCCTGCACAAAATAAAGAGATTACAATCGATCAATTTTCACACACTTCTTTGTCAAAGCATGCTTTTGTTAAGTACGCTGTTGGAAGTAAATGCAGTATGCATGTTCAATGGTCATGTTCTTGTTTTAATAGTGTAACTAAGTATTTAGTAGTGACATTAATGAATTTGGCCTTGTTTTTATACCATTGACTCAATTATGTTATTTCATATTTTACTCGTGATGATGACATAATTTTCATACAGGATTGTCTGATCTCCTTAGTAGAAAGCATGCACTTGCAATTGGTGGACTTCTGTTGGGAGTTGGATCAAGCATCGTAGCCTCTTCATTTCATTTATGGTATATTCAACATTATGGATTGTTACCATCATAATCTCATGTATTTCCACTTGCAGGTTGTTACTGGCAGGTCGTGCATTAAATGGCATAACACTTGGGTAAGCAGAGTTATGTTATATAAATATTTATATTTATTACTATTCAATTATCTTTTCCTCTAGCATACTGTATGTACTAATGCCAGTCTACATAGGTGAAATGTCACACAAGACATCGAGAGGAATGATGGTGTCTCTACTTGGTCCAGCCTATGGCATTGGTAAAGTCGTAGGATTCTGTGTGAACATTGGCTTCTCAAAGTTCGAACTTGGCTGGAGATTGACTAAAGTTTTGTTAGGATTGGGTGGACTTGCATATGCCTTTATGATGCTATGGATGCAGAATTCTCCAAGGTATAAATACATAAATAGATTGATAGATAGACAGACAGGCTAACTGACAGACAGACAGACAGTCACAGAGACAGTCAGACAAGTAGACAAACAAATAATTAAAAACAAGAACAACAACAAGTAAGTATGTAAGAATATATTAATAATACAAACATAAAAACAAACTACATTGTATTGACCTATTAAATAAGAGAGGAAATGGAAGGTATCCATGTACCTATTTAGAGGACTTTTGCTATTTAAATAATTATTATAGTGTGGTGTTTATAGTGTGGTGTTCATTATTTTAAATTGTAGAGAATAATCTGGTCTACATTGTTACATTCTTGTTTCCTTTTTTGACAAGCTGATACGATAAATTATATATTTTTGTTTTTTGTTTGTTTCCCCATATATTATAGTGGAGCAGTCACCAGTATCACTGTTGAGACCTATACCAATTGAACATCAGTCTTACGGCCAGGTTTCTTTGACTCAGACAGGCTGTAATTCTTCAGTCATGAAAGAAAGGAAGAAAAATGTGGCAGTGCATGGAGAGAAAAATTCTCCTTGAAGCTCAAGTCTAACTGTAGAACAGCTTGTGTCAGAACAGTTAATGTCTTCTTCGAGTACTTTTCTGGGTACAAAAGGAGAACAAGAAAAATCTTGTCAAATCTTGTCAAACCAATGAGTTTTGAGCTAGGTTTTGCATAATTCTTTCATCTGCTGAGGGAAGCACTCAACAAATCCCTTGTCATGGATGTGATAGGTGGTAGTGTGTGCAAGCTCAGTGCTGAATATTGTGAGAAACTGGATCTGGAGTTCTGAGACAAATTGTCTGCCACTTTCAGAGGTTTTGTTTTGCGGAAGGCTGAAGTGGGAGAATCACCTTTAGAGGCACAAGTTTCTGTAGTTCTATCAGTCATTGGAATGACTTCTTGCCAGTTAGTGAAGTTGTCAATGATCGTGAAGAGGTGGCTGTGGCCATGTTACTGGAGAAGTAGACCCAAGATATCAACATGGATGTCGTCTAAGCATCCTTTAGAAGTGCAAACTGGTCAACAGGAGCAATGGTGCGATAATGGCAATGGGTTGGCTTAATAGGCAATGTTCTTTTTTAATTCCAAGTCATGCAAAGTGTTGTGTGATGATCTGCCAGGGTGAGCTAGGTTTCATACTGTATCAAATACCAAGTTGCATAGTGATCTCAAGACAATCGGGTGTGGGGGTGTTATGGGATGTGGCACAGAGGAATGCATTTGGAGCCAAACGCATATATATATATTGGAAGCTAAACTATGCTTTGCTCTCCTTTGGTGTCTGAGGTTTGTCATCAACTTGGATATGAAAGAGAGGCGGTGACTTTGGAATAGCTTATGATCAATGTATGCTGTAAAGGAACAGATTTCAATGAAGTGCATAGCAGAAGAGCTGGTAGTGAGGTAAAAGATTAGTTGCTCACAGTTAAAGGAGCTGTAGCAAGTTTCTGCCTTTGTAGGCTGTTGGGATAAAATGTGATGGGAAATCACTTGCCATTGTAGAGCCTCCGAGGGGTGCTAGTCTAAGCCAGAGCAGATGCACCAATGGCAAGTGATTGCATTGTTATTGGAGATAACTACGAGAGTGGTTTTGTTCAGGGTGTTGCGGCTGTCTTTGAAGGTTTTTGCTGCTTCATGCATCGTTTATTGCCACTTTTAGAGCTGATGGAGCTAGTCAGCACGCATGAATTAACAGTGATAGAGTAGATGAGGCCTATGTAACACATGAGGTCAAAGGTTGTGATTGACTGTAGAAAGTTGTGCACAATCTGAACTGGTTCAGGGTGAGGCTTGAGAGCCGGAAGCAGAGACATGATGTCCAAGAAAGGAGAGCTGGGATGGCCAAATTTGCATTTTTTGTGGTGAACATCGAGTTCTCTTGGTGAGGCATTAAAGAAGAAGGTGAACTTGGCTGACATCTTCCTCTCAAGTCAATTTGGCAAAGAGAGGTCATCCATGTTGACTAAAATGAAGTTTTAAGGCCTCGGAAGACATTTCATGGAGCATCGGGAGGTTTATGGTGTGATTTTCAGTTGTAATGGCATGAAGAGGAACTCAAACGAAGCCAAATGGAGTGTCGACAACTCGTTTTAGAGTGCTATCTCCATACAGAGGTATGTGATAGCCGATGGATTAGTTCAATTTTGGAAAAGAAAGTTTGCGGTATCGCCAAATCCTGCATGTTGAGAATGTGGTAGCAACCATTGGGGGTAATACTGTTGAAGTATCTGCAGTCACTGCATGCTCACCAGTGGACCCATGAAGCTTGGGAGCAATATTGGGAAGGACCAGTTTCTCTTTGATGAGTGAATGAGACTTAGATGCCTTATTGACCCTACCTTACACTGCTGAATTCCTTTCCCTCTCCCACCAACCATGTTTCAAATGTCAGACATGATGTCACCCAAATACCAAAAGACCTTCGATAACAGTGTAGTGGGTTAGATCCTACTCAAGTGTGCTTGAAACAGGTTGGTTGTAGAGGGAAAGGGCTGGAGTAGTGAGTGGTAGAGTATAGGAGAGGCAACACAGCTGAAGCAGACAGTGGCTGTAGAAGGTGTGTGCATCTATGAAGTTATTCACAAGCATGGTACCAGCAAGTTCGGACTGGAGAAGGAAGTTGGTACCAAGGAACCTGGAATTGTTTTAGAGACATTGGCAATGGTGACAGGCCATATGAACTGGTGTTGTAAACTTAAATCAAGTAAGAATGTCTTTTGTACCATATGTTGCAATGTGAGTGACATTTGCTGTGACAGTGGAGATCCTCTTTCACCTGACTTGCTGATGTGAGGTTATATAATCCTTTGATAACAGTGTAGTGGGTTAGATCCTACTCAAGTGTGCTTGAAACAGGTTGGTTGTAGAGGGTTGGTCATTTGGTGTTTACTCTTCTAAACAAACCGGCTAGATAACTATTGCTTTAGCAGAGAAGAAGCCTTACTATTTAATACATGCCCAGTAATTCTTCTACCATGATTTATTATTGTTTTGTTAATGCAGAGAAAAAGTAAATTATGCATATATTGACTCACAAGCTGCCTAAGAAGTTAGCAGCAATTCCCTGTCAGACACACATGCAACTGGCCTCACATGGATTACGGAAAATTTTGACAACTTCTATTAGCTAAAGTTTTCCATTTAGGCAAAGAACAGAATAATCCTTGTAACAGGCAGATTTTTTTAAATCCTCCACAGGTCAGAATATGTTTTTGAACTTGTGCTATGGATGTAGAGAAAAAGTAATAGGTATATACCGTAAAATTGGGCAATGAAGTGGAAGAGACATCTACCCCTTGAAATAAGTATATGAAGAGGCTAATCAAGAAATGAAGAACAACTGAAGTTAATAATGGATGTGGTCATACTAGCTCATTTTAAAATACATTGACTTAGTAGTGATTTTACTATCTATGCATACAGATTAATTTTTTTTTTTAATGATAGCAAGACCAGCACTTCACAGAAGAATGACATAGTTGTCTAACAAAAACTTTAAAAACAACAATATGAAGCATATAACTAAGTTTGCCAAAGCAAGCATAGCATTAGCATCAAAATAACAATAATAAGTTAATCGACTTGAAATTTACTCTCTTGACATTTCTACTAGATGCTCTAGCCTTCATCAGGAATAGTAAGTTGACATTATTATATTTTTCTTGCCAGCTGCAAAACATTCCGAAGGTGCTGCTCGTGAGGATTTCTTTGCTGTGTCAGTTATTGATGAAGTCTAATGTAACTTTGTCTTTAACTCTGAGACGAAAGCCTCACCTGCAGGCTCCATGGTAGCCCACCTCTAACGCCTTAACAATCAAACTTTGGGAGTATATTATAATCACTATTATTTGTGTTTCCTTAGTTTATGAATCTCATTGCAATCTTTGCACTATACTAAATGTCCATGATGGCTTTAACATACAATTTCTTAGATGGCTTATACTCAAAGATCGTGTTGATGAAGCTTACCTGGTTCTCTCCAAGATCAACTACGGTTCAGAAGTGGATACAATTTTTGAGTTAAAGGATTTGAAGGACGTACAGAAGATGAGCACTCCAGTGAATTTGGTCGAGTTCTTCAAGTGGAAGTACATTAGTAGGTACGCTTGGTGCTAATTGATTTTTTTTTATACAGAATTTACTATTTTAGAAAAATAATCGTCAATTTTTCTTGTACTACATGTAGGTTGCTCCTTATTGCCCCAATACTTGCTGGTGTACCTATAATTGGAATATTTCTCTCGTGAGTTATGAATTACATTTGTTTTATCTGTCAACTTTATGTTGTTAAGTTTGTAGTTGATATAGGTGGAAATGTTGCTCTTGATTATAGATGATAGACGCACATTCACGTCATCAGATATGCTATGAATGGTGGTTGATGCACATTCGCATCAGGTGTCTAGAAAACCTGAGAGAGTTGATTATAAGTGGCAATAACTGTCCGGGGGGGGGGGGGTTATCAATGCTACCCACAGGTGTGTGTACCAGTATGAATCTAATCCTAGCTTAATTGCTATGTACATTTTTTTGGCATTGAATGTGTGGCGTAGAGTGTATGGCAAAGTGTATAACATGGCAAACATCTATATTATATATATATAATATAGCTGCAACCAACATGGCAGATTATGCGGCAAAAATGGCAGACATCTATATTATAATAAAACTGCAACCAACATGGCAGACATCTACAGTACCTATATTATAATAATTATAGCTGCATCCAACATGGCAGACATCTATATTATAATATAGCTGCAGCCAACATGGTAGACATCTATATTATAATATAGCTGCATCCAACATGGCAGACATCTATAATATTATAATGTAGCTGCAACCAACATGGCAAACATCTATATTATATACTCTCAAAGAACTGACATAACAATAACCTTCTCAATGATCAACTAGAAATTGTCCTCTCTCGACATTTCGACTAGATTAAGCTTAAGTGAGTCGGATATGCACTACTCACCACGTGCCACTAAACTACACCTCGGCAAATGCGTCTATATAGCAGGTGAACCGGATGTGATTTTTAAAAAATAAATGATAATAATGATGATGATGATGATGATCATGATTATGATGATAAAATAATAACAACCAATAAATATAACAATAACAATAACAATACAATAACAATAACAAAAAAAAATCAAAATAAGTAAAGTAAAATAAAATAAAAATAATAATAGTAAATGTAATAAAATGTAAATGTAATAATAATAATAATATAAGGAAGAAGAAAAAAAAAAAGAAAAAAAAAATATATTAATAAATTAACAATAAATTAACCAAAAAAAGAACTTCTCAATAATCACCATCAAATTGTATTCTCTCGATTTTTCGACTAGATTGCTCTAGCCTTCATCAGGAAAAATGAAGTTGAATACTGAGAAGGTTATTATAATATTATTATGTCACCCGAAAGTTCATTGAGAATAATTAAAAATAAAATAAATAAAATATGCACACAGCATCAGCAGCTGACAGTATTTTATGCATCATGAGCACTCCGGGAGATGTTTTCTATAGTGCTGTTGTGGCCTAATGAGAAACTTCAAATATTGACAAGATATTAGCAGATTATATTTAGAGTACTTTTTATTCTAGGCATATTTTTTGGTTTCAGGATTTCCTACAAAACCGACAAAAAACAGAGGTGTTCAATGTTCAATGTAAAAATAAAATATAATCCTAAACAGTACATCATCAGAAGGTCTAGCTGCTGCCTAGCCTTAACCCTACCATTGCCTGACCCTAACTAAGGACCTAATTCAGAATCCTGAAACACCATCATCTCAATAAACCAGGAGACTGTCGGACTCTCAGGGATAGCTCAGTTGATTATTCTTCGAATTAAGCGTATGTCAATGATCAAGATGGTTAATTCAGGACCTACCATTTTTATTTTGCCATCCACTTTGTCCTTGTAGATCCATCGTTACTCTTTGTTTTTCTGAATATGTCATGTCCTTTATCTCTCTTCATCATGCATAACGACAGAATCACCAAAACTCAGGGTCAAGTTTAGCAATATGTATGTGTCCCATAATGATACCAACCCTTACTGATCTCTACCAGTACAGTGATGAGTAAAGAAACATCTATGAGGTTGAAGTTCTCCCTCTTGCTCTTAAATAATGATTATAGAGTCCAGATTATAAGCGAGTGAAACGACCTAGCTTGATTTGTATATACGATATAGATAACTGATTTCACAGAGCTGCTAAACTGGGGTGGTGGTAGTTGGTGCCTTCCATAGACGAGCTGCCCTGCACCCCCTCATAGTCTGCTGTCACTGTCATATGGGATGAGCAATAGATGATTTATAGAGACATACCATGGATTCTGTGAGGCAGTAAAAATGTGTATAGTAAAGTAAGCATCCCCCAAATATTCAAGGGCCAGTTCACAGTATCTCAGTCTTCAGGGTGATGGGTAAAGGGGTCGTGGGAGGGTTATCTTTGGCTAATGTGCGACAGTCTAATGAGCTATTATAGAACTAGACAATTAAATTGTTATAGTATTTTGTTTTCTTGGAAAATTGTGATTCATGATTTCAATTTTATTGGCACAATTTCAAACATGATATCCTAGAATTCAAATACAGTTTGGTATTCCTTGAGAACAAACAAAAGCTGTATGTCATGCAAAGTTGAGCTGCATAGAGCTGTTTGTAGGCTTATTCAAGCTATGTCTAGAATAAAACTTCTATCCAAATTGCCTCATTTCTAAAAAATAAAGAAGGTATTCAGAGTGATTTCTGATAGGCACAGGTGTCTGTGCAGCACTCTGAGATGCAGAGCTTCCAAAATCAGTAGGCTCGTCCAGGAAGAAGTCATTCAAGGGAGGGAGGGGAGAGAGAGCGGTTGAGGTTATTCTCTTTACTCAATCATTGACCTGGGCATGAATGCACAAAATGTATTTATTCCTTTGTATATAATATAAAGCTTGTTAGTCCACAACACTGCACAAAATACTCGAATGACCAGAGCCTGTTAAAGCATATTTAATCATGTATTGCACAGCTATCATCCGGTGACATTTTTTTGCGCTGTTGGTATCAAGCCATTTATTGTGTCTGTCATCATTGGACTAGCAGCTCTATTTGCAGCCATTGCTTCAGTTGCATTCATTGATAAGGTAAGATGATGAATGTGCATGTCTTACTAAAAATGTTTTTTTATAGAATGGTGTGGTATTCTAAGGTTCATCTGTGTCAAGTGAATGAGTAAAAATATTGCAAATGAAAGTCCAATACATGTGGAAAACAATTACAACACGTGGCACGTAAAAACTAAAACTTTGATAATAAGGCTGTAATGATTGAGGAATGATTGAGGTATATATATCTCTTGACATGTCTGTTAAAATGAATAGTGATGTTGTGCAAAGGAGATTTGTAGGCAGCAGTTACCATTGTATTTGGTGTTATTCTTAAATTTATTTATTTACCCTGAATGCACTCAAAAAATTAGTCACATTTGAATGGGGTGGCAAAAGAGCAAGCAGATAGTACCTCAGACCAATGGCTATGAGGGAACCAGCTGATACTGTAAAAGGCATACAGAAGAACAAATGAATGTACGTGTACTGCAGGAAGTAAGAACTGTACGTAGTAGTGTAACACTAGAAGTTTTTATTCATGCAATCATTACATCATGTGATAAATTCTTCTTCCTGTATATCTGAGTGAACAGCCTAGCTTTTGCTATCTTCCTTCAAAGAGAGACATCTTGAGCACTACAGTTGGCAGACCTGCCAAGACATAACTAGGCCTGACTTCCCTGGATAGGTTGGATTTCTATGTGAGATCTGATTTTATGCGAGAGCTCAAAGAATGATGTCCAAAAGAAAGTCGTGAGGGAGGGACAGGTCTTTAACATAGGGAAGAAATTAGGATGCAGAGTCTTAGGAAAAACTTGAACAGTTGAAGACTGAGCTCAAAGTTGCTAATAGAGTCATCCATGGGAAGGAGAGCAAACTTTAAAGATTTCGGAACCTTGGTAGAGGTAACCAGGCCAGAGTTTACCTGAATCAATGAAGAATTTAAGAAATACCTCAAAAGTCTTGAGGATCATCACTAGAGGGTTATAAACAGAGAGAACTACTGTGAGAACCAACATCTGGAAGCCCCAGTTCTGATTGGAAGAGAGTTTTTAGACGAGACAAAACATCTACTTCTTGTCAAAGATTTCATGTCTAGATAAGTGCTAAAACAGTTCTCTTTTTTGTTTGTTTTTACACTAGAATAACTCGACTTCTATTCAATCTTAGTTAAGTGACAGGCAGGGGGGGGGGGGTTAGTAATTGTAATACAAACCTAATCGCTAAACTAGGGGGCATTGCCTACTAGTGTTGTGTGTCTGGGATTATGCACAGGAGGGTATATCAATGTGGTGGCATGTTACATGCTATACACCAGTTATCATCTTAAAGTGTATACAACCGAACCTGGTTTGGTCACAGTATTGACAATCCTAATAAAAAGGCTATTGTAAGTATTTCTGATGTGGGGAGGGGCTGCCTATGATTCAGCTATCCCTAGATGAAGTAGAACCTTTGAAAGTACCATATTATACCGTTGAGGTATGTGGCCTTTACTGAACCTACTACTACTTATAACACATTGTAGCTGCCTGCTGATGTAACAAGCATTCATTCTGCTCCTACACAACCAGTGGGAGGGTTTATTATGTGTCATCATCTGCCAGAATGAGGTAGTACTAACCACTGTGATTAATCACTAGCACTCCGACCATGATATTTGGAACTAAAACTTCCTAGATTGTATAGAGACTATATAGCCACTAAAAGAGTTGTATCTGAGATTGAAGATGCTATAAGCCTAAGTAGATATACTGTGTTGGAGCAGACTCAAGTAAGTGTGGTACAGCAACTCCTAGCAGTCCCAATTTACACTAGTGAAGAAAGTAAATAAAGTCCACTATCAGAGTTATGACTATACACATGTTTATTATAGTCAAAGCCAGAAGTATATGATATTTTGAAGCAGCCTTTAGTTGTAATGATTTTTTTCCTTCTGTTCATTGAGGTGGCCTGCAAGTATGCATAGCAAAGAGTTCTAAGCTCATTGGAAGTCTTTCTGAAGCTAAATACGTTCAAGACAAACTTAAGTCTGTAATTAAGCTGCAATATGTAACTTTCCGTTTGGGACCTGCCTTTTGGGGGTCAATCTAGATATAGGTTGTAAAATAGAGCATTCTGGTCATAATTGTAGCCATATTTTATTATATAACCTGTATTGTTACAGATTGGACGAAAAATACCTCTAACTGTTTCAACAGCTGTGAATGTTGTGTTGACTGCGGTGATAGCATTTCTTCTGCAAATGTTTGGCTCAAACAGTGATATAACTAACTACGTTGTTGCTGGAATTACAAGTATCTATGCCTTCATATACTTCTTTGCTTGGACGTAAGTTATATTTCATGGTTAAATCTTTTTTTTTTAATTGTCATTACTTTCAGATTGCAGCTTTGTCTATAATTAAGGAATGACATGAAACTACCATGACAAGGGATTTGCCAGATAGAGTGTGACTCAGTTATGGCTGGCTATGAAATCCCCCCCACCCCACAAAAAAAAAAATTCTTGTAACTAAGACTTTTATAAGGTCGTCATCTTGAACTCAAAGAGGAATTCTCATGCTGAATCAGCAAAGTTTTCCATGAACTTATCCCAACTCCATACCACGTCCGTTAGCTATAGAGTACCAACATTCAGATACATTATAATGTGCGTCTCTAGGGAGCAGCTCTTCAAAATGTGTGTATATATGTACGTCTACTCTGTGCATGCATTTTTGATTATGTGACTGTGATTTTGCAGGATTATTCCCTGGCTTATAAGTTCTGAAATATTTCCTACACGAGTGAAAGGTAATAAAACAAGTGTGTATAATAAGCTATCAAATTATGTTGCATAGACTTGTAAAAAGAAAGGAGCAAATGTAGACCACAAATCTTTGAGGACACTTTACAATTTAAAAATCCAATTTGAAAAAGCAGTTTCACATTGATATATAATTATTTTTTTAAAGTGTCCATTGAAAAGCTGTTTCAATATCTTTATACATGATTCTAAATTGTGAAGTGGCCATTAAATGTTTGTGGTCTACATTGTTAGAGTTTTCGTTGCTTTCTTTTTTGGCAGAGCTATCCAATATTGTTAAAAGAAACCAACACTCTTGGTCTTGTTTCTATATACACACACAAGACGAAATAATAACCAAAAAATATGTTTTAATTTTTTTTGGTCTCATTTCTATTTTTCTTTTATATAGTCAAGCTGCCCATAAGAAGTTACTCAGTATAACACCATAACAAACCCATCATATTTTCCTATATATATATATATCATATAATACACATTAACATAAATTTGAAAGTCTATAATGTTAGTTATTGTCCAAGGAGTAAACTTTTGAGGAAAATAACTTGGCTATTGGTGACTCAGCTCAGTTATGTGCTGTTAGTTATAGTAACAAGAATTAGCTTCCAAGGAAACAACATGATTGTTTAGTATATATATAATAAGGTTTGTCTGTTATCTATGCAAAATACGAACAAGATAAGTCTTGGGGAAACAAATGATCACTTCTTGAAATGAAATGAAAACATGCACCTGCTTGCCGACTCAGCTCAGTTAGACTTGATAATGTACTTGTACCAGCGTGTTTATGACATGTACAACCCTTTTACCGATCTTTAGGTGTTGAACCAAGTAAAGAAGCAGACATCTTATGGTCTGCCAGATGGACTAACCAATGTTTGTGGGTGGGGCTAATCTCAATCAACATATGGCATGTTCATAGCGTTCTACTCCTGCAGTACTAGTCCACTTTTTGCTGTAGTATATAAGCATGCCGTAGTAATCTAGGGCTAGTTACCTAGCTATGTTTGATGAACCTACAAGCTCAAGTTGTTTGAGTTCTTCTTCACAAGTTGTTACACTGCTATGATTTGGAGTAGCAATATCTCAGTCCCAAAGCTTAAGAAAACTAATGGCGATGAAAGTGGGAGGATTTCCCCCCCGTAAGATGAAGCTTGGCTGCAGTCTTCTGAGAATTGTTGGAGTAGCCCTCGACATCACAGCATCTGAGGATCGAATGGAGCAACTGTAGACATCGAAACAGCTACTGGATGATTGCTCGGAGGCACTCTTGACATTGGCACATTTGAACGAAAGTTCAGTTATCACCTCAGCTGACTGTGCCATCGATTGAAGCTCCTGGAAAACAGGCCCAACTGGAGTGGCTTGGTAATATCGCCTCAGCTCACTGGCCACTCGACCGCAGTAACTTTTGACATCCCATAGCTGCCAACGCTCGAACGCAGTATCCGGACATCGCTTCAGTTGACTGACGCTCAATGCAGTAGCTCTCTACATCACCACAGCTCACAGGCCTCTCGACTGGATACTGGATTAACTCTTGGAATCCACAAGTCCTTCCCCTCTCTCACCCAAGGAAGTAAAAATGAATTTCACGGAGGGTCAACTCATCCCATGGATCTGCATGGAATCCAATGCAACAGAAACGTCAAGTTAATTTTAGCCTCTACTATGTAGCTAGTGCTCGATTACTATACCTAATAAGTGAATGAATATTTGTTCTAGCAATCCAGGATAGTGTTGCCTATAAAAATTGCAATTGGTATGACAAATGTCCTACCATCTTTTTTCTGTTATTTTGTGCAATGTATTACTGCTGAATTAAGAAACAAGTGAATTAAGAAACAAGTTAGTTTTCTGATAGTAAAATTTAAATGAATGAACCTATTCTACAAAGTTATGTATAGTAAAAGGTAGAAATACATAAATGGAGCTAAACTAAGTTCGTTGCAATGGTTGGGAGTCTTCTGGTAGTAAAATAATGATGAATGTATATAGATACATAGATATAAGATCATTAAGACCAAAGTTCACTTTTTGAGGGGGGAGAAGGCTCAAAATATTTTTGGGATTAAAATCAGCATTTATGATACTAAGAAGCTGCTAAAGTGAGTGATCGGAGTTACATACTGGATATTTTCCCCCCCCTTTTCCCTCCTGTTTTTTAAGGGAGATTGTGTGTCTTATGGATAACTAGCTCAATATACCGCTGGAGATAGCCAACCCAGAACAGATGATAGTAGGAATTCATGTGCTAAACTTACAAGAGGCATTCTGGCCTTGTCCACAAGCCGTCTCCCTGGGTAGTACTAGCTGAACCACCATCTCTGCCCATCTGGCTGGATTCCATTGGCGGTGGATGAGGTCATTGACCGTGAAGGACTTGGAGTTGGATCTGGCACACTGTTTCCTGATGGCCACCAGTGAGTGTTCCTTCTACTGTAAATCAGCAAGCTGGGATCATTGTCCATTGAGGGGGAGGGGTTGAACCCAGATGGCTGCATGTTTACATCTCTTCTTCCTTCTTTCACTCCTATAGGACTCCTGTTGGGTTATGCGGGGTGGTGGGTTATCCACCAAGATGGTTAGCTCCAGGTCTGAGGTTGGCTCTTCCGTCAGTGCTGGAGGGTTGGGGGACATCACAATTATATCAGAACCACTTTCCTGGTCGTCAAACTCCCCCTCTGATGCGACACCGCTGCTGGTGCCATAATCTAAATCACTGTCACCACTGTGTGACAACTCTGAGGTGGAGTTACTCATGGAATGGGTTGAGAGCTTGCCAGACTCTTCTTCACTCTCAGAGGAGGGTTCGGGGTTGGCTGAGTCCACAGCCTCTGCATGGCACATAGGGGTAAGGTTTGGCAGGTCTGAGGATGGTGAGTTGGAGATCTCACAGACCCGGGAAGTTATTGCCCAAGATAACGTCCATCCGGTGCTTGTTATTGACTGCCGTCAGGCAAGTGTGCTGCTTCCCTCTGACCGACACCGTAACTCTGGCCAGGGGTAGTCTCTTCACCGCTCTATGGATACCTTCTACCAGCAAGGACTTTTCCATCACATCCTTGGACTGGACCCATCTGCCATGCATGTGGGAGTGGGTGTAGCCGGTGTCAATGACGATCTTGTCCACATGCTGTCCATTTATGCTACCTGGGTGGAAGAAAAGAGGAAATGCATTGAGTGTCATGCCTACCAGGGTGAGCCCCTTCTTTGGGTATTTGATGGTGGTGTGGCCATACTCCTGGCAATAGTGGTATCTAGGTCTGAGAGTCTGGTCGAAGGTGGGTAGATGGTCTTTCCCTCCCCTTTGGGTTCAGCAGTCTCATTTGGCTTGGCTAGCTCCCCTCTATGATATACCCCCTTTCTGTCTTGGGTATAGTAGGACTATCTCATCTTCTCTTAGGGTGGATCCTTCAATCCTGTAGGTAGATTTTGTACATACCCCCACTGTTGAGGTTGTTTATGTTGAAATACATGACATTTGTGGTGAGTTTGATGAGATTGTACACAGCAACTTATGGGTTATTAACTTTTAGAAACTGCTTGGACTCCATAGAGGTGCACCTTACTTTTTTTGGCCTATATATTTGGATAAAGTGTCCCATGACAATCTAGTATATAGATAACAGTGGTATAGGAAGATGCTTTGATAAAGGGGGGCTCTACTTTAGGTTGAGTGTAAAAGTTAGTAATGTACATGAAGAACTTTTTAAGCAAAGAAAAACAATCGACATTTGCCAAAATATTTTAATTTGCCTCGAGTTAATAGAAATACAATCGTTCGCAATCATAGATATAGATAACAGTGGTATAGGAAGATGCTTTGATAAAGGGGGGCTCTACTTTAGGTTGAGTGTAAAAGTTAGTAATGTACATGAAGAACTTTTTAAGCAAAGAAAAACAATCGACATTTGCCAAAATATTTTAATTTGCCTCGAGTTAATAGAAATACAATCGTTCGCAATCATAGACAAGTCCAGTGCATCGGTTCTGGATGTGTGCACATACAACAGAAAGAGGTTGTTAAGTCTGCAATCACTCATTGAGCTTCTTAACCCTTTAATGTGGAAAAGCCACTATAGTGGCTTGGCTACTGAATGTGGATGAACATTTTAATTTTCGCTGCGCTTTTTCTAATGCATATACCTTAATCCATGCCATAAGACTTCATCAATGACCAAGTATCATAAATTTTCAAACATTTTAACATCCGATACACATAAACGAAATTGTTAAAATGTAACATATAACAGCATACAATATGTAGATTGGTAATCTACTTGTGATTTCAACTTGTGATTGTTGTCAAGTTATGCTAACTTGTAACTTGGAGTAGGAAGAACCTAGAGCTACAAAACAAAGTCCACTGAATGCACCATGAGGTGTTCTACAAAATGGTAGCCAAAACTTTAAAAAAATGCTGAGTGTGCAATAGTTACTGAGCATGCTTAATTAAAGCCACTATAGTGGTTTTTCCACATTTAGGGGGTATACATTTTCGGGTACTCTCCACATTGAAGGGGTTAAGAAAGTCTTAATTCTCCGAAGAGATGAAAACGACCTTTCAGCTGTAGCTGTAATGACTGGGAATGTCAAGTAGATTTTAAGAAGTTTGCAAACGACACTTGCAAACGACACTTGCTTTGAAAATATCATTCTTATTCATGGCTTCTGCAATAGTTCTAACATTGGTTACTTTTGTTACTAGCTGGTTTCCTATAAAACTCGTCTTGATCATGTCACTAAGGAGTGAAAGCTGAGTTATTAAGCGATCTTGATCAACGTCGTTGTTCAAACAACTCTGGAGAACTGTTGGAATTGAGTCTATTACCTCTCCATTTCCAGCCCTGAGAAGAAGCACTTCAATCTCCTTAAAATAGTGTGAAGATCTGGCTGGTCAAACCTCTTTTCAACCTTACCAGCTGCTAATTCAAATGTTTCGAAGAATGCATGGCAATATTTTTCTATTGGATCATCATACTGGTGGGCAGCTTCTCCTTCATCAAACCTTCTCGGGATCTTTCTACATCGAGGAAGGCAAGGTTTCTCTGTTAAGTCACTGCTATCCTGGCAAACTCCATCATAAAAAGTGTTGAAATGGCTTTCATTTCGAAGCGACTTTAAATGAGTGATGAGTGATGAGTAATTGAGCACCTCCAATTGCCTCTTGAATAGTTATGTCCTTTGCTTGCAAATTTATTGATAGCTGTTCAGAAGCACAGAACACTAAGTAGGCAAGCTTCAAGGAGAAAAAGGTATCAAATATTTCCATTTGTACCAATCATCCACTTGCCTTAGCTGCATACTCATCGTGTCCTTGCTGAATTTCTTCCAAGGCTCTCTCCCAAATTTGGTAACAGATTATGCTGTCGATAGATGTGTGCCTAATTGTCCATCGGGTAGGACACAGTCACCACTATGCATTCCTACTTCCTTTCTCAAAGCGACAAACTTTTAGGAGAGAATCTGATGTGTTGGATAAGGTTATACATGAAGTCCATAACATTTCGTACCAAATTACAATTGCTAGTGACATCCTTTAAGCACAGATTTAGATTGTGAGCTAAGCAGTGCACATACAGTGCCTGACTTGCTTCCTTCTTCACCAATGCCTGAACACCATTCCTGATATCACTCATGTTGGCTGTACCATCGAATGCTTGGCCACGACACTGGGAAAGTGGGAGAGAGGATCTTATAAGGATGGCCTTGATTGCCCCAAAAATTGTTGCAGATTTTGTGTTAGGCAGTTGAATTAGACCAAGTGTGTCTTCATGTACTGTAAAAACTTCATCTACCCAACGAATGGAAACGAATGGAAAGAGAATTTCCATTTGCTCATGATGGGATACATCTGTAGCTTCATCTGCCAATATCGAAAACCACAAGGAGTTCTTGATCTCAGCAAAGAGTTGCTTTAGCACAGATTGACGCATCAACGTGATTAATTCATTAACAATTGTTGGAGAAATGTACTCCTTTCTACGAATCCTTGTAGTCATTTCAGGGCAGCATTGAGCTTGAAGCAACAGAAGCTGATATAGATTTCCCTCAAATGATTGCAAATCTTCATTGTGTCCACGAAGTGGCAACCCTTGCCGGGAAAGGTACTTTATGCAAGAAAGTAGATTCATCAACATTTTCCTGTGATGCCTTTGATCAGATTCAAGCTGAGCACATAGTTGAGCATCTATTCCAGTTGCTGCAGATTTGGTAGCTGCTATTTTTAACACAGCCTCTCTGTGCATGACACTAGCCTTGTGATCACGAAATTTTTCCAGAGCTTTCTTCAAGTTTGTAAAGCCATCATCCACAAATGCAGATTTATAATGCTTTGGGAAGGTCAAGATACCTAGAGATTTAGCACTGCGACAAGTTCTACAATATATTTTAAAGGCTGTAGAACAGACACTTATCCAAGGAAAACTCTTGTACCAACTCGGTTTAATATGTCTTAGATATGACTCTCTTTGCTTTGATGGGCCAGGTCTAAAGGGTGTTGTGGAGTAGAAGGATCAGAACAGCATTGGCATTGGCAGCAACTTTCATATGATAAATCCAGGCTATGGCAGGTAGAAGCCTCAGCATTGCCACTTTTATCTGTAGACCTTGCCATACCTATATTGAAGGGTAAAAAAATATGCATGGTCACTGAGTAAGACCTTATAGCTAGCTAGCAGAAACCTTGGTGCAGCAGTAAAGTCTGAGCATAAGCTTACTCTCAGTCTTCACAAATAAATCAATATCTCTAGATCCTGAGAAAATGCTACCTATGATAGGTAGTAATTTCTCATGATCTAGAGATATCTCATTGACTTAGCTACGCAGCGAACAGCTAAAGCTACCTATTACCGAGTCTATTCATAAAATAGCTATTGTATAGTCACAGATCTGAAAATTCACCTACCTGAAGCCTCCATTCTTCCGGGTGTAAAGTTTAGCAGTGTCTGCTGAGAGTATCTGTGATGCATCTTCATTCCAAGTAAGTACG
Source organism: Cladorhizidae sp. MBARI D1340-BT2 (assembly GCA_028752905.1). Lineage (NCBI taxonomy): Eukaryota > Metazoa > Porifera > Demospongiae > Poecilosclerida > Cladorhizidae > Cladorhizidae sp. MBARI D1340-BT2. The sequence goes on along the minus strand of JAQNBH010000015.1, from coordinate 28,312,545 downwards.
GTCCACTGAATATAACTCTGCACGCGACGAGGCAATACAGAACCTATTTAATGCACTACTACTTTACTTAATTTCGTGAGCTGATTCTTGAGAATATAAAGGGTGGCTGCAGCCACCCCCCAGCCCCCCTGGTTCCTACGCCACTGGGTTCTTAACCTGGGGTCCAGGAGGTCCGTGGATGGGATTTAGGGGGTCCATGAACTAGGTACACAACATAACTAATATATATTGATTTAATGCTCATAATTTGTGACTCTAAGGTGAAGCCCAGGAGTAAGAAATATCTAATTTCCACAAAGTGGTAACAAACTTTCTGAATCTAAGCATTCCCACCTGTTTAAATATGGTGGTGACCAAACTTTGCCAAATTGTTATGTGTCAGACATCACACTTCATTATGTGGTTCATGTGTCTCATCACACTTCATTCAGGGATCGATTTACTGATTTGCTCCATTTTTACTAGCTTTATATAGCAAGACTTCTAGCTCAGCTTGAACAAGGAAGTACAATGAAGACTATGTAGCCTTTGGTTTTACTTGCATCACTGAGCGTGATGGGACACAAAACCACAGTGTTTCTTGTGTGGCAAAGTTCTTGCCAATGGAAGCATGAAGCCAACAAAGTTGAAGGAGCACCTCGTGTCTATACATCCTTAAAATGTATCAGAGGTGCAGATATATTTCATGCAAAGAAGGCTCGATTTGAGAAGGCTGAGACTTTGCCAAAACTTGGATTTGCCCAAACGCAAAAACCTTGTCTTGAAGCTTCTTACAAGGTTTCTTATCAGATTGCCAGAAGCTGCACACAATTGGGTAGACCTTAGTGAAGCCATGTGCACTGGATATGGTTGAGCTGGTTTGTGGATTGGAGCAGAGGAAAAAAATCGAAGCAATCCCTTTGTCAAATGACGTCGCACATTCCAGAATAGTTGATATGTATTCTAATATTTTGAAGCAAGTCAAGAGTTGGCAGCTACACCATTTCAATTCAGTATGCAACTGGATGAAAGTACTGACATTTCTCAGTGTAGTCAACTACTTGCTTTTGTCCGTTATGTTCATGCTGATGCCTTTAAAGAGGAAGAAATTTTTTCCTATTTTGTGAGCCACTATTGGAAACAACAAAAGCCATTGACATATTTTATATGGCGAAAAGTTTCTTTGCCAAGCAAGGTTTTGACTGGAAGAAACATTTGGGTACTTTATGCACAGATGGAGCACTTGCAATGCTTGGTAACACATCTGGTTTGGCTGCTTTAGTGAAGAAAGAAGCTCCTCACGTCATTGTCACTAACTGTTTTCTTCATCGCCATGCACTGGCATAAAAAACTCTGCCAACAATCCTGAAAGAAGTATTGTCCACTGCAGTGAAAGTTGTCAACTTCATCAGAGCCAGGGCTCTGAATCATCGTCTTTTCAAGAATGTTTTGTCAAGAAATGGGAGCAGAACATGAAGTTCTTCTTTACCACACAGAAGTCCGCTGTCTTTCCAGAGGACAAATTTTGAAGCATTTGATGGAACTTAGGTCAGAAGTTTAATTTTTTTAAAGAAAAGAACGCCCCGCCCCACTCTCAGAACAATTTGAAAGGGAGGAGTACATATATTGCTTGGTTTATTTGGCAGATTTCTTTGGCCATATGAATGAAGTGTGTCTTTCGATGCAAGGCCAAGCAGTCACCATTATGGATGCTGCTTAAACACTACAAGCTTTTTTGGCCAAACTGCCACTTTGGAAGAGGAGACTAGAGGCACACAATTATGCAAACTTTCCAATACTTGAGGAAGTGCTTCTGCCAAGTGGAGTAGAGAGAGAGAAAGCGCTGTCAGTTTCTCTGCATACAGAAATGTGCAGACACCTGGAAATCCTGCAGAACTCTTTTAATGGTTACTTCTGCTCAGATGACCTAAAAGTCGATGCATGGATTCGTAATCCTTTCCTTGCTGACATAATCAAATTAGTGATGCAGACCTTGCCAAAGATGATCTTATCGACTTGAGAACAAAAGAAGGTTTAAATTCAACACAAAATGCCTTGGAGATTTTTGGTACTCCTTAACACAAGGCTATCCTCACCTAGCAAAGAGGGCTATAGGGGCTTTGATACCATTTGCAACCACGTATCTTTGTGAATCAGGACTTTCAGCTCTTGTTACAAAGTAGAAATCGATTGGATGTTAGACATGACATGCGTGTTGCCTTATCAAAGACAACTCCAGAATTTCAACTTCTAATTCGTAACAAACAGCAACAACACCTAATGTATAATTATATGTTAAAGAAATCACCAATACATTCTTTCCAAATTGTTTATGGCATTTTTCTGGGGAGGGGGTCCGTAGCTTTTGCCAGACTAACAAAGGGGTCCGTGACTAAAAAAAGGTTAAGAACCCCTGACTCTAGTACATCGATGGGATCTTACCCATATTGTTGAAGGCATGTCCGGCTGAAGTTCTTGAAGACATCGGCTAAGTGTAGGATATCTCTGTGGATGTAGCGGTTGTGGTATGGTAGTTACCATGCTAAGGCATCTGAAAATATGTTCTCTGCATGTTGACAGACCTCCACACTAATGTTGAGTTTATGATAAATAGCGTCATTAGGTGGTAGCAATTTTCTTGGAAGGGCTTCTAAGAATCCACATACTCATATGTATATATGCCCTTCTGGACTGTTGGACTGTTCCCATCTGAATCATATCTTTGTGCAATTTCGAATACCTCTAGATTATTGGTGAGCTTTAACCTTTGCAGAGAAAGAATTCAATGTTTTCGTTAACTCAGCTGTCAAAGGAAGAAGATATTCTCCTCTGAGTTGTAGGAGTGCAGATGATATTGCCTCAAGGTTTGGGTGACGGCATGACTAGGAGATGGGTGTTGTAGTCCTGCAGATTTTAAAAGCGCACTAGGATGGGTGGTCTTTGGGTTGATCTGGGGCTTGAGTTTCCAAGTATTTTGTGTTGCACTTTAATACCTTCCAGTAATGTGGCATTGGTCTTGAACAGAGTCCCTACCAAAGGGATTTCTACAGAATAGGCAGTTCTGTGCTGCCCTGTCATCCAGGATGGTTTTCTGAGTTATCCGGATTGATTTATGGATGCATTGTGGGCATTGATCTTTTTCTCCTCTCCCAAGGCACCCATTGCAGTTGTTGGTCCATGACACAATATCGGGGCTCAGTTTTCTGATCGTACTGGATGACTATATAGCAGTTACCACATGACTTGTGGTGGACTTTCTATTGCTGCCAGTTTTTGGATCAGGCTAGGTCAGGACCCTTGATATTATGGACCAGGGAACTCAAGGGGAGGGACTACTAAAAATACTTGTGGTTACGACTTTAGTCGATATACATTTATTCTGCACACTTCACTATATGAACTTGATATAAGATAGTGCTCTCTGTGTGCTCTCTTTTCATACTATAAGATCTTGGATAGCTATAATTTTGCCAAAGTTACTGCAGCTAAAATGGGGTTACCTCAAAACCTAAGTCCCTGATTTTGCAACATGTCTACCAGATTATCAAGGGCTACAGCTGAAATTAGTACCAGTGGCTAGAGCTATATTTTTTCATTAGGTTCTAAAACAAGAGTACATGGTCATGCCGTTACTTGAAAAAATTATTAATTTAATTTTCTGGGCGATACCATGTACTCATATTTTAGCACCTAATGGCTTCCTGTGTGTGTCAGTGTTTGGAGGAATTGTACCCTGTAATATTTTGCCATGCTATTTAGGGACCACGCTTATACTACTGTGCAGGTGTTACTCCACAAAGAAAAGTATTCTACTTACGTGAGCAACTCAAGCTCCAATTCTATCTTTTTAGCAAACCAATCCAGGCTGGTCCAGAGCTTGTGAAGTAGTTTGCTGATTCAAAGCTATAGTTGATGTAGAGTAAATTTTCAAATATGTCAGCCAAGAACAGGACATCTGTACAGATTTAGTAGTTTGCTGCTTTAGTCGGTATATAGAAAGTTCTCAAATATGTCAACCAAGAACAGGACATCTGTACCGAAGTAGAAGTCATGGTACTTGCCCATGTTTTGGCATCTCGATGTGTGCTAAATACTCTATGCAAGCTGGTAATCCTGTTTGATGTCTTCTTCTTTAAGATTGTCATAGAAGATCTACTGGAGGTATGCTCGCAGCTGTTTATAAACTCTTAGAGATAGATGCCTTTTGGATCAAATGCTCTCATCTGTTTCATCTTGCTTGTATCTTTTCCAGACTGGAAGTCCTCTAGTTTGTTAGTACCAATAGCTTTTGTAATCGGCATAGGAGAAACTGGTTGTTGTCGATGAATCATAGCTACTGCAGTTAGTATTCCATTTCCCTTGGTCTGAGATATATATATAGGTGACTGGAAGATCACAGATGGGTGTACTCTTTCAGTTGAGCACACAATTTGAAAGGTGTGGTATTTTGAACGTTGCCTTTATACTTCTGGTGATGTAGCAATTTTTAAAACAGTTGCCATCATAACAGTTTACCAGAAGTGTGGCAGTCTTGTGCTGCTCTGTGATTATGCCACTCCTTTCAAGTCATGAGTAAGGACTAGTGCTTGCCCATTATTAATTTGATTCCATGTTTCTCCCCTTCCAGGGCATGCAGGAATTACTTGTTGATATTGGGATTGCAATGCAAATCATACTGGATGAATATGTAGTAGCTACAGGACTCGTGGTGGGCCTACTGCTGTCCCACTTGAATATATAGCTCTGGCAGGACCCTCAATCCTATGGATGATGGACTCCAAAAGTCTGTATAGATCATGCAAAGCACTTTCAGCTGTTTGTGTAGTTCACAAAGTGGACTTGCGTTTAGTCTGTCTGTTTCGTTGGGCATGTTCTCATGTGAATGTGCGAGTCTCACCGGCAGAAATATTTATGAGCACTCTGACCAAAGATAAGCCAGTTTAAATCACTAGACCCATGTGTAGTGCTGGTTGACTCCTTTGGAAATGTATAAGAAATTTCTCCTCCATAATGGAGAACCAGTGGCATCACTGTGTTAGAATCTTAGCCATACAATTCAAAGCTAACTTCCAGACTATCGAGGTGGGAAAGTGCGGTGGGTGTGTCCAGTCTAGACAGTTGTCGGTAAAGTATTTGGAGAGCCTTTGGGCTGGTCACTGACAGGTGATGTATAGGGACCAGCACAAGTAGTGATCTACCTTGCCTACAACACTGATGATAGCTTTCTAGTTGCTGACTTCCGTGGGTAAGGGTGGATGGGACCAAATTGGTTGATATCATGATGTTTCAAGCCAGAATCAGAGAACATATCTGACCATCCAACTTGCCACTTTTCTGTGCACTTCTTTAGTCTTGAGAGTCTGCGGGTGTGCTTTGTTGAAATTCACATGGATCTGGGAGAAATATATTTGTTTTGCTGCAAAACACTTAGTCTGTCTGCTGCTGCTGAGTGTTGAGGTTGTCTTTCCCGAGCTTCACTGGAACTTTACATTTTTAGGACTATTGGCTTGTCTGTGACTTTCCCCCAAACAGAGTAGCTGATTCGATTGAAGAAAGCCTGAAGATTGGGTTCTCTAGAACACTGCACTCTCCAGGCTCAGAGTTGGTAGGAGATTGTACCTGCATATCGAATGCAAGGGGGATGGGAACTCTTTTGTGTGCTTGGGTCTCCAAATCTCCGGCACTCTTCAATATATTAAATATATGCATCGATATTCACTTCCACTATGATGGATGGGACCCTCTATCAAGTTGTTGGTACAAGCTTCCTTTCCAATGAACTAGCATGAGCTTTTTCTTGGTCAAGCTTGTAGATTTTCTGGGACTGAAATATCCTACTGCAATACCAGTGCATTCCTCCTGTAAACCCTGAAACCTGGGTACTATTTTGGAAAATATAGTCATGTGCTGACACCACTCAGAGCAACAATGCAGTGCTATCCAGTGGGAACATTCTATTGTGTATGTTACTACAAATCTCTCAACAAACTCTCAGTTGACATACAATAATTTTCTCGAAATCAACTTAAATTTTCTGACTCGACATTTGATGACAACTAGAGCAAGTAGCCCAACCATTGAGTGAGCAAATTTAAGTTGTTAATTGAGAAAGTTATTGTGTCTACTAGAAAGTTTTTTTATAGTTTATATATATCAAAGCTATATGTTATAGCTATCCCCAATACTAAACCTTACCTAGCATGCTGACTTCATGTCAAAGACACGGTTTGTCAGAATTTTGGATATGCCCCTGCATGGCAAAGAAAGTTGTAATCTGTAATTGATATATTTGCATGTGTGTGGATGCAGCAATAAACCTCTAGTATCATACAGCTAGCTGCTCTCTACTTGATGTCCTTACCAGATTGTATGAGTTATGTGCCACATGGCAGGCAATGTCGTAATGTGCTATGTGCTTGAATGTACATGTGCATTCAGCAGTAAACTGCTATAGCACTCTACTTTATGTCCTTACCAGACAGTATGGGCTGCAGACTATGTGCCATATATCTTCTCAGTAAAAGGCATGCTTATTTGGGTGTTATAGGCCATGTTTTTCATATTCAGTATTATTTAGGGCTACATTCCTATGTGTCTCCCAAAAATGTACCTCTTTGCTATGACTACAAGCACCCCATTAAGTAAATGTTACTCTTACTTTTTCCATATTCCGTCTAATTGCCAATCCAACAATAGCATTATATACAAAAATATTATTGTATTGTAATTTAGGCATTGGGAATGGAATACTGAACATGACATTTTGGATCTCTCTATTCATCTACACCTCATTTACGCCATTCCTACTGAGCCCTCCCTTCAACACCTATACCTTTCTCTACATGACTGCTGGAGCCAATCTGTTGCTGTGTATATATGTGTTTCTTTTCTTACCCGAAACAAAGGTATGTTGACTAAACACATCAGAATGTTATTAGCTACAATATTTCCTTGAATCCATCCTCTTAACATATATTCACAAATTACAAAAAAAAATGCTTGTTAAGTGCTCAGCAAAAATATGCCCAATACAAGCACTACAGTACAGTGTTAGGTATAATTATTATGGTATCACGGTATTGTTTATAGGAAATTCATATTTTTGTCTCAATATTCATCTAAACCTCAGCTGAACAATTTGACATACACCTCACCATGATCATATGTTTTGTTGTTATTTGTTAGCCATATATTGTAGAATCATTATATAATGTATGATATAAACACACATAATTGAGACCATCTATGAATAGTAATAAGAGCATTCTCCATCTCCTCCTCCTCCTTGTTCTCCACCTCTGCCCCTAATGTTGTTATTATTATTATTGTTGTTTTTGTTGTTGTTAATTAGGGTATAAGTCTTGAACATGTTGATGAGCTGTTCTCCCAAAACTGGAGGAAAAGTGTTGCCTTTAGAAGGTATTTTGAATTAATAGACCATCGCAAAACAAGCCCTCACTTGGTTATCAGGTCTCGTTAACTTATTAAGCCCAACTACACCACTTGTGCATTGTACTTACTGATAATTACTTTGCTAATTACTCATGTCATGAGTACTAAAACAAGTTTCACTATATGACCTTTTCAATAATCAACTTGAATTTACTTTCTCGACGTTTCGGCTAATGCTGTAGCCTTCATCAAGAATTTGCATTGATAGAGTAAAATTGAAGTTGATTATTGAAAAGGTCATTGGAATTTTATTATGTCAACTAAGAGTTCGTTGAAAGTTTCACTAGTCCGTTATTGGAGCTGCAAATCATATCCACTTTCCAGAAATATCAAGACTTTGCTTTTTGTGTGGATCTTCCAATTTAGCTTCCATTAAGTGACATCAAAGTTAAAACAGCTGCCTCTGCACTTACTTCCTGAGCACAATGATGTTTAATTCTACATTTACCTCACATATACAGAAATTTCACTTATCCGAACATGATTGGAACCATAGACTTTGGATATGCATGTGTCTACTGTATACCAATGCCACCACGTCTGTCTATATAAAGCTCGATTAAAAAAAAAATTGTACAAAAAAACAGAAATATTTATACTATTCTTCACCTTTTAAAATAATTTTGTAGTGTGCCATTGCCATTTCCGAACTGATCATTATAATTTGTCGATCAATTACTGCACATGCACACACTCAACAATGAAAATTGAAATAAGTATCTTTGTTCTCTCCTCCATTCGACTACCTTTCTCGCCTTTGTCATAGTAGTTATCCTGACAAGAATGATATTTTTCAGCATCATGATGGAGTAGAACACAGTTTAGCTCAACTACCAACTTTCATGACTTCCCAACCTCTTGTTTGGTTTGCTCAGGCTGAAGCCCAGTTCCATTTAGAACACATTATGGTTGATGGCAAGTACTACTACATCCTTTCGGTACTGGTCCAAGGAACAGCAATATGCCAGAGGGACCTCATCCACTTACCACCACATGAGAACAGTACAAGGCTTTGAAAGATTGACTGGCTGACAAATTTGGTCTCGGCAAACGGACGCATCTTGCCTCCTTCACACCTAATCCTAGTGGACTCCAAACCCTCAGTTCTGTTCAAAATGTTAGCACTCCTTGGAGACTACTCCCCTTACATGCTTTTCTTCACAGAGTGGTTATCCCAAAACATCCTGGACCAGGTAGTGGACACCAAGATCACCAATAATTATCCAGAAGGGCTGATCCTTTGAGGACACTCAGAGACACAGGAGCCAGCACTTGTGTCATCCACCAATGCCCACTCACTGTGCACAAGTCCAAGATTCCCAACACCTCCCCAGGCAGATTATCATCACAAACATGCATATTCGGCTTGGAGTCCCGGGCTCCTTGTACTTGGATAGGAAATAAATAGGAAATAAACAGGCTGGTTTCCAGTAGTGGCCTGGGATAGGAATTCTGGACGCCAGTTCCTTGCTGACACAGGAGTTGATATCAGTGTTTCTCCCGCCATTAGTGTGTGCAGCCACTGCATTTTCCTTTGCACCAGTATAAGTGGAATTCTATCTTCGCAGACATCGTCTCTCCTTTCATTGGCCAGAGCTGACTTCAGGAACGTGTAAGGCTTGGGAATAATCCATCACTCTTCCAGTCCTTTGGCACCCCTGTTACACATTGGATCCAGAGCTGGAGTCCATGTGAAGATTATCACCTCAAAGGCGTTATTTTGCCTGACCGCCACCCAGTGCCACACATACAAGATTTCTCGTCCCACCTGGCAGTACAACATTTTTCTCAAAGGTCAACTTCATATGTGGTTAACATCATATCCTGGTCATCGCAGCAGATGTGTCCTAAACAGCAATCATCTACCTAATGTTTTCTTTACGACTTCATCAGGATGCCTTTCAGGGTCAAGAATGCTGCTCTAGCCTTCCTGCATTTGTGGACACAGTCTGAGTGGCTTAGTTTTCGTTTTTGTCTACTTATATGACATTCTGGGGGCCAGCAATAACACCCAGGAGCACAAAACACACTTTATATGTTGTTTGAGTGCCTCCAGGATCATGGTCTCATAGTCAATGTCACCAACTGTCAGTTTGCTCTTCCCCGGATAGACTTCTTGGGACACCACCCATCACCCAACACAGCACCATGCATTTACCCAATAAGATAGCAATCAAACATTTCAAGGACCAATCACTGTCAAGGGCCAAGAGTTTGTGGACGAGGTCATTTTTATCACCATTTCATTTATGTGACTTCTCGAATAATGTCGCCCCGCTTTTCTGCGTTAGCTGGCAAGCCCAAGTCTCTGATGCTATGATTGATGTGTTTCAGGATACCAAGGCAGCATTGCCAGTAGCTACAATGCTTATGAGCATCTGAGTGCATTGTGATGGTCCAAAAGGAGTGGGTGTCAGATAACCAACAAGGAATATTGAGTTGTGTCCTTGTAAAGAAAATGTTTTCCCTTCAAACGACTAAAATCTTCATTAGGTTGTCTGCCAGGTGAAAACATTCCATAAGGGCTATGTATACTTGCCCGTAGGTGAAACAAAGTCTGTACCAATTCATGTACTAATGCCATTAGAACGAATTCCTTTCCCAGGGTGGTTGTTCTGAAAAATTATGGACAAATTCAATATGGCCATATCAATCATTCTCCAAAATAACTTTTCCCACCATTTGACTGTTTTTCTTATTGTTATCGAGTGATAGGAGAGAAGCTGATCTGTAAGGTCCACAGCATTCATGTATTTATTGTATTCAATTATAGCTGTAGGACATGGAACAGGTTCTTTGTCACGCTTTCCCTTTGCTCTTTTATGCACAATCTCTACTGATGCACTATGCATAGTACTAAAGAAAGTAACATCACGTCTGTCGTACCAAATACCAGCTGTATACTGGCCACATATACCAAACTTGTACTGTTACCAAACTAGTCGTTTACACGGTTTCAGAGCTTGGGGGAAGTGTTTTCTATTTGAACGCACAGTACCACAGGAGTACGTACCTCGATTAAGCAGTGTACGACAAAGTAAGGGACTTGTATAAAAATTATCTGTGAATAACTTGTGTCCTTTGTCTAAATGTGGGTGCATTAGTCTCATTACCACATCATGGGTACTTCCAGAATTACCAGTGTACACTTCAAACTTCAGTACATAGCCAGTAGTTGTTTTGAGGGATATACTGTAAGAAGTGAATTCGGCTCCTAGTGCCAACCATCATCTCATCGATCGCCAGTTCACATTTCGGCTGATAGTAGCACTGAAAATTGTGGGATAATTTTTTGAATGAGTGGCCTCACACAAAGGATCATAATTATCTTCACCCCTTCTTTTTTGCTTTGTCGAATCAGCTAAATGAATAAATCTGGAAATCTTGAAGTATCGGTCACGACACATGACAGCTGAAAACCAAGGTATTCTAAACACGGGTTAATGCGACCAATAATCATGAATTCGACGTAGACGTGACATGCCCATGGCTATGTTGAGACCTATAAAGGCCAACAACTCTAGCAAAGAAGTCCCCTTTTTGTAGAGAAAAAAGTTTGGTTTGTTCTAAAATCAGTTCCAATACACTAACCGTTACAAATAGCTTGAAAATTTGAAGTGGTGTATTTTCCCGAAAAGTACGGTGAACAGGGCCTGTTGGATGGATGGTCAAAACTAGGAAGTTGTCGTGGTGGTAGGTATGATGTGGAATCATTTACATCCGTCATTTCCAATCGAACAAGTCTGACCTATTGTACATGTAAGTAAGAACTTTCATAAAATATGAAGTATAGGGCTTACTCGGTTGTGCTTGTCGTTACACCTCTGTCCCTACCTCCACCGCATCCCCTGCCTCCACCGCGACCGCTGCCTCCACCGCGACCCCTGCCACCACCGTGACTCCTGCCTCCACCGCGACCCCTTCCACCTACACCACTGCATCTGGTACCCCTATTGCCTCTTTCACACCCTCTACTTCCAATTCCTCTACTTAGTTCTTGGGACGGTGACTCAGACTCGCAGCTAGAGCTGGGGATATCAGGATCATTATCACCTGAAGAATGATAGCCATAAAAACATCCAGTAGCTGAATGAACTACTACAACTATAGCAATTTGCTAAACACCTATATATAAAAGACATGCTTACTGATTTGTGGGTCCAGAGAAAGGAGTGAGTTGCGTTCAGCTGGTGTAGTAACAGACTGAGATCCCTGACTGTCGCCATACGCTGAGAACAGTAAGTTTTCGACCCTGTTGTCTTCCTCTTCCTTCATCGCTGTTCTGGTCCTCTAGAGTTTCATCCTCACTTTCAAGCTCTTTAAGTTCATTGTCTATCTGTGCTTCCAAATCGCTGTTGGAGAGAGAACCACCAGCACAGTAGTTTGCTAGATCATCTACTGTTAGGTTGCGGACAGGTGCCATCCTTCGCGAGAAAGAGACTGAACTTCAGGCGAGTGTAACTTGCCAACCGTTCCAGCTACTGACTGACTTGAAAAAAAATTCATTGGAAAGGGCTTTCAATTCCGTGACGTTTGACATAATTATCATCAAGGAAGCTATAATCGTTTCCGGTTTAATAATTTTGTAACTAACGGCACCTTGGGTGGGTCAATTTGACCCACCATCGTACTCAATGAGTTAACTCCAATATACTCGTTCAATGTTGATGTAGTTTGTTTAGCTCAATATTGTAAAAAATATTTTGGTGAAGAAATTATTTTTGTTGACATATACCTTTTGTTACACTTATCTGTTATATAGAAGGCATGAGAGTGCTGCGGTCGAGCCTCCAGTAGAACAAGAGCTTGAGGATAAATTGTAATATTATTTGCATTGTAGGGAAGTTATTTTGGTATGTATATAGCTATATAGAATATAGTTGGACTAATATAATGCTGATATCTTACATAAAGAATCACCAGTTTGTATAAAAAGATTTCAATTTGTCATCTGTATTTTTTGTTTACTAAACTATTGTTGACCAGAACATAGTGTTTGACTACACACACAAGTGTGTGGACCATGAATAAAAATGGCCAAGAAGAATAGTAGTGAAGTGTCTGTGACAGAAATAGTAGAACCAGCTGCCTAAGTCTAGGCTGGACACTCAGAAATCAACTTTTAAAGCAGTCAAATGTTTTTGCGACTATTTACCATACTAGCCAATACATTTATGTCGGCTTTGTCTCTCCAAGCTTATATATTTATACATTGGCTTGGGTGCTAGTAATGAAAGATGTCGTCATTGACTGCGTATTAATGAGAGGACAATGTCAGATACACGTGTTCGATTATCAAAATGATGGTGGCTTTTTGTAATTTTTTTGGGTAATGCAATTTGAGTGGAAATGGCTTATAGTAACTAAAGTGAAGGATTATATGTAAAAACTCTTCTAAAAATTAATGTCTAGTTCAGATCTACAACATGGATGAGGGTGGGATGCTTGTTGATTCCTATACCCACACCAAATGAGTTTAAAAAAGGCATATTGTAGAGTATCTGTGAAGAAGGAACAGATGACTGCCATTGAGAAAGCTATACCACCAATGATCATTTTTGAGGTACCAACAAGTCTATTTCTATGACATGAGTGGGAAAAGTTGGATGGACCAGGAGCTATTTAGACATTGACTCTGTACTGTTATCCCTACTATCTTATAGCTGGGATTTCTAACTTGAGTATGTTGCCTGCAGTCATGTTGCTGTACCAAAAGATATTTGCCCTGACCAGTGGCATCCTTTATGGCTTGTTGACATCTATGGAAGAAGTGGTGAGAACTGGACCAGTTCTATGCAATTGTTCACATGATCACGTTCTTGGAGTGAAAGACTAGACAAGTCCCATGTGTGTAGCAACAGTTTACAGAAAAAAATGCATGGAATTATGGTGGGATACTGACCACATACCTACAAGTTTGTCTTCCTAAGATGTAAAAGATAGGAATTAAACATTTTGTTACTGGCACATTCTCGAAGCCCAAACGGCCAAACAAACTCTTTTAGTTAGCTTCCTTGATAGTCTCTTAAATGCCCTTACTTGAATTTCCCCCCTCGCTTTCGCATATTCCCTGTTAGGGTTGGTACTGTCCTATATTTCATGTCAATCGTTACCTCAGTTATTCTGTAGATCACATTAATAGTTCCATTTATGCTTTCCTCAATCTCTTGATTCTTGTTATGTGCTATGTTGATCAATGGAATATTTGCTTGATTATCATACACAGATACCGAGTATGGATCACGTGGCATTCATCCTCTGTGATGGCAACATATTGAAGAACTTTGCAGGAATTTCTTAATTTTTATAGTAGAGAATATCCAGTGTAAGATTAGGTGCTCTCCAAACTTATCAATATTCTTGTAGATCAATCTCTACCCTCATTGTGAATGAACTGGGTGCTGCCATTTCTGCATGCATGAACCAAGTATAGCTGTGCTGTACAGGAATGCAAAGCCAGAGTCGTCCTAGCTTTCAGCCCTTTGGAGGAGTCCTGCTGCATCGTGTAGCTATATTTGACATAGTGCCAACCCCTATGCCCTTCAATTTTCTTGAGGATACCAGCACCTACTTCTGAGTTCAGTGACCCTGGCTGTATTTTTGCTAGTTTTTTTTTAGAGATGGCTACAGAGTCAAGTTTATTCTGAGAGTATACCATTACATGCTGTAACTCATTGATGTTGTGGCTCAGTTGTGTGCTCGAAGAACTTACTTCTACTGGGTAACTTTGTGTACCACCTGCCACTATTTCACGGTGGTCTCATTATTGGCAAGAAACTCACAAAAAGTGTCTTGATATTTTAGAATTACTAATGGCATGAGTCAGCTATGCTGAGTTTAATCTATAGCTGATACATGCTGAGCTTATATATAGTAAAGAAAATGGGTGGCCGGGAGGATGGTATAGTATCAGCAAAGATGCCATCAGATGGGAAAGAGTGGCTTTTGGGACAGTTCGAAGACTGCAAGCTGATGGAGTAGGAAGAAGACTTCAGTTTAACCAGACTTCTAGGCAATGTAGTAACAAGATGTACAGGACATAGTTAATTGTTGGAAGCCATATTTTCTGTCACGGCTTCGCAGTAGCCACCAATGAGCAGATTCTTAATCACACCATGATCTGCATGGTCAGCCACTATTTCTCTCACATCCCTCTGATGAAGTGTCTGAGGAAGATGCTACGTACAATTGGATGTATTTTTTGACATCATTATGGTGATGTCCTTCCTTCTTTCCTGAGAAGTACTTTTTACTGTGTCAAATTTCTTGCTATCGAAATTAATGTCATCTAACAAAGATTTTGGTGACTAGTCCATCCAGTTCTGTGACTTGTGCAACTCATCAGGAGATTTAACACCGAAAAGTCATCCATCCTAAGATTCTCGTAGAATCATAGAAGTCAACCAGTACATTATAGTTATCCTAGTCTCTCAATTCCATTGATTGTTGGCTCAGATAAAAATATATATGATTATCCAACCAACGAATTAAGAGCTTCTAGAGCAAGTTGGTCTACCAATGGGTCCCATGATCAGACACTGGAATTGGCAGAAGCCAGAGATAATATTTTCTGCAGTTGTTGGCTCGGGTGTTGAATTTCATCAACCCATTTTCCACACAAGTATAATTATCATGGAAGAACATAGATGTTGAAACAACACTTACAGCCCCGTTCATATATCCTGTCCTCAATGACCCTTCCTTGATGGTCTAGAAACTATAAATATGCCTGCCAGCATAGATTGCCCAAATGGCAATATTTATATATGTCTATAAAATGTTGCATATCTCCTCTTAGGAATGGCCATTCCCTCCCATTTTTGGAGAATGAAGAAAGGAAAGACTGGAGCACAGTAAACATTCTTTGCATACCTTTAACCACAATCGTTAAATTTAATGTTTGCGTTTGTCTTGTTAAAATTACTATAATGCGTGAACTTAACTGGGAATTCCCCCAAACTCATCAACGCGCTAGCATCTGCAGGTGCTAATAAAGTGGCTGTTGCCAAATTTTGATTAGTGTTCTAGTTTCTGACTTATGGAGGGGTGTGAAATTTTTACTCACTCATACAGGAATCCACCTCAGTAGCCAACAGAATCAGTTATACATACATAAACCAATCAAAATATATGCAAAGCAGAGCACTATAAAATGGCTGTTGTAGAATTTCAATAAAATAAACAGAAAAAAAGTTGCATGAATTAAAAATAGGTGTTAAATATTCACTGCAAAAACTCTTCGATGAGACTTGTACAATTTCACAGTCTTCTCCACTTCTTTCCCTGCTTTCTTCCCATCCAAGTAGGCCTTCTCATAATCCCTGGCTTTTCTATAATACTTCCGGACTAAATCAACAGCCACAGAATCAAGTGATGGGTTCAGGATTTCCCTCAACTTGATCAAGGTGAAGTTGGTATGTGCCCTACAATACCGCTTTGATTGTGCCCACACACGCTCTATTGGATTGAGTTCACAGTGGAACTTGGGAAGGAACAAACATTTCATACCCCTACTGATAACGTAATGCTCCACCTGCGTCTTCTCTGTGAAGAAGTCCTCATGATATGAAAGGATTGTCCTCATGTCAGGTGCCTTGAGTGAAGACGTAGCGATCCCTCTCTCAGCAAGGATCGTCCTCAAACCCTTTGCAGAGCCATCTGCCTTCACCATGGACTGTGGTTGACCAGCCCAAGTGGTATCGCGAACCTTGCGTGCCCCTCCATCTTTCACCAAGATATTGCGGGCTAACAGAGCTTTGTCATCAAATTTTTTGTGACAGCTGCTCTGATCCAATACAAACACAACTGTATGAGAGTTGTGGGGATACTTAATGGTGGCAATGTCACATGCTGTCTTCATCTGAGCCATGAAACGCTCACCCGTCCAGTAGCCATCTCTCTCACACCCATATTCAAGATGGACCCTGGCAGTTTGGTCAATTCCTGGATATTCTCTCTTTGCTTCCTCATGCTTCTCTGCTCACAGATAGCCCTCGTGTTCGTCGATAAAGTCAGAGACCATGATCCCACTTCCCTTAGTCTTGGGAAGAAGAGCTGGCCTGTCATCCTCCCCCCACATCCATGACTGCCCTTCGTTAGTGTTGAAAATTGATTCATCATGGTAAAGGAGTACCAGCATCTTCTTTTCTTCATCCTTCTCGTCACGGATTAGGGGTGGTTCATCAGAGCACAAAGGTGGTGGCTTGTGAGACTGACGGAGCGACTTGAGTGTCTTCAAATACTCCTAGATAAATTAATGATAAAATACATTTGTATATATATATATATACATACTTCACGATGCTTCACTACATCTTCTCTCTCGTGTCCGTCTATGTACACTCCCTTTTTGTGGCTCACTGGCTTGAAGCCGAGGTGGTGGAGCCAACGTACAGCTGTACGCAATGACACATTCCGGGGGTAGTGTGGTGGCAAATGATTGGAAGGAAGAATAATATTATTCACCCAGTTACAGAAAGATGCTGCAGTCATGTTGGGCTGTTACAGAAAGATGCTGCAGTCATGTTGGCTGTCCTTTCATGAAAGCATTCTTCCTAACCCACTCGGCAGCCTTGTGGTTCATCTGCCAAATAAAGAGATGGATATTAAGTATTATTTTATTATCCATATAATATCTTACCTCCTCGTCTCGATAGACGGTCATCCTCTCGTGCTTCCCTTGCCTCCTCTCATCCAAATGCCCCTTGTTAGTCCAAAACTCCTTCCTAAAGTTTCTCACACTCTTTTGACTATACCCAACAATCGAGGCAGCTTCTTGGACAGCATCCGTTATATTCATATTCTGCCTCTGGCGGAAACTCTCCACTAAAACAACTGCCAGCATCCTCCGATGGTCCAATGGAAGAGTTAACATGAAACTGTCAAAAACAGCTTGAGCAGACTTGTCATCAAAGACTTCTTCTGGCTCACTATTATAGTCGCTGTCACTTCCAACTCCAGCATCCTCCACAGTTACAGCAGGCTCTGGAGCATCATGCTCTGACTCTGAGTCAGTAGCAAGATCCAACACTGAAGGAGTACTTGTGTTCAGTTGTGGGGGGGATCTTGCACCATCACAGCAACAGCAGCAGCTTCTGGAGGACCATCGTTAGACTCAAAGTCAGTAATAGGAATAATCGCTGAAGCATCAGCAGCAAGATCCAGGACTAGAGCGCTCGAAGACTCGTCAGTCATCGCTATGTCACTGGCCTCAGGAACAACAACGGACGAACCAGCACCTTGTTCAACATTCCGTCTTGCTGCCACTAGCATAGCAGCTCGAGCTTTCATCTTTCGTTTAGTAGTCCAGGGCATTTTCGCTAGATCCTTCTCCTGCAGTAGATGTGGACGATTGTACTCAACAACTAACAAAATACTTTCTTCTTGCTCGACTACACGCGAATAATTGAACTCGCAATTTTACATTGCACGTGCAACCGTTGGTTGCCATGGTAATTCCTAGTCAGCTGAGCAATCAAAGCTCTTTGATTGGTCATATTTTAGATTACACTTTCATGGTCTGGAAAATATGTATCTTATAGATTTTTTAATGCTGATTTCAAAAAATTACCTTGGTTTCAAATAGCTCCAACTCCCCAAAAGATATTTACAAAACAATTTTTGGCAATTTGTGCTGGCAGGCACTAACCAGGGGATCAAATCGACATATCGATGTAAAGACATGTAAAAGCAACCGAAAGCACAGAAAGCTCTAGTGGTGCTGGTGATACCATCTGTTGAGCATTTTTTGGTTCAACCAGATTTCATAGGACAACTCTCTGCTTGTCCAGGAGCAGCATGAAAGTGTTCATTCAGTAAAAGAAAACTGAAGCAGTAGGCCACCGTAATGGATCGTGTAATTTGAAAAATAATTCAAGAAGATGAAAAAAAGCCACAGGTACTGCCAGGAGTCAAGACACTGAGTTGGCCAAGGGAAGATTTCTAAAAATTGTCACAATTTTGGGTAGCGATTTGCCATTGCTAGTAAAATATCATTTTCTTGTAGTACATGTTGGCATCATAATTTCCTGTTGGTTTAGACGAGTCAATGTGGTCCTAGAGACCTGCTGCACCCATGACTTATAGGGTGTGGTAGGCGAGTGCAGGTTCAGAGACCTCCCGGGCCAACTTGACCAACTTGACCTACACAGGGTCAATAGGCGAATGAAATCCTACCAGGATGCAGGAATATGCTAGGCCTACTGGAGTCACTGGCCCACAGGGGTATATCACTGTGGGAGCAGTTGGTGTGATAGGACAACTTGCATACTTGCCAACTTTCCATAAGTTAATTCCGGGACATTATACGGCGCGAATTTTCGACTACGCCCCCTAATTAGCGTGCGCCTTCCGCCATTAATTTTATACGCGACCCACCCAACTAACCGTCATCATACAGCTGAGCTGTGAGGTAGTATTCTCTGTAGATTTCTGGAAGAGGCGGTTGAATTGATCCATTGAGGGCAAGATAAAAGGGGCAAGATAAAAGAACAGGTTTCGTCAGAGGATTCTCAAGCCTTGAAAGAATGCTACAGACTTTAGCTGTTTCAGCTTCCAAGACAAGAAGAATGACTTCAAACCATCATACTGCCTGAGGTAACGATTCACACACTTCAGCAAGCTGAGCCATCGTGTGGGGCAATGCTTAAAAATCACCCCTGGCTCAGTGAAAAGTGAACACCATGACAAATTGCTGCTCTCTTGCTGCTATGGAAGTAGTAGAATATGTCGATGAAGAGCTGGTCAATGTTTACTGGGAGTACCTTCAAACCAGCTTTGACTGTTAAATCAGTCAAATGGCCAACATCATGCAAAGTTGGGATCTCATCCTTAATCAGCTTCTGCACACCCACTCCTTTCATAACAACAAGACGTGAAAGACACTGCATTGTCAAAGCTGAGCCCGTTCTTAGTCAACGACTCCTTCAAGGCTTAAAACAAGTTGGTAGCTATATTAATGTTCACAACTGGCATATCCAAGAATCTCGTCCGTACTTCACCTACCTGTGGATCAAGAAGCCTCAAAAGAATTATGCAAGACTTATCCCTCTTGTCATGGGATTCATCAATCATCAAAGAGAATGGACCACTTGACATTGACTCTGTAAGACTCAACAGATCTCTTAGGATTTAAGTTTTATAACTGACAAGACAAATCACAACGACAACCTGTCCAAGCTTAGTCACATGATCACATCAACACATCCATATATGTATGTACATATAAAGTCCACAGTGACCAAGGTGTCTATAAGTGTTAATTATGCAATCATCACTAATTACAATGAGTCACTAATTACAAGTTAAGTGCAACTGCAACTAGCCTACATACGCTCCCCCTTTATAAAAGCTCGTCCCGAGCTTTAGGTTCCATAACGTTCTGGTGGATGATGCTCTCTTTGGGGGTAACGTCTCTGTGGCATTTCAGTAGGTGGGAGGATTGTGATGTGGTCAACTCCAGGTGGGTTCCATGATTGTTCACATGGTGTGGTTGCTGTTTCCAAGTCTTGAACCTCAGAAATGTCTGGTTGAATTCTATGTCGTAGCCGGTTGACGTGCACAATTTTGGATCGGTTGCTATCCTGAATTTCAACATTGAGCGAGCTCTTGATCGATTTCACCACCCAACCTCCTTCCCATCGAGGTTCCAACTTTCCAGCAGTGGGCACAGAGAGCCAAACAGTGTCACCTACTGCAAAATGAGGAGTGCTTGAGTGTTGGTCATATGTGCACTTTTGCGAGTGTGCAGCAGATGCAAGGTTAGTTTCCACAAAATCTCTGAGTTCTGCTAATTTTGCCTGCAGGTTCTCAGGGTACAACTGAGCATCAAATGCAGCTGACTTGGTGAGAGATACGTTAGTGTGGTTTCTTCCATACATCAATAGAAATGGAGTGGAGAGAGTAGATGAGTGGATGGATGTGCGATAGGCATATAGAACGAGTGGTAGATGTTTTTCCCAGTTGTCTTGTTTGTCTACATAGCTTCGCAAAAGTTGTAGAAGTGTACGGTTAAACCGTTTCACCATACCATCTCCTTGCGGATGATATGCCGTAGTCCTGGACTTCTTTACCCCAAATGCTTCCAATGCTTGTGCAAGGACTGTGCTTTCAAAATTACGTCCTTGATCTGAATGCAAGATTGCAGGCTGGCCAAATGTAGAGAACAACTTTATCAGTTCCCTTGTGATACGGTTTGCTGTCTGATCCGGCATGGGTATTGCTTCTCCCCACTTTGTAAAATAGTCTTGAATCACTAGTAGATAGCGATTGTTATTGCGGGAGATGGGAACTTCTAACACATCAACAGCTAGCATTTCCCAAGGCTTGCCAATGGGAACATTTGTCAATGGTGCCCGTTTAGGCATTGTGAGCTTTGACTGCTGGCATTTTACACACTCTCTACAGTACTGTTGTACGTCGCCTGCCATACTCACCCAGTACGCCTCCTGTCGTAGTCGCTGGAGAGTTCTCTCTGCGCCTTGATGTCCTGCCGCTGGATTGTCATGACTATGCATGAGAGCTTGTTTGTGCATGCTTAGTGGGAGGACAGGTACAGTTACAGCTTTGCACACAGGATTGGGGATATAGTGTCTGCAGAGTATACCATTGATAACTCTAAGCTGGCCCCACAGGTTCACATACCTGCGCCAAGGGTAATGGCTCCACTCTCGGCCCCGAGGAGGACTTGATACTCCTGGTTCAGCTTGTATCACTTTTGAGATGATATTAGCTTGTTGTGCTTCTCGCAGTTCAGTGGTGGAATAATGAGGAAGAGCTAGTGTGAGAGCACAAGGAAGACTTTCCAATCGTGAGAGTGCATCTGCATTAGTGTTGAGTGAGCCTTTTCGATACACAATTTGCAAATTATACTCTTGAAGGGCTAGTGCCCAACGACAGAGCATACCCTCCATCTTTTGGGCTGACAGCCACTGCAATGGGGCATGGTCCGTAAAGAGTTTGAAATGTCGTCCAAGAAGGTAATGACGAAATTGCTTCACAGCGTATATGATTGCCAAACATTCTCTCTGGATTACGCTGTATTGCCGCTCTGACTGTGTTAATGAACGACTGGCATATGCGATGACATGTCCGTCCTGTTCTAACACCGCTCCAATACCAACAGCACTTGCATCTGTTTGCAGATTGAATTCTGGGGAGAACTGATCAAACCGGGGATATGCCAAGATAGGAGCACTAATCAGATGTTCCTTCAGGGTATTGAATGCTATGTTGCAGTCATGGTTCCATGAGAATGGTGTGGCCTTCTTTGTCAACGCATTGAGTGGCGCTGCAATGTCTGAAAACTTGGGTATATATCTCCGGTAATAGGATGCAAGCCCAATGAAGTGGCGGACAGCTTTGACGTCCATTGGTTCTGGAATTTGTAACACTGCTTGGATCTTCTGTGGATCTGGGGACATGCCTGTTCCTGTAAAAGTGTGGCCTAGATATCCAACTTTAAGGAGTCCGATATGGCATTTCTTCCCTCGTAGCGTAAGACCAGCAGCCAGCAGACGTTCAAAGACTACTCGTAGGTGAGCACAATGTGATTTTTCATCCGGGGAGTGCACCAAAATATCGTCTAAGTAGATCGTCACAAAAGGAAGACCTCTTAATACTTTACCCATCAGCCGTTGAAAGGAGCTGGGTGCTCCAGTCAACCCAAATGGCATTCGTTTAAACTGGAACAGACCCATTCCAGGTCCTGGGCAAAATGCTGTTTTTTCTAGGTCGTTAGGACTTACTGGCAGCTGCCAGTACCCACTCTGTAAGTCCAATGTTGAGAATAGGGTCGAGCCTGACAACCGGTCCTGAACTTCATCAGGTAAGGGTAATGGGTAAGCATCTTTTGTGGTATTCTTGTTAAGTTCCCTATAATCCACACACAGCCTGATATCACCCGACTTCTTTGGAACAAACACCGCTGGTGCCATCCAAGGGCTAGAACTTACTTCAATTATGCCCTGCTCTAGCATCGTGTGAAGTAAGTTTTCAATTTCCTCTCGATAATGTGCTGGCATGCGACGTGATGGAACTTTGATAGGATTGCCCTTTGTGGGTATAAAGTGCAAGGCAGCTTCTGTTACACCTGGTGTTGTTTGGAATAAGGCTTGGAATTCCTGTACAACATCTGCGAGAATAGACCTAGGACACTCAGGCAATTCAAATTTTGTTGGTTTGTGATACATTGGGACAGCACATTCCTCCACTACATCTGTCCCCGGCTGTTCGATTTCTGCAACAATACATGCTTTTCCCTCTATTTTTCGTGATGCTTCATATATCCGTAACACAGGGGCCACCTTCTCATTTATTGCTGATGCTGCAGTGGTGTTATTACGGACCATTACAGATGGTTTCGTAAAATCAAGGACCACGCCATGTTTACATAGGAAATCTACCCCCAGAATTACAGGTGATACTAGAGTATCCACTACAACAACATTATGTTTGACTTGTAGCTCACCAATGTGTATAGGAACACAGACGTGACTCAGTATTGGCAGCTGTTGTCCTGATGCCGTCATCAGGCGTAGTTGTATTGGGCCTTCAATGTGGGTAACTCCCTTTGCATGTGTGAGAACCTCCTTCCGCATCAGTGACACAGATGATCCAGAGTCCAACATCATCTCTACTTCAACCTCACCTATCCTCCCCATTGTAGCAGCAACCTTGGATTTAACCGCTGCTACAGTCACGACACTCAGGTCGTGAGGGCTCATTGGGGATAGGGACGCCTGTTGCCCCTGACAGACATCCCTTGCTCGTTATCCTGGTAGCAGTTTCTGGCCAGATGTCCCACTTTTCCACACCTAAAACACTGTCTAGTGTATTGGCCATTCTGATTGCGCGAAGGGCAATCACGCTGAATGTGTCCTGTTTGGTTGCATTCAAAACAGCGTCTTGGTCGATAGTGCTGTTGGTTGGTCATCGGCTGACGTGTTCCTGCTGGTGGCATAACTGATGTTGACAAAGCATTTACTTGTTCCGTTAATTGGGCAATCTTGTCCTTGAGCAAAACTACCTCACTGGTTGCCTCTGACACAGCTGCAACACTTTGACTTGGGTCATCAAGTGTCAATACTAATCGAGCCTTTGACACAGCAGCCTCCAGTGTAGTTAGTTCTCCTGCTGCTCTCAGCTGTCGTCCTACACTATCTGGTAGTCCAGCTACAAACTGGTGTAATAATAACTGATTGCGAGCATTTTTCTCCAATGTTGGCATGGCTTGATCTAGCAACTTCTTGACTTCATGAACAAACACGGATAACGCTTCTCCCGGTTGCAGCTTACGTTTGTGAAAGTTTTCTAGCGATATGAACTCCATTGGGCTAAGGGCGGCCGCAATTTCCTTTTTGGCCGTAGCATAATCCCCTTGTTGTTCCGGGCTGAGTTCAAGCCATACTGCCAGTGCTTCTCCTTCCAAGAGGGTCGGGAGCTTGCATGCCTTTGTTGCATCTTCCCATCGTAGCTGTACAGCATATCTCATATCTCTGAAACCATTCCCCAACATCACCGCTTGCAAAAGGCTTGGGTATACTGATGTGACGCTCAGCCATTCTCTGCTACCAATGTAAGACTCAACAGATCTCTTAGGATTTAAGTTTTATAACTGACAAGACAAATCACAACGACAACCTGTCCAAGCTTAGTCACATGATCACATCAACACATCCATATATGTATGTACATATAAAGTCCACAGTGACCAAGGTGTCTATCAGTGTTAATTATGCAATCATCACTAATTACAATGAGTCACTAATTACAAGTTCAGTGCAACTGCAACTAGCCTACAACTCCATAACTCTCTGTGTGCAGTAAGGAGCAAGAGCTTTCTTCACTGTGGCGGTGGATAATTTCTTTGCAATTTCAGAGACTGGGAACATCTTGCTGAAAAGCTTGGTGGCATGGTTACTAGACAGAAAGGATATGTTGTGCTTAGCAACAAATGTAGCCCACCTGACCTCTGCTTCGATTACTTGATCACTTCTCTGATGTTGGAAGAGAGAGGTGATTGGAATAGTTGATAGCAGCACAGCCTTTGACATATCGTTATGTTTCTTGCTCTTGAGGTGAGATGTGACATCATTAACGGCCACCATGGGTAACACCAAAGTCGATTGCACACAGGGTACATCGGGCATACAAGTGACAAAATGAAGGCAAGACTACTGTTGCATTGAACACAAGCAGCACACTGTACCCATGATGTTATTATTTACCCTGTATTTGCTGTATTCCATGCTTACTTACTTTGTCAATCAATTTCATTATATATTACTCTTGCCTATCCCCTGAAATTTTTTGATCCATTTATTGTCAAAATGCATTCTCTCCTCTGCTTCTTTGCATTTTGCTGAGATTGGATAACGTGCTGAGAAGTTTCACGTGAGTCCAATCGAAACAAGGTCAAAGGTTGTCGCTGGAGCCGTAATTGTTTATCTGAAGTTTTTCTCTGCTAAAAAGTGTCCTGTTTTTGTTGCTTTACGACTAAACTAAACAAGCTTGAAACTACAGTGGCGAGTGGAAGCGCAAGGTGCGCGTAGCAGTAAATTCCGGGACATTTCCGGGACAAGGACGCCACCGGGACAAGGCTCAAAATTCCGGGACTGTCCCGGCCATTCCGGGACGGTTGGCAACTCTGAACTTGGTTTGTAGGACGACAGGGAGCTATATAGAAGACCGCAGGGGTTGCAGGGTGCTAATGACCAGAGAGTCCACTCTAAGGTCTATCTTGGGAAATTTCTAAGTCTCACTGATCTGAGTAAACCGGCATTTTCTAATGTGGTAAAACTCCGTCCAATGGCAACATCTACTTTACACCTTCCTTTGGTTTGAAGGAGACTGGTTTCATAGAACTCTGTTTCTAAATTTTGGGTCAATACTATATACCTAGGGGAGTGGGCTACTCTTGAGTTGTATTCCAATGATCCCGATATGGTGTCTCATTAGTACAGACAGTTAATATTGAATACGCTTAATTAAGCACATATATATACCACTGGCAGGGTGGACTATTTTAACTGTATATGTATAACCTCTAGCTTATCCTGGCAACATAGTGCATCCATACTCCGGTAGCATATCTATATCACATGGTATTGAAGAGTTATGCTTGCTGGACCTGTAAGACTCACTCCATGGTTAAGAGGTCCACAGCCAACTACAAGAAGAGATTCCAAACACCTAATACTAGAAAATCCACAGGTGTTGCACATATTTAACCGCCTCCCTTTAACCGCCTCCCCAAGTGGTAAAAATATAGAGAATGGTAACATCCACCTTTTGTTTAAAAAAAGTCATAGCTTATACCACAAGTAAGTCATCTGAAATGGCTTGGACTGACTTCGGTGTACTATACTACAACTCTGGATCATCACTAGATTGTATGACTCGAGAATCTCCAAGGTATGTACCTGTAGTCACAGGCTGGAGTTTATACATTACTCCTGGCATAATATACACTCCAGCACAATTCCATTTTTCCCCCTCGTTCATGTCTAGTTTTAATGAGGATGAGTAGCTATATCAACGCCAGCTGTTCCAGCAGTTTCATGTGAGATTCACAGACATTCTGTTCCACCAAGCATTGCTAGAAAATCAATCATAGGGACTTCATCCAGATTGGTTAGCATCGACCACTGCAACAATGAGCATCTCACTCTGGGGCTACACTAATGTAACCCAACCAATGTGCATGAAAGTTATTATGTAGCGCTAGGCTAAGGATGCTTGGCAACATTAAAGAATGCTACCAGAAAGGTAAGAATTGTGTGCAAATGCCACCTGATGCTTATGTTTAGGAGAGACTTCCCATCCCGTAAAGTAGGAATGACTTCCTGGGTCAACATTAAGATGTAGCTTATAGCTCGAGACATTCAAAATATCGTTTTGAAAGCACAGAGAATGATAAACTTTTAGATGTTAATTCCTTAAAATTTATTCAATCACGCGCTTGACCAAGTACATAAGTATTAGCACCTAATGGAAAAAAGTTGTTGCATGCAGTAGGGCTTCCTCTAGCCACAGGTGCTAATTTAAGGTGTAATCTATGGAGTTATAAAGTGGTACCAACAAGTATATTTTAACACCTATATATATACTAGTTAATGGTATCGCCCCCTTATTTTAAATGCTGAGTCATGCCATGCACAATGATAAGTACAATTATAAACCAACTAAAAATTTGTTCGCATTCACTTGTCAACTGGAATTCAAATGCGGTACATGGTTTATGAATATTCATAGTATTTTTGGATTAAAAACAACATATTTGTGTTTTGAGCATCAGCTGACAGTATTCTGTGCATGGTGAGCACTAGGCAAATTTTTGCTAAGGTACTGTTGTGGCCAAGTGATGCTTCAAATGTTAACAAGATATTATAAGATTAGCAATATATAAAACTTTTTATGCCAGGCGTACGTTTTTTGGTTCAGCATTTCCAACCAAACAGACAAAAGACAGAACTTTTCATAAAAAATAAATCCTAAGCAGTATATCATCATGAAGGTCTAGCTGCTGCCTGGCCATAAACCTAACCCTTAAGTGGGTCCAATACCCCCCCAAAAAACCCTAAAAACACAAATTCTCTCTGCTTCAGAATTTTTATTTGAAATTTTGTATGATGTGTACATATACACAGACCTACCTTCTGGTGCTGTGCCAACTAACCAGCTCCAACTGATCTGGACTTAGTGAACATTTAAGATTTCACGAGGACAGTCATATTTGGAGACTAGTTTACTTTGGGATTTCACAACTTACCACAGGGGAAATTACAAAGTATGAAACACAATATAACATTGATTTTTTTTTTAAATAGTGTGGTCATGGATTTAAAAAATTAAAAAATTCTATTGCAATTTCTTGGTAGCATTTTCATTGTTTTTTTTGGTACCTGTTGACACCATACTTGCTTAAAATAAAATAAAAACAGAGGATGTCATCTTGTAGCTCTCATTGAGAGGAAACAGAATCTATATAATTTTGTCTGATTACTCCAAATATGAAGCAGGGAGAACCGTTCTTGGCCCCCCAAAAAACAACTTTTTCGGGACAGGCATTTTAAGGACTAGTATAGTATTTCAATGGTTGAACTGACTATACCATAAAACAAAACACCAAAAGTAGTATACATATACAAACCAGAAAAATCAAGAATAGGGAGGGGAAGTTTGGTCTGTCCTAGGCTGCTTCCTAGGGGATGACCAGAATCACTTGTATGCTTCCCTTGTCGGCCATTGAAATTCACTATTATATGTAGCGTCTTCTTCGCGTTTCTTTCTCATGAATTCAAATCTTTGAACAGAGAAGGGAGTACTAAAGTTAGTATAAGTCCAGAATGGAGCATCCAAATCTTCTCCAATTTGGAAGGCAGCATCTTGCATGTACTGTCATTATATTTTGGAGAAAAAAACCAAAATTTTTTTTTTTTGTGGATAGTGGACCCCCTTAAGGGCGTAATTCAGTGTACAGCATTGATGTCAGGATTGTGGCAAGAGGAAGCGACCAAACAATAGCCATCAGTTCGACATTCCTGTAAGCAAGTCCATATACCAGTACATGTGTACATGCGTATATAACACAATAATGCTGAAGAAGATGAAGACTGTGGTGTCATTGATGGTGGCGAAGGTCCTGGCCATAGTTGGAAAGACAACTGGTCAAGGCAAACATCTAACATGCTGTCGAAGTACATCATCACAAATATGAAAGAGTTCTTCAATGAAGTGAGTCTCACTCATAGGCAGAGGGACAAAAATTCGAGTGGTCTTGTTAGAATTAGGATTTTGATGAGGCTCAAGCTCCACATATATACCTGAATGGCGAGGGGGAGGGTGCAGGTAGAAAAAAATCTCACTATTAAATTTGCATCCAAATGAGAATGTTTCAGAACAGTTAGATTTTGAAATTCACAACCAACATATTCAACTAAAATATCAAAGACCAATCAAAGTTTGTATTCACAACATAAAATTCACGCCCAAAAAAAATAGCGTATAAATGCTGACGTGATTCTTTAGCAAAATTAAATTCATTGGCTATTACTTTTATGCCCAAATTGTCCATACTGTTTAGGTGGTAATGAAGAACCATCATGTTGTTAAGTATTGATTGTGACATGGTGCTCTTCAAATATGATTTGATCTTTCGCAGGGCACTGAAAGATCTTTCAGAAGTACAATTCATAGCAGGCTTAACCATAAGTAGTTGGAAAGTGCATCAAACTATGTCTATTAGAGCTGGACTTAGACTCTGAGGAACAAATTTCAGTCCATAAATTGGTAGTTTCTCATCTTCGTTTTTTGCAAACATACATTTGCAAAGTCCTGAGTTCTGATTGAAGATCATGGAGGTTAAGATCTTCACAAAAGTTACATACAGCAACCACACTCCCAGTGTTCACCAGAACATGCTTTAAAATAGAATGGAGTTCTACATTTGAGTAAGCCTTGAAAACAGGTTGGTCGAATCTGTCATTTATGCTAAATCCAGTACTTTGATATACTTACATCTGTAGACCTTTTGGTATTTCTGGAAACTTGACTTTACCAACTCCTTCATAGTGCAGGTATATACAAACATCATGGCTGTTAGTGCAGGTATATACAAACATCATGGCTAGATAGTGCAGGTATATACAAACATCATGGCTGGTAGTGCAGGTATATACAAACATCTTGGCTGGATAGTGCAGATATACAAACATCATGGTTGGGTAGTGCAGATATATACAAACATCATGGCTGTGTAGTGCAGATATATACAAACATCATGGCTGGTTAGTGTAGGTATATACAAACATCATGGCTGGTAGTGCAGATATATACAAACATCATGGCTGGTAGTGCAGGTATATACAAACATTATGGCTGGTAGTCCAGGTATATACAAACATCATGGTTGGTAGTGCAGGTATATACAAACATCATGGCTGGTAGTGCAATATATACAAACATCATGGCTGGTAGTGCAGGTATATACAAACATTATGGCTGGTAGTGCAGGTATATACAAACATCATGGCTGGATAGTGCAGGTATATACAAACATCATGGCTGGCAGTGCAGGTATACAAACATCATGGATAGGTGGTGCAGATATATACAAACATCATGGCTGGGTAGTGCAGATATATACAAACATTATGGCTGGGTATATACAAACATCATGGCTGGGTATACAAACAATATGGGTGGTAGTGCAGGTATATACAAACATCATGGCTGGAGGGCAGGTATATACAAACATCATGGCTGGTAGTACAGGTATATATAAACATCATTGGTCGATCGAGACAAAACTTTGTGTGTTAATTAAGCCAATCATTTTCTTGATTTGTGTTTTTATAATGGAGGAAGGAATTGGCTCGTTTTGGACACTTTTGCAGCATTTTGGCTGTTTTGTAGGTTGTAATTCCCTAATATTTTTAACCTCGAAACACTAGATATCAGGTAGAAGGTACCTTTACAGATGGTTTTGTGGTTTGGGGAATGGAGGAAATTGCTCATTTTATATTGTTTGGGTGAATTTCTGCCACCTTGTTAGTAAGATATACCTGACTGCATTATCTGTGATAATACTTGCATCATTAAAAAATTATAATAATTTTAAAAATATTCCCTTGTCTGGGCAATGCCCGCGTACTCCTGCTCATGTGTTAATAATATGTAAGTGGCTGATAAAGAAGCTTCTTTAATTAAAAATAATGAAGTCTCTCTCGAGTGGTTATGTCAGGTTTAAGTATTGTTGATAGATTTATCACTCCATCTCTTTGTAGAATCCACTGTTACTGGACTTGCTGTCAGCCTGGCAATAACTCTTATCATCATAGTGGCGATCATTTCCCTCGTCCTTGCAGGTCTCAGTTATTTTGTAAGTGGTGTGTGTGTGTGTGTGTATGTGCGTGCACTATCATTGAACTCTCTAACAATGTTGTGTCACTTCATGTGCTACATGCACTGCATAGATGGCATATAAACTTCCTCTACAGTAGCAACTAGTATTGTTAATGTAAGGACTACTATTATTACAATGGGTGGGTTTTGCCCCACCATTCTTTACACCCAATATTATATTATATATAAAGTTCAGTGCATGAGCACAAGACCGAACATCCTTATTGAGGGTGCTTTCAAGGAGTTCACAGTCTTCATATCTACCATCCAATCCATAAATAGGTACGACAAGGAGTAATAGGGCATGCTGTGGCTTGCACTACACACACGAATATCCCCTCCCCCCTCCACCAGAAGTCACTCTTCTGAAAGTATGAAAGTTCCAGAGAAAGTGCTGTCTGGCGTGAGTGGAGAAAGCTTGGCAGGCAGTCACCACTGAAGTGATATTCAAAACTTGCAGCATTTTAGTTGAGGCAGATGGTCACAAGATTTGAGCCCGGGCAAGTAGCAGTCAGTGCTGCAGGAAATAGAAATATCACCAGCAAGACAGCCAAACTCCACAGAAAAGGTGAGAGAGACTGAGGATTAGGATCCCATGACAAGGAATGGAACTGACTACGAAGAAGATGAGGCTAGAATAGCGGACGAAGGCTAGACAGATAATTATCACCTGTTCGCGATGTCACAACTATTATGCACATGTCTATTAGTAATACATTCTTAACATGAATGAATGTGTTATAGCCAGGCCTCAGTAAACTCATCCTTTCTTATATAACCAACACGCAGTTGCATATAACAACACCACATTTAATACACACCCCAAGTAGTTCTGTGGAACCTCCTGCCCTGTTCCTGGGCACTCTTGTACAAATTTGAGTTACCTTGGCCAATTAGCATGTACTAGTGCATATTTATTTGATGAGCACAGACTGCACTGTCATATCTGATAATCATACCTCATTGTATCGGTGCCCACAACCTGCACTTGCAACATTTATTTATTTAATATTTTGCCAATAGGATCAGCCTGAAAGAGAGAAGCTTTTTTTCTACTTGATCTTAGTCTAAGGTCTTAGAAAAACGGGTGTGGCAGGCCTAGAACAAAGCCGATGATGTAGCAGCGTCTCATACTGCATGTGAGGGTGTGTGATGAGACACCTTCACATGGACATTGAAGGACCAATGACATGGCAGTTCTTTGCATATGGAAGGCCATGACAACACCGTGGTTTTATATTTTACTAGTACACCCACCCTGAGTGTTGTCAAGCTGGTGCAGGTTAAGTGACAGTGTACTCGGCATTCTTGTTCATGGCCAGGATCTGCCTGATCGCAACACAGCAGTGGCAGTTTAGTGCCTGTTGACGTCCTTCATGTCTTGCAGCATTTGTTTGATGACTTGTAGGCACAGTGGTGCAACCATCGGCACATCATCCACACTGAGGAAGCAGAATCCTCTAAAAGTTATATAACTCTGGCCAGGATTGTTCCATGCTTGATGCTGTAGCTGGCTGTACCTGTATGACTCTGGCCAGGGTTGTTCCATGCTTGATGCTGAGGCTGGCTGTTCCTGTATGACTGTGGCAAGGGTTGTTCCATGCTTGATGCTGAAAATGGGCTGATCCAAGCAGTGGGTTTCCGAAGGCACCTGCAAAATGCTCTGCACTGTTTGGCCTTCCTGGAGGAGTGTGTAGAAGCCAGCACAATTCTGCCCCTGGACTGGATCTTGGCAAACATTAGGTTGATCAAATATATCATGCCTGGTCTACCCTGAACATCCAAGAACATGATGTCTGCAAAGATACACCATTTTCACTACTTTAAAACAATGTCGCCACTTTGTGGAATTCTTGCCTCCTCTTTGGTTGTCATTGGCGTCCTCTCACTACTACCAGCTTCATTAAGTGGGTATGGACTTGGTGCTCGTCCTCAGTAAGCTTCTCCTGGACCTGCAAGTCTATTGTTTCTTGTCTTTGATTTTCTCTCGCCAGTAATACGATGCCAGCTGTCCTAGCCACCTCCCCCTATGCTGGGAAGCGTACGCCTCCAGTGAACAACTGCCTGTCACGATTACTTTATGCTCGAGGTTTCTCTGGGTCTGGTTGTAGGCAGCTTAGTCGTAGCTGGCCTCCCAATCAATCTACCACACATAGCCCTTTGCAATATAGCAGGCTAGTTCACACACGGCAAGAGACAAGGATGCCTTCTTTATCACTTGAGGACTATCTGGTATGTAACCACAGTGATATGCTGGCTAGCCTAGCAACAATAAATGTAAACAACACACTTGGAATACTTTTTTCTTCTCTCTAGCTTTTCATTTCCTGCCTTCAGTCCTACCCCATATATATTATACCCACTTTATTTATTATTATTGTTGTTGTTGTTGTTGGTAGTGGTGTAGGTGTTGTTGTTGTTGTTGGTATTATTATTTTTGTTATTATTTTTGTTGGTATTGTTATTATTGTTGTTGTTGGTATTGTTATTGTTGTTGGTATTGTTATTGTTGTTGTTAGTATTGTTATTGTTGTTGGTATTGTTATTGTTGGTATTGTTATTGTTGTTGTTATTTTGAAGCTAATGAAGTTTTCTACTGTAAACTTCGCCACTTCGGCAACTATATGTGATACGATCTGAGAAAAGGGCCCACTTCGCCCAAAAATTGATTTTGCACTAGGACCTGAAATAGCTATATACCAAGGTTATGATTCATGATATTTTCATAAATTACCTCAGAGGCATCTTGGGTCATTGCTCTATCTTTGTGCAAAGTTTTAAGGCCAAGAAGCGCTTCCTTCCATTCAAGCGAGCAGTTAGAAAAAGTTTAAAAAAATAAAGAAGCCATGCGAAGCTACCGCGTGCACGAAATGAAAATACGGGCACGCGGGAATTTCCCTTCAGTTTTCTGAAGGGAAATCTCTACACTACAACCACGCACAGTAACTGGAGCAGCTGAACACCAAGGACATGCACTGAAAGTAGGTGAGGAGAGGAAGATGACTGCCCACCACGAGGCATGCCAGTCTGTCGGGGTTGTCTTCGTCCCACTCATTATGGAGACACTAGGAGGCTGGAGTGAGGGGGCTGCCCACACCATTGCGAGAATTGGTCGTCTCCTTGGGCAGCGCTCAGGATCACCACCCGCAGAGACAACCCGCCACTTGTTCCAACGCCTCTCCATTACACTATGGAGAGGAAATTCCACTCTGTGGACAAGTCGGCTCCCCATATGCTCTGCTTGGGTGGACGGAACTATATAACTCTTCCCCCCCCCCCAAAATGTACTTGAAATTGTGCTTTTGTATCTATTCAATTCGAGGGGGAAAAAAGGAAGGGAAAAAAAAGGGGGAAAAAAGGGGAAAAAAGAAGAAAAAAAGTTTTCTGTGGGCATGCGGGAATTTCCCTTCAGTTTTCGTAGCAACCTGCGTGGTGATAACAAGAAGCTCTTCTGAAGCAGCTCGCGCAGTAAACTCTCTTTGGCACATCAGCCATGAAGACCAGCAACCCCTCTTGGAAGTATTGGAAGAGTATTTCTGTACACCTGATGACCATGCAGATGATAGTGACATAGAAGGTGACAAGTGAGCTAAATGCATGTGTATACAAATAAAACATCATGCTTACAAAAAATGGTGATTTCATTTCAATCAGATATTGTGTGTGTGTTTGATGTCAAATAGGAGTTGAAGCAGAAGTGATGTGAATTGATCACCATCATTCCTTGCTTCAATTGGACAGACTTCTTTGCTTCGCATTTGAAGAAGTTTTCAGGAATAAAGCGTTTCCACCAATTCATATTCAGTTCATCCGATCCAGGCAAGGTGACTGCAAAGGAGCGTTCAGACACTGTACAACACCGGTTTGTGCTTGCCAAACATTGGTGGACGCCAACAGTCACAGATATGCCACACATCATCATCACTCCCGCCAAAGGTTTGTCTCCAGAACGACAGTGGTACTTATTTGAGAGCATCCGACAGTTCTGTCCCGAGAAGGACAAAGACATAACATGCCCCAAACCATCATCTTTTCTAAAGCCATCCAGTCGAGCTGCTCACCAGTGGTTAACGAGGAAGTGGAGAACTCGACCACATCAGCACCAGGGACAAAAAGGGTCCGCACGTGCACGACCTGCAAGAAAGTAGGACACAATAGCAGGTCATGCCCAGAACCATGACGTCAGTATTTTTTCACTTAGCTACTCACTACCTTCTCCTTGCTAATTTTATCCTTTCTAATTTTATTTTTATGACCTTGCTATAACCATTATCAAAGATAACCAGGATTATCTACTGCTGTCAGCACTAGCCACTCAATCAAACGACACTTTTAGCTTAGCTACTAATCCAAAACCAAAGGTAAAATAAAGTAGTGAAGGTGCACAAACTCACTTGGACCCCTATAACTTGAAGATACTAGCTATCAAAACAAACAAAAAATCTGACTTGTGTAGCTAGGGTGTAATTTAGTTTAAACAAAGTAGTAAAGGTGCAAAAACTCAGTTGGACCCTATGGACCCTATAGAGATGACGATAAAACTATAGATAGCTAACTTGAAGATGCTAGCCCTCAAAACAATAAACAAAATTCTAAACAGTTAACTTGTAGCTAGCCAGGGTGTAGCTAATAACAAACTAAGACTACACCATACCTTTCACAAGATGCCAAGAAGTTCTTCTCCCTTTGTCCCAGCTATTTAGCAGGGTAGCGCCATGGCCTAGCGTTGCCTAGATCACAAAAGATACCCTTGCCAAAACTACTTCTGGTACGGGTCGTCATGATTAAAAACGTGACGTCATCAATACGTGACGCGGACTTTCGCGTTTAACAACACAGGGAAATTTCTAGACGGTTCGTTTGACAGTGTAGTGAAGAATGGAAGCAAAACTGTGTATAACTTTGGAATGGCATTAGATCAAGGCACAATTCCAGTACCATTCTACTTAGCTATCCTTGAACTTTAACCTCATGACAATAACGCAGATTTTTTGGGTGGCTGAAGTGGGCCCTTTTCTCAGATCGCATCACATATTATTGTTGTAGGAGTGCAGGGCAAGGTGCAGCCTTGCTAGTGACACACTGTGAGTTCTGGGAGAGTTTTTGGTTACTAAGTTGCACTCTGTTGGGGGATACATCGGTATCAACCAGAACTTGAAACTTCTTGCGCAAATATATTCCATTACCTGTTTTCTGTTTTACAACATCAAAGTTTGTGTATGTCGCCAAAACAATGGCGACTTTTCTAAACACTGGTCAACCCGGGCTGGTGGTGAATGCCAACACAACTTGTTTTCTCCTCTTCACGAAGAGAATATTTCAACTTGTGCAGTCTACATGCAGTACATAGTTTGGGCATACAGAGGTGACAAACATTCTGACACTCTTACTTTAAGACTTACCAAATTCCCTTGCTCTCTTCACACCCTTGATTGCTCTGTGCCCCCGAATAGCTCGCTCCCAAGCTCCAGTCTTCTGTGAAATAGCTTATGCCTTCGAATTGGTTGTGTATTTGAAGATTAATAACAAACAAAGTGTGCACATGGTGTTGGGTCTGAGTGAGGACGTGCATGCCCTTTTCACTCTACAGGTGCTCAGTGAATTAGACCACGCCTCAATCTCTTCCCTCATATGGTATGGCCAGTTCTAGATGTTGAATGAATAGTTGGCACGTGCACTATTCTAGGAAGTATGGTCTTTTGCAGTGAAATTAGAAACTTAAATCTCTCGACTACAACTAGGTATGGAATGTTTCCAGAGTAATCTCTTGTTGGGTGGCTATGCACATGGTTACTTCTTAATGCAGCTCGACTACTGCCATCAGTACTCAAACTACTGCACACACAAGAGAGCACACGTAATAATATAAAATTAAAGGTTTGGAGTTGGGGCCTTATGTGCTTTTCTGGATTGGCAGAGACCAGTCCCACACAAATAGTGGTCGATGTGCCTGCATGCTTTCTGTGAGCATTCCATGAGCTACACAACATGTCCCACAGGTGCTAGCTGGAATGGGGTGCTAGCTGGAATGGTAGATACTTTTGGAAGAAAACTTGCATGCCTTATGATATCTGTATTGACATTTGAACAGACTTTGTCAATGCCATTATTTGGCTATAGGTAGTAGCTCAAAGTTGTGGTAATGTTTGTGATTTGGGCAGTTGTAGGTGGCAGCCATACATGCTGAGCTAGCGCTGCTATACCACTCTACATTTGGTTTTCCAGCACTGATGTGCATATACCCATACATAGACATCACCACACTTTCAGATGCTTCACCATACCATGACTGCAACTGCCAAGCACAGGAGTGTTAATAAAACCTCATAAACTACTACACATGTCCCTGGAGAGCACCTAGTCTATATCCACCTACCCAAATCCAACCTTTCTACCAGTACCAAGTCAGCTGCTATATAAGTGCTAGCTAGCAGGTGGATCAAGTTATGCCGATGACCTGACTAACAGAAATGTTTGAGATTCTTTAATAGGAACTGTGATTAGTATTTACTTCCATCCAATCTACCTGCGATTACTATTCGAAGGGCAGTTACAATTAGAAAGGCACGGTTACTACTGATTAGTTGAAGGAGTTCAAGTTCCTGTGTGGAGGACTTCTAATCGTTTGTGTGCCCGTGGCTCAATGTTGAGTTACTCACCCAAAAAGCAGAGATCAAGAGTTCATGCCCTCTAGAACCCAGAATCCTCCACCCAAACACCTCCGTTGTCTTCAGTTCCGAACTTTATAAGTCTAAGGAGCAATTGTTTCGGCGTATCTTCGTGTCCTATTGGTATTTGCCTCCGTGTTATAATTGGAGGGGTCAGGTTCTTAATAGAGGAAATACATGTGTTGTCAAAGTGAAACACTGACATGGCACCTGTCTAAGCTGGGCTCCAATAGGCTGTAGTCACTTGTCAGCTGAGCTCCCTGCAGACCTGGGCCTAGGTATTAACAACCTGTGCTCCTATAGCATCAAGGCAGGACGAATAGGGTCAAGGTTCTGTTGAATTCGTATATGAATTTAAAAAAATATAGTCTTTGTATAATGACTTCAGGTGTCCCGAGAAGCTGGCAACAAGAGAGCAGAGTAATCTAGTAGTTCCTCACTGGCATGGCTGCTCCTGTAGTTACCCTAACCCTTTCCTCAGCCCCATTGCTATAGGTTACTACAAGATGTGGCAGCATTCTGTGACAAGAACGCTTGCATCCATTCAAGTTGTGTTATTCACAAGGAGAGTACATTAGCAAACCATAATACAATATAACATAGTGCACATACTATTAACTTCATGAACTGCCCAGCCAAGTGCCTACTTGAGAGGGCACTCAATTATTTCAGCATACCTTGCAGGCGCATAATAGCTGAACTTGCTAAGAGTTTGTGCTGCACTAGCTATTTAAGTATTGTAGTTGTCATGTACTTCAGGATGGACATATTTGCTACCTAACAGAGGAATGGTGCTTATTTACAAAAACATTTTTTGGTGTAAAAATGAAAATTTCTAAAAATATCTACCTAGTGATTGGTATAGGGTGTGGTCTTGGGTGACTAAGCTGAGAGATACAGATTGAACAGCGACCATGGCTAGTAAGTCCTTTTTACAGTTACTTTCAATCTGTGTAAGACCTTGCTAGGCCCAGTAGGCTGCTATCAGAACTTGCTAGTTCTTCAACATACAACAACTGGAAGGATTACTCACTAAGCCTTGTTGAAGGGCAATATGGCAGACATTTCTCACTACTCGAAGGAGCTAGAGGTCATGCACCCGCGTGCAGGTAGTGTGGTTATATATTTTTGTTTTAAAATGTTATACTTTCATAATTTATTCTTAAGTTTGTTTTTGCTTTGATGTGAATATTACAACCTTCAAAACTCTGTCTACATGATATACAGTGAAATTACATTACAAACTGTTACAGGAGAAATTTCTGTTATTTTATATAGATCATCAAGAGGATCCCAAAGCCCTGCGGCTGCATGAACAAGGTCAGAATTTTGCTAGAGCTACTGTTGTTTAATGAACTAGTTGGCTTCAAACTGTTTTTACATCATTCTCCAAACCTTTCATGTTTTTAGTTTCTTTTTATTTTATTTTATGGCCAGTGTAAATGTTGCCTGGTGTGCATGACAAGTTGACCAAAATTGGAAGTCTTTCTACAGACTTCATAACAAATTTTTTCTTGGGAACTGTTTTAGTTTCAGTGCCAGAATTGATTAGGTGGGTTGGGTTTTTTGGGGGGGGGGGCTGTTCTGTTTGACTTATTTCTGTTGTTCATCTTATTTTTTTGGTTTTATTTTGGTTGGGGATTGGGGGGGGGGGGGGGTGGGGGCTATTGTTTTGATTCAGATGATCATCTATCTCGCAGACTTGGTGCTGATCATCGGTAAGCTTCTCCTGGACCTGCAAGGCTATTGTTGCTTGTCGTTGATTGTCTCTCGCCATGCCAGCTATCCTAGCCACCTGCCCTGTATGCTGGGTAGAATACGCCTCTAGTGAACAACTGCCTGTCATGATCACTTTAATCTTGAGGTTTCTCTGGTACAGGTTATAGGCAGCTTAGTTGTAGCTGGCCACCCAATATTGTAGGCCTGTTCACACACGGCAAGATACAAGGATACCTTCTTTATTGCTTGAAGGCTCTATCAGGTAACCACAGTTGATATGCTGGCTAGCCTAGCAAAAATAAATGTAAACAACACACTTAGAATACTTTTTTCTTCTTTCTAGCTTGTCATTTCCTGCCTTCAGTCCTACCCCATATATTATACTCACTTTATTTATTTATTATTATTATATTATTATTATTATTATTATTGTTATTATGGTCCAGTCTACAAATGTCCATCAACCATGGGGGGTCTGGTTAACAACCGACCAACACACATGGTTGCATTTCCCCTCCAGAGACAGATGGACAGCCTCTGAAAGAGGTGTGTGATGCAGACTTCTGGGAGGGTGCCCAATCTCTGGCCTTGCAGTCGGCCAATTGATTTGATGGCGGACACGGCCTCATCACTCCATCCTCCGAGGGACTCCATGACTAGCGCAATGAAGCAGATACCAGCAACATGACAGGCTTGGCTGTGAGCAGCACGTTTCCGATCTTCTCCTATGGACAGAGCGTAGCCCTGGACTGCCGCAGCACCATCGACTGTAAGCTGTTGAAGTGTTGAAATAACTGTGATGTCTAGGGCTGCCAACTTGCCCTGTTTCCATCGCGGGAGGTAGAGGTCAGCCGGGCGACTCTTCAAGCCAGGAATTAGGGATGGAACTTCTCTCCTAGGGGCGAGGGATGCAGACTTGGCAGCAATGAAAAGAACATCTCTCAGGAAATCATGACTGTCTCTGTATCATATCGCGATACCCCCTACAGCCGACTTGATGTTCTCCTAAGGGGTCAGAGATTCCCTGGCAAATCGCGCAGGATGACCCTTCCTCTGTCATCTGAAACCCAAGCCAGTATTGTAGACAGAGACGAAAATCCCTGTCCTGCAAGTGCAGGCCAAGAGCCTTCGAAGGAATTACATTTAGCCAATCCCCTGCATGGCACATGGCAGAAGAGCGGGCCAGGGCTATGGAGCAGGTGTCTGGAGCCTCGGAGACAGTATTAAAGGAGACTACTAGATTGATAGCCCTGGAGAGATCTCGCTGACATAAGGGGACATCGACTTCTTCAAGACTAGTCCAATCCGCTCTTCCTGCTGCCACATCCAAATCATTAAGGGCTGGACCAAGATGACAAGTGGAGACTGGTGCCTGACCCAAAATCCTAGCCACTAGCTTCCTTGTCTTGATGGAGGATGCAATGAAGGCAGCAGGAGCATGTAATGAAGCACAGAGAATGCCCAAACCACCCATTGAAGATGGTAGGGAGGCTTTCAGCCATGCCCAGTTCCGACAGAGGACCGCCAGCCAGATCAGAGACTGCGTCAATCATGGAACGATCAAAGGCGGAGGTAGCCCCACTGATGTAGCTAGGAGGCTGAGAACGTAAGGCAAAGGACATTTTGAGGAAAGCCAAACATGACTTGAGGAGGGCAGTCTCCATCTGAGAAACCTGCAGATCTGGAAGATGGTCCAAAATGTTCTGCAACTTCTGCAGGAGAGCCGAGCAGATCGAAACACTCTCTGGCTATAGGGATATCTAATGGGAGCGGATTGTGACTGAAAAGCGAGTTACTGGGGACAAACAGGAGAGACTTGGCTCTGTTCAGATGGAGTCCCCTGCCAGGACCTTCCTCTTCAATGATCTCAAGGGCAGCACACAAATCACTGGCCGAGCCACACAGAATACCGTCAACCAGATACCAAACATTCATGCGGAGACCAGGAACTTCGCTTTGGATCATCACCCTGCTGGACTCCACAGCAGCTATGAATGGAGTGGTCACCAAGTCGCAGAATGGGTTAGGTCCCGTAGCAGCATTCAAACCAAGCTGACAGAGAGGGAATCTTCTTCTTATTATTATTATTGTTATTATTATTATTATTATTATTATTATTATTATTATTATTATTATTATTATTATTATTATTATTATTATTATTATTATTATTATTATTATTATTATTATTATTATTATTATTATTATTATTATTATTATTATTATTATTATTATTATTATTATTATTATTATTATTATTATTATTATTATTATTATTATTATTATTATTATTATTATTATTATTATTATTATTATTATTATTATTATTATTATTATTATTATTATTATTATTATTATTATTATTATTATTATTATTATTATTATTATTATTATTATTATTATTATTATTATTATTATTATTATTATTATTATTATTATTATTATTATTATTATTATTATTATTATTATTATTATTATTATTATTATTATTATTATTATTATTATTATTATTATTATTATTATTATTATTATTATTATTATTATTATTATTATTATTATTATTATTATTATTATTATTATTATTATTATTATTATTATTATTATTATTATTATTATTATTATTATTATTATTATTATTATTATTATTATTATTATTATTATTATTATTATTATTATCATCATTAATATTGTTGTTATATTATTTTGAAGCTAATGAAGTTTTCCACTGTAAACTTCGCCATTTTGGCAACTATATTATTGTTGTAGGAGTACAGGGCATGGTGTAGCCTTGCTAGTGAACAGATCTCACTGTGTGAGTTCCGGGATAGTTTTTGGTTACTAAGTTGCTCTCTTTTAGGGGATACATCGGTATCAACCAGAACTTGAAACTTCTTACGCAAATGTGTTCATTATCTGTTTTCTGTTTAACAACATCAAGATTTGTGTGTGTCGCCAAAACAATGGTGCCCTTTGCAAACACTGGCCAACCCAGGCTGGTGGTGAATGCCAACACAACTTGTTTTCCTCTCTTCATGAAGAGAAGATTTCAACATGTGCAGTCTATATGCAGTACATAGTTTGCTCATACAGAGGTGACAAACATTCTGACACTCCTACTTTATTACTTGCCAAATTCCTTTGATCTCTTAACACCCTTGATTGCTTTGCACCTTCGAATAGCTCACTCCCAAGCTCCAGTCTTCTGTAAAATAGCTTATGCCTTCGAATTGTTTGTGCATTAATCCATATTAATACCCAATAAAGTGTGCACATGCTGTTGGGTCTGAGTGAAGATGTGCGTGCCCTTTCCACTCTACAGGTGCTCTGTGAAATAGGCCGCACCTCATTCTCCTGCTCTCGTATGGTACGGCCAGTTCTAGCTGTTGAATGAATAGTTGGCACACTAGGAAGTATGGTCTATTGCAGTGAAATTAGAAACTTAAATCTCTCAACTACAACTAGGTATGGAATGTTTCCAGAGTGATCTCTTGTTGGGTGGCCATGCACAGGGTTACTTCTTAATGCAGCTCAACTACTACTAGGTATGGAATGTTTCCAGAGTGATCTCTTGTTGGGTGGCCATGCACAGGGTTTCTTCTTAATGCAGCTCAACTACTGCCATCAGTCCTCAAACTCCTGCACACAAAATAGAGCACACCTAATATAAAATTAAAGGTTTGGAGTTGAAGCCTTACGTGCTTTTCTCTATAGGCAGAGATCAGTCCCACACAAATAGTGGTCGATGTGCCTGCATGCTTTCTGTGAGCATTCCATGAGTTACACAACAACATGTCCCACAGGTGCCAGCTGGAATGGTAGATACATCTATAGTTATCTATCCTTTTGGAGAAAACTTTGCATGCCTAATGATATCTGTATTGATATTTTAACAGACTTTGTCAATGACATTATTTGTCTATAGGTAGTAGCTCAAAGTTGTGGTAATGTTTATGATTTGGGCAGTTGTAGGTGGCAGCCACACATGCTGAACTAGCACTGCTGTACCACTCTAAATTTGATTTCTCCATCACTGATGTGCACATACCCGTGCATAGACATCAACACGCCTTCAGAACAGCCACCATACCACGGCTGCAGCTGCTGGGCACAGGGGTATTAATGACACCTCATAAACTACTACACATATCCCTGGAGGACACCTTGTCTATATCCACCTACCCAAATCCAACCTTTCTACCAGTACCAAGTCAGCTGCTGTATAAGTGCCGCAGATTACAAGTGGATCAAGTTATGCCGATGACAAGACTAACAGAAATATTTCAGATTCTTTAATAGGAACTGCGATTAGTATTTACTTCCATCCAATCTACCTGCGATTACTATTCGAAGGGCAGTTACAATTAGAAAGGTGTGGTTACTATTGATTCATTGTGAAGGAGTTCAAGTACCTGTTTGGAGGACTTCTAATCGTTCGTGTGCCCATGGCTCAATGTTGATTTAAGGCTGATTCACAATATGCAAAACGCTCAAGCGGTGCGACGCAATGCAATGCGACGCGTCAATTTTTATATACTGTGAACACAAAATTGCATCGCATCTCACCGCTTGAATAGTCTATTTGAGCGGCATTGTGACTTGCAATTGCATCATTCTGCCGTGCGTTTATTTGAGTTATTCATCATTCTGGTGTGCTTTATTTTGATTTCTAATAAAAGCTGGTTATTTCAAATGTGTACCAACGACAAAAGGCTTATCGAAGCAGTAAGAACTTACCCTAGTATATGGGATGCGCGAATGAAATGAGCACTGGCTTCCATTAATTAACAGGTGTGGTTCCGGTTGGGTGAAAGTTAAGTTTGCTCAATCGGTGACTCCGTTATTGTGAAAAGTTCGAAATGATGTGCTGCGATGCGATGCGAAGGCCTAGCTGCATATTGTAAACCAGCCTTTACTCACCCGAAAAGCATAAATTAAGAGTTCAAGCCCCTCTAGAACCCAGAATCCCTCCCTCCTCCCACCCATTGTCTTCAGTTCTCAACTTTATAAGTCTCTATAGTGAGCAATTATTCGGACGTGTCGTGTATCCTCTCGTATTATAATTAGAGTGGGTGGTTAATAATAGAGGAAATATGTGGGATCAAAGTGAACACTGACATGGCACCTGTAACCTGGGCTCCGATATTACTGGCTGTAGTCGCTGAGCTCCCTGCC
The DNA here is from genome assembly GCA_028752905.1 of Cladorhizidae sp. MBARI D1340-BT2. Lineage (NCBI taxonomy): Eukaryota > Metazoa > Porifera > Demospongiae > Poecilosclerida > Cladorhizidae > Cladorhizidae sp. MBARI D1340-BT2. Next base: position 28,268,653 of record JAQNBH010000015.1, on the reverse strand, counting down.
GACATGGGCCTGGGTAGTAACAACCTGGGCTACTATAGCATCAAGGCAGGAGGAATAGGGTCAAGGTTGTGTTGAATTCGTATATGAATAATTAAAAAAAATATAGGCTTTGTATAATGACTTCAGGTGTCCCAAGAAGCTGGCAACAAGAAAGCAGAGTAATCTAGTAGTTCATCACTGGCATGGCTGCTCCTGTAGTTACCCTAACCCGTTCCCCAGCCTCATTGCAATAGGTCACTACGAGATATGGCAGCATTCTATGACAAGAATGCTTGCATCCCTGCAAGTTGTTTTATTTACAAGGAGAGTGGATTAAAAAACTAAATCCGTTAATAATACAATATATCATAGTGCACATACTATTAACTTCATGAATTGCCCAGCCAAGTGCCTACTTGAGGGCACGCTCAATTATTTCAGCATACCATGCAGGCGCATAACAGCTGAACTTGCTAAGAGTTTGTGCTGCACGAGCTCTTTAAGTATTGTAGTTGTTGTGTACTTCAGGATGGACAGACTTGCTACCGAACAGAGGAAAACTTTCAAATGTGCTAAATTTCAAATTATTTACAGATAAATTTTTTGGTGTACAAATTAAAATTTCTAAAAATATCTACCTAGTGATGGTATAGGGTGTTGCCTCGGGAGACTAAGCTAGAGAGATAGATATTGAACAGAGACAGTGGCTAGTAAGTCCTTTTTACAGTTACTTTCAACCTGTCTAAAACCTTCCTAGCCCTAGTAGGCTGCTATCAGAACCTGCTAGTTCATCAGCATATGTGAACAACTGGCAGAGATTACTCAGTAAGCCTTGTTGGAAGGGCAATATGGCAGCCATTTCTCACTACTCGAAGGAGTTAGAGGTCATGCACCCATGCACATGCATAATTAGGTAGTGTGGTTACATATTTTTGGTTTGCAAATTTTATACTTTATTCTGAAGTTTGTTTTTGCTTTGATGTGAATATTACAACCTTCAAAACTCTGTCTGCATGATATACTGTGAAATTACATTACAAACTGTTACAGGAGAAATTTCTGTTATTTTATATAGGACATCAAGAGGATCCCAAAGCCCTGCAGCTGCATGAACAAGGTCAGAATTTTGCTAGAGCTACTGTTGTTTTTACAATGTTAAATGTAACCAGCGCTATAGAGTGTATACCTGAACTACCAATGAACTAGCTGGCTTCAAACTGTTTTTAAATGATTCTTCAAACCTTTCATGTTTCTAGTTTCTTTGTATTTTTTAATTTATGGCCAGTTTAAATGTTGCCTAGTGTGCATGGACAAGTTGACCAACATTGGAAGTCTTTCTACATATGAAAAAATATCATGGGAACTGTTTTAGTTTCAGTGCCAGAATTGCTTAGAGGAGTTGGGTTTTTATGTTTTTGGGGGTTGTTAGGGTTTCTGTTGTTCTTCTTGTTATTTTTTGTTTTCGTTTTGGTTGGTTTTTATTGTTTGGCTTCAGATGGTCATCTATCTCGTACCATTCTGAAGGCTAAGCTGCCAACTAGGTGAGCTGCATAGCCTGATACGTCTACTTTTGGCCAAGTTCCGGGTGTAGGAGACAAATAAAGTTTCGGTTCCGTACCTATTCCAACGCTAATGTTACGATGTCAGAGAGCAATTTGAAATGTGGTATCAACGCATAATGCTAAACAAATGCACATTTTTAATCCTGCACTTTATTTATAAATGCATGCGCACGTGTTCAAGTGCACAAGGGGCAGGTGCCCCTGTTGTTTACAACAAAGTTAACTCGAGCCAAATTTTTTTTGTTCCTCTATGTTTCCTTCTTCCCAGATGCCATTTTGCCTATCAAGAAGTTTATTGCTGACTGAAATAAGTATTAGTTATTTCTCTTCCTAACCTTTTAGCCTGTGCCCACTAGTGTCTGTTCTTCAGGTCTAGCTCTCAACTTAGCTTTGCCTTCTAGTTCATGGCTACACTGTGTGGCTAAGATGAGTTAGACTAAGTTTTCTGTATTGTTTTGAAGAGGTTAGGTTTCCTAAGCATAGTGTTAGGCAAAGCCTAGGCTTGTATAACAAGCCCCTTTTTAAAGTCCTCACAGAACCTCTAGTAGCTAGCAAGCCTTCACTTAGAGAGACTTCACAGAGTAGCTTTGCAAGCCTTTTCTTAGAAAGGTGGAAAATTTTACATAGCAGGTCTTGCCTTAGAAAACTTAACCTCTAGAAACCCTTAGCTAAGCTAACAAGCCATGTGGAATATTAGGCCTCACATCAACCATGTATAGACCAAGAGCTGATACATTTACGCATTGCCCAATGGAGAACTCTGTGTCAGTGGTGCCCCTATGTATGTTGGAGGATGGTCATGTGTTTGGTGATAGGTATACTGTAAGAGTGGAAAAGTTCTGTCAGGAGTCGCCAATGCATTACATAGTGGATGTCTTTGTTGTACATGCAATGGGTCCTCAGACTTCTATGGTTTAGTCACACATACTAGTCTACATCTCCCCTACATTTGCTGGCTCCAACTACTTACCTCCATGAATTTGAGCTTGCTGTTTGGAGTTGATCCAGCAAACACAACTATTTATGCTTGCAAAATAGCAACGACATGGAAAATGTTTGTAATGTTAGTTTTGTAACTGACTGTCATCTTTTATTATATGAAGATATCTTTTAATAAACTACTACAAGGCAAGTTCATCTGCTTCACATAAAAATGTTCAAATGTCAGAGAAATAGTGACACACTGAGACACACAACACTTGGTTATAGCTTTCAACCATGCTTCACACCAAAAATGTGTCCTGCCAATTGGGTAGTCTTGGTAGTGAAAGCCAACATGATACGGTGTCATAGGTAATAGTTATGCATGCTCATGATTATAGCACCAGTGAACAAAAATCCTAGCAATTTTGTATTTATGCATGAACTAGCAGTGAATAAGTACAACAACATTCAATAGCCAGTTGCTACTCCCTGGGAAGAATTGAGTGCAGTCTATGGATCTCGAGTTTGACTGCATTCATCAGTCCATTAACATCCTCTATGCCACAAGTCACCTCCCCAAGAAAATGCCAGACTCACTCCAATCTTTTCATCAGTAAAGGGAAGGAAGGGAAGAGAAAATATATTATTGTAATATAACCTTGCCTTTAAGATTTGGTAATCAAATGTTTCACCGACACAAGCTAAGCTTGCTAAGAAGTAAGCTAAGCAGTCAAAATACTATCTCGTAAAAAGTCTTAGCCTACCAAATATACCACCGACTCAAGCTAAGCTTGCTAAGGAGTAAGCTAAGCAGTAAAAATATTAGCTATGTCTTAAAAAGTCTTAGCCTACGTTAAGCTGGTCCTTCAAGGCCCCAAGCCACAGCCAAGGCAAAGCTATGCTATCGAGCTTACCCTTCAAATTTAAAACAAGCTCATCATTCAAACTTCCTTAGCTAAGCCAAACCAGCTTATATACTATAAGCTTAAACCTGGTTGTTGCTAAACTAAGCTTAGCAAGCTTTAGAAATGACAATCAGCTTACATTGTTCTGTGAGTCTGACGAGCTAATAGTAGAGATACATGGAAGGTCTATTCTAGAGAATTCCTGCATAGTAGAATGGTGCCAGTGAAATGCTGTAGCCCTTGTTTGGTCTGTAACAGATGCTGGAGCTAATCAACAGTCGTTTCGTCGGTCAGTTCCTTCTGCTCCTCTATTTCTTCGAGGCTGGCATTAATATCGAGGGCCTTTTTCGCTGAACAACAACATTATGAACGGTACAAGAAGCGACCAAAGTTGACCAAAATTGGAAGTCTTTCTACATAATAAATTTTTTCATGGGAACTGTTTTGGTTTCAGTGCCAGAATTGATTAGGGGGTTGGGTTTTATTTGTTTTTTTAGCGGTTAGGGTTTGACTTATTTCTGTTGTTCTTCTTCTTATTTTTTATTTTGGGGATTTGGGGGGGGGAAGAGCTTTATTGTTTTGCTTCAGATGGTTATGTATCTCTACCATTCTGAAGGTTAAGCTGCTAACTAGGTGAGCTGATACATCTAGTTCCTTGTCGCATATTATTGGCCAAGTTTTGGGTATGAAGTCAGCCCCTATACCAGAGTATGCTAGCACTCTTTCAATTCAGATCCTCCAGAATGCCACCGATATGTAGACCCTGAGCTCAGTGGGCCACCCATGAGAAACAAGAGTAGACCATGAGCTTAGTGGGCCACCCATGTGGATCAAGAAGAATAAGAGCAGACCCTGAGCTAAGTGGGCCACCCATATGAATAAGAGCAGACCCTGAGTTCAGTGGGCCACCCATGTGAATCAAGAAGAATAAGAGCAGACCCTGAGCTCAGTGGGCCACCCATGAGAAACAAGAAGAATAAGAGTAGACCATGAGCTCAGTGGGCCACCGATGTGAATCAGGAAGAAAAAGAGCAGACACTGAGCTCGGTAGGCCACCCATGTGAATCAAGAAGAATAAGAGCAGACCCTGAGTTCAGTGGGCCACCCATGTGAATAAGAGCAGACCCTGAGTTCAGTGGGCCACCCATGTGAATCAAGAAGAATAAGAGTAGACCCAGAGTTCAGTGGGCCACCCATGTGAATCAAGAAGAGTAAGAGCAGAACCTGAGCTCAGTGGGCCACTCATGTGAGAGAGAGCCCACCTAAAGGATTATGGAACATTCGGAGAGGCCCCACATGATGGAACAGCAGAGAGACCTAAGCGATTATGGACCAGTCAGAGAGGACACCTAAGGGATGATGGACCAGTCAGAAAGAGCCCACCTAAAGGATGATGGAACAGTCAGAGAGTGACCCACCTAAGGGATGGAACAGCAGAGAGGGCCCCAAGGGATAATTTTGCTGGTCGTCACCATCCTGTGCACTTCATCCCCGAATTTCACTGTGAGATGAACCCAATAGAGAGGATTTGGGGACAGGCAAAGAGATACACACACACACATACACAAACGTTACCCTACCAGAACTGAGGAAGATCATTGAACTAGCTCTGTGGACAATATCAGGAAATATTTTCGTAAAGCACAAGACTACGAGAAAACTTACAGAGAGGGACACACTGCTGGAAAAATGGTTAAGCAGTCAGTGAAGAAGTATAAATCTCACCGTAGGATATTTTTTGAAGATGATGTGTGAAGGTGGCAACAATCTCACATATTTCATCCTAACTTTCTTATAGTTTCCCCCCACACCAAATTTTTTGGCTTACAATCTTGTTTGGCTTTACTTTGTAATTTTGGTTATTTTAGTTGATTTTTTCTGTGAAGTTGTAATTCATTAAAATTTTTTTTAAATAAATTTGTTTTTTATACATTGAAAATCTGTCTTACAGAAATCTTTCAGGTGTTTCAATTTTTGCTATGGAAAAAAATCATGAGCACTACCATAGAATTTTAATAGAATTTTTTTTAAAGTTTTACATTTGAGTCACATGGACGCCATTTTTCTAATCAAAATTATGTTGCTATGGAAACCAAACTTATTCATGCTATAGAGGACATCTATAAGAATAAAGGTACCAAATATGAAGCAATTGTGTAATGCAGATTTGTTGCACTAATGTTCACAGTAAAATAGTTCAAATTGGGTAGTTATGGTGTCAAGCACTACACTCTCATCCATAGCCAGTGATAAGGAGAGAGAAGCACAGCATTCCTGCGCGGCAGAGCTCACGTTCCCAGCCATCTCTTCTATGCTCTGTGTGACCGTCGTTGTAAAGAGGCTGATGTTCGCAAACGCATCCCTCTTCTCAGTACAGACTGCATCCATAGTGGCCAGCATACAGCTCTTCACAAACTCTCCTTCTGAGAATGGCTTCAGGGCTTTGCAATCAGCAATGACACATTGTAGCTAGCGCGAGTGTTCTGTGAGCTCTCCATTGCTTTCTTTCTAATCAAGGTAGTTTGCTTCTCCAGACTGGCAGACAAGTGGGCCACCTCACTCCGTCTCTTCTCTGCGCTCATGTCGATGTACTTTGCATGCTGTGTGGTGAAGTGCCTTTTCACGTAGAACTCCTTACACTCAAAGATTCAAGGCAGATGAGGCACACAGGATTCCCTTTTCACTCAACAAAGAAGTACCGATCAGTCCACGCCTCATTGAAAATGGGATTCCTGCCTCTATTTTCCTTCTTTTTATTCTCAGAAGCTATGGCTCTGCAAATGGAAAGAAAAAAAAATGTCAAAAAGAACAAACTCGAACTTAAAGAAATAAAATAAAATATTATAAACTAGAGGGCAGTCGATAGACTACATACCCTCAACATACTGTAGCATGACAATAATTGGAAATTTTAGGTTAGTTATAGCATCTTCAGCAGGCATCTTCCTGCACTCATCAGTCACGTGACTGCGCTGACTCATGAACAAACACACACTAAAGTGAGGACGAGGACTTTCTCACGTGAATGAAAATCAGAAGAAGTATATGGAAGATAAAACAACAAATATCGTTTCTCGGGCATTGGGGCCACAAACCACACAGATGACCTCGCGGCGTGCATACATCCCTCGGGCCACAGGTTGGGGTCACCTGGTAAAGATGATGTGATGCAGTGATACCTGTGTGTTCATTATTGATTGTAGTGGATGATGTCATGCAGTGCACACCTGTGTGTTCATTATTGATGGTATAGATGATGTCATGCAGTGCATACCTGTGTGTCCAGTATTGATGGTATAGATGATGCCATGCAGTGCATACCTGTGTTCATTATTGATGGTAGTAGATGATGTCATGCAGTACATACCTGTGTGTCCAGTATTGATGGTAGTAGATGATGTCATGCAGTGCATACCTGTGTGTCCAGTATTGATGGTAGTAGATGATGTCATGCAGTGCACACCTGTGTGTCCAGTATTGATGGTAGTAGATGATGTCATGCAGTGCACACCTGTGTGTACATTATTGATGGTAGTAGATGATGTCATGCAGTGCATACCTGTGTGTCCAGTATTGATGGTAGTAGATGATGTCATGCAGTGCACACCTGTGTGTACATTATTGATGGTAGTAGATGATATCATGCAGTGGATACCTATGTGGTCACCTTCACTGTACTCCTCGTCGTCTGAATTACTTTGGTCTCATCAATAGCCAATCTATATGTATGTATGTATGTATATATATACAGTAGGTGCTAAAATAAATTTCCAGTTCCGAACCCATTCCAACGTTGTCGAAGAAAATAGAAATTCCATATCAATGCAGAAAACCCCCACAAATAATGCATAAAAAACTCCGTTAAGTTTACGTTTCCAATTTTTTAATCTTAGCACTTATTTTATAAACGCGTGAGTACACGTTCACGCACACGTGGGGCTGGCGCCAGTCGTGTTACAACCCGATGCTATATCTAGCGAGTGTTTTTTTCCTCTATTTTGTTTTCTTCTTCCCAGATGTCATTTTGTCGTTCAAGATGCTTATTGCTGATAGAAGTAAGTATTAGTTATTTCTCTTCCTAGCTGTGCCCACTAGTGTCCTTCAACTCTACTTGTATTAGCTAGTAGCTTAGCCTTCTTGTTTCTAGCTACTCAGTTTTAGACAAGATGTTTAGACAAAGCTTGCATAATATGACGTTAGTTTTGCTAAGCAAAGTTTTAGGTAAAGCCTGGTGTAGACTAAGGCTTGCAAAACAAAGCCCTCCCCACCCCTTTTTTTAAATACCCTCACAGGACCTCTAGTAGCTAGCAAGCCTTACCTTAGAGAAACTTCACAGAGTAGCTTATAGGACTTGCCATAAAAAACCCATTGACCTCTACAAATCCCTAGCTAAGCTTTTGAATGTAACAAGCCACATCGAATCTGTTAGGCCTCACATCGACCATGTATAGACCAAGAGATCTTATGATGCATTTACACATTGATATTTTGGCCAACGGAGAACTGTCACTATAGCCCTTAAGCAAGGTGTGGAAGATGGGTCATGTGTTTGGTGACAGGTGCACTGCAAGTGTGGAAAAGTTACGTCACCAGTGTAAAATGTCTGCAATGCATTACTCTATTGCATGGTGGATGTCTATTATGTTTCGTTGTACATGCAACAGGACTCAAGCCTTCTATGGTTGAGTTGGTCCTTGATTCCCCCATCGACTTACATATACTAGTCGACTTCTATCTTATAATTGCTGATTCCAACCACCTACCTCTCCATGGACCCTAGTTAATTTGAGCCTGTAATGGGAGAAGTATTTGAGGTCAATTCAAGCATATAAGTGTTTATGCTCGCTTGCAAAATAAAGCAACGACATGAAAAATTATGTTGAGTTACTGATTAATAAATACTACAAGGCAAGTTCATATATGCTTCACACAAAAATATGCATGTAAGAGAAATGGTGTGCACACCAAGAGATGCCAACACTTGGTCGTCTTTAAAATAAATGCAATTGGGTAGTCTTGGTTGTGACAGCCAACCTTAATGCAAGCCTTGTGCATGATAATGCAAGCCTTGCATAATACTGTGTTAAATAGTCATGAAAGTTCAATGGTGCTAGTTATGCAAGCTCATTGCTTAATTATTATGGTAACCAGTGAACAAAATATAGCAATTTTCTAAAAGACATCATTCAATAGCCAGTTGCTGCTCCTTGTAGTTCAACAATCCTGAATGCAGTCTGTGGATCTCAAATTAGACTGCATTCATCAATCCATACAAATCATCTATGCCACAAGTCACCTCCCCCATATTCACTCCAATCTGGAATTGTAGGGTAGGGAGGAGATATTACCTTTTTAAGATTAAAATCAAATGTTTCACTGATTCAAGCTAAGCTTGCCAAAGAGTAGCTAAGTTTGTAAGGAGTAAGTTAAGCAGGCAAGACTAGTCTTGTGATAAGCTGGTCCTTCAAGCCCCCAAGCTAAACTCCAAGCCACAACACAGAAAAAGCTATGCTCTTAAGCTAATTTAGAATAAGCTAATCAATGAAGCTTCCTTAAGGGGGGACTATGCGTCAAAACCACAAAATAGTTGTACCTATTTCTAATTGTCATAACTTTTTTTCTCTTTCGTCTACACAAGTATTTATGATACCAAAGTCTTTATTATTCTGTGTTTGTTTTTATAAAGTGTTAATATCTCTATATACACAATTTTCTCAGAAGATACATGCAGAAACATCGAGGTGACTCCATGATATTTGTGGCAGACCTAGCTGGCTAACCATTTGATCATTTACTCATAATTGGTGTGTGGCTTGCTAAGGAGTGTCTCAGTGATATCCATGGAGCAAAGTTACCATATGTTGTCATGTTGATTAGTTACACACTTACAGAGTCTGAAAAACTGATAAAAACTAGAGGCCACCTCTTCCAACTACCATCTCTTGGCAATCCTTGCAGTAAACAAAAATCTGATTCATGGATATCACAGACTACTAAAATAGCTCTAAAATGACATACATAGCCAAAACGTTGAGCAAACGGTTTTAAAGTTATTCTCGCAACAAGAAATATTTCCATTAATTGTGGGAATAAGCATTCCAAGTTTGGAAAACGAAATGTTTGAGTTAGCACTGAAATAAATTGACAAAATATGTTCTTTCACAAGTTTTAGCAATTCCTTGATCTTTTTTTTTTTACTTCCGTGATTTCTGTGCCTATATCTACATGTAAGAAAGAAAAATATGATGAAAATTGTTATGGAATTTTCCTTTACAGCTGAATGTTTTTGCATGTCAAAGAAATGTATGATGAAGTAGATCCACCATAACTTTGAAAGAAGCATCCTATGTCTCCAAAACTTTGGAAATAGCAAGTAGATAGATGCAACAACAGTTTGAACTGATTTCATGTGTAGTCGCCAGGGGTGTGTGTGGGGGGAGGGGGGTGGGGGGAACGCATGTCATTTTATTCCCTATTTTCTTATGCTTTGTTCCTAATGATATGTTGAATGTCTCTGCAGACATATTTTCTGGGAAGATACATCAAGATCCCTAAATAAGTTGATATCTTGCCTAATGATATGTTGAATGTCTCTGCAGACATATTTTCTCGGAAGATACATCAAGATCCCTAAATAAGTTGATCTATCTTGCAGTACAATTCATAACTGCCCTAATTAACAAGACCAAAGTCCCAGATTTTGTCAACTGATAGAGAAGACCCTTATCTGCAACATGTGAACAGATTATCAATCAATGTAGTGGTTTTTCACAGGCAGGCCACAGATTTGGCAACTGGAAAACAAGAGGAAAAATCCCAAACCTCACCACTTCAAATCACCATAACTTGCTAATACTTAGAGTACTCAAAATTTTGGCACGTACAAAAGACAGATAATTAGAAGGGCTATCCAGTGATATAGAAATTATCTTTTTTGAATAAAGTGTAAAAATGTTATGAGCTTTACGGCAAAAAAACAAGATTTTTGGGGGAAAATTAGAAACATATGGACCCAATTAGGGCAAATATCATGCAAGATGTGTCCTCTTTGTAGTTTCTTGATCTGTTACATGGGGAAAAAAAATTGTTTGCCAGAAGAAGGGGGGGGGGGGGGGGGGGAGGGGGGAAAGAGGAAAATGAAATTTCGAATTTTGGAGGCATAGCCCCCCCTTAAGCTAACCAAACCAGCTTCTTAACTGTAAGCTTAAACCAAGTTGTCAGATAGACTAAGCTTAGCAAGCTTTAGAAAGATTACATTGTTCTGCGTGTCTGATGAACAAACAGTAGAGCTACCTTATCCTATAGCGGTCCTGCAGCACAGAATGGTGCGCAGTGAAATGTTGTAGTCTAGCTTGGTCTGTAGCAGAAGCTGAAGCTAGTCAACAGTTGTTTCGTCGATCAGTTTCATCAGCTCCTCTATTCCGCATTAATATCGGGGGCCTTTCGCTGAAGAATGACATTATGAACGGTCAAGAAGCGAGAGACTGCCAAAGGACGAAGAAGCAGAGTACGAAGCGATTGCATGAGGCTGGTAAACGACCGCGCAAATGAGGGTGAGCTAATTGATCCTCGGGCAAGTTTGAAATGCGAAGAAAAAAGATTCTTTGCCGTTGGAACGGAGTTGTTACTTAACGGCATTGGAACAATGTTGCCAGAAGTGCCATGGAATGTTAACGCATCTGAACCGGAACTTTTTGGGGGCTCCTACTGTATATATATATAACATGTATTAGGTGGAGATCAAAGTCACGTGAGAGTTACCATAGTTCTCTGGAAATGCAGTTGTTGGTTTCCCACTCGTGTTGTAGTTCTTGCTGGGAGTGAAATGGGAAAGTTTGAGATATTGTTTGACTTACAATTTAAATATTGAAAACTTCATTTTACCATTTGCAGAGCCAGCATAGGGTGTCAGCCAAGTCAGCAAGTGTTGGTCTGGATGAAAAGTCAGCAACTGACGTGAAAGAAGCTGACAATGTGTAACACGCTCGAACAAGCAACAGTTTCACACACTCAGTAAATGTGGTGTAGTGCTTCTGTTCCATGTAGTGGTAGTAAAAACAGCTGGCTAATCATTGTCTACATATCGTCACTCCTGTACATACGTGTTTGTGGTTATATATTGTCAGTAGCATTTATTATTATTGTTGTTATTATTGTAGTTAGTTTAGTTAGTTGTGATGTCCTGTTAATTTCTTAATTAACAACTAATTAAAACACTCACTGATTTTTATTTTTTTTACCAAATAAAAGTATATATTATAAATCCATATGCCATACCTCAAGTTAAAAAGTTCATGCGATGACTAGGGAAATGGCTCGTCTGATTGCATAAATTCTTGTTGTATTATTGCTGGTCTAAGTCACCCCTTAATTTCCTGGGTTGGGTAAGACTTCATTGCCTACATTTAAAAAATTGTGAACAACCTTTTGCAAGTGTGAGAGTGCAGAGTGATTGGGGAGGGTGTGGTAAGCAATGAAGATGTGGGAGTGTTCATCTCCTAGTTGCTACGCATATTGTATAGTCAGAAATATTGCTGGTCAAAAATCGACTGTTCTGACATCGAATGACATCTGGCATGATAAAACCTTGAAGTGATGATGTAATGCCTAAGCAGTTGGTGGGCGTGCTTTATATTGGTGGTTATGGACTTTCACCTCCAATGAGCTGTCAACATTACCGGCCATATTTATGGTTAAGGTCTATTGTCCTAAAACGTATCATTAGCACTCCAGCTTACCTCTAAGACAGCTAGAACTGCTGCCATGTCCATAACCACATACTAACATGAAACAGGAACTATTAGGAACATGTGTTGGTTGATGAGGTGATGTGAAGCTTATTAGGCACATATGATTTTAGACTTGGTCAGGCCGGGCAGTAAGGTGGGGTCCCTCACACACGTCACTAGGTCATTTCCAACTCTGAATAGGGAAGGCTCTTTTGAGAGACCTCTGTACCTCTGTAGCATCGTCACTAACCACCACCCAAAAGCATTAACAACTTCCTCAAGTATCGCTTGACACTGACGATAAAAATTCCAAGCTTACTGGGATACCACCACTGCTTGTTTGTTATTTTAATGAGTGGTGAGTCGTGATAATTCTGCCTAAGTCTAAGTATAATTATAAACATTATTCATAAGTACCATAGAGTAATACACAGAGTAATATATACCTGCACCTGCCATTGCTCCACCACCTCTAGTGACAGACTGAAAACCATTATTCTGGATTTGAAGGTGGTCTCTGAAAGAGACACTCTTTATTGGCTGCAATACCCACTCACCACATCCACAACATGCCAACTATTAATAGTGTAAATGTATGGGCTGGAATAAATTATTATGTAATGAATCTTAGCTCAAACACTGAAGAGTTCACCAATGGGTGAAAGTCAGTTTATATTAGCTGCAATGGTTCATTGGGAGCCCCACAGCTGGCCCCGTACTCTCATCCACTCCTTCCTCTTCATCTACTCACTCTGTTCTGATTCAAACAATGATCACCTACTGCATGTTCCCTTCCCTACTCTCTGCTCTTCACATATTCATAGGTCCACTTTGCTCTAGTGGGTAGGAACAGGAATCTTATAGCAAGTGTCTTGCACAGGATATATAGACCATAGACAGTAACGTAGTGCAACTCATGCTGTTATATAGACCACCAAGCAGTAAGGTAGTGCACCACATGCTGTTATATAGACCACCAAGCAGTAAGGTAGTGCAACTCATGCTGTTATATAGACCACCAAGCAGTAAGGTAGTGCACCACATGCTGTTATATCCCTTCAACTGCGTTAGTCGACTATAGTCGCCTCAATTGAACTTCACGTAATTGCGGAGGGCGACTATAGTCGCCCGCTCCTTGCTAAATTATTAGTTGGATCTCGAGCATTGGCATCATGTTTTTTTTGGTGCGGTGATCGGCACCTTCTTGTTCTAGAGCAGACGTTTCTTACGTTGACTTGCCATTCTAATTGACTTGCCATTCTAAGCTTCTTACTTGCTTTTGTAACGCCGACTATTCCAGCTCACAAATTCTTTCTCTTTTCCAATCTTGCTCACCTCGCCCAACCCTGAACTCTCAACTGTTTGCAAGCTCTGCGCAGTTCTATATAGTTGCTGAACTCCACCCTCCAAATTTTCCCACAAGCTCCTCCCTGAAGAATTTCATTATTAGCAATTTTAGACTTTCCTCTGCCTTATCAAGTTCATGGATGAAACTAGATTGTGATATATATGAGTGATGGAGACTTTGATGGTTACCTTGAAGGAAAGTTATTTACTACAGCAAGAGCAATAAAATACAACAATATAAATAACCAATAAATATTCTTTTTATTATAGATGTTGGAGATGAAGGTGCTGATAATGAATGTGAAGAGGACGAGGTTCCAGGTGAAGAGGACGAGGTTCCAGGTGAAGAGGACGAGGTTCCAGGTGAAGAGGGTGAGGTTCCAGGTGAAGAGGGCGAGGTTCCAGGTGAAGAGGGCGAGATTCCAGGTGAAGAGGTTAAGATACGAGATGAAGAGTGCGAGGTTCAAGGTGGGGGGCATGAGGTTCAAGGTGGGGGGCATGAGGTTCAATGTGATGGGTGGGATGGTGTTAGTTTGCATGGTGAGGATGGAGCGGGAGGTGGTTATGACGTAGACGAGGAAGAAGTCGATGCAAGTGGCATGGTGGTATCTTCTGTTCTTCTGTTGGTGGGCCTAATAAGGTGTAGTCGAGCCTCTGGATGCTTTCGAGCAATTATTCACGTCAATATCATCAAGGATATCTGGTGTGAAACGAACCGGTATGGGAAACAGTACTTGGCAAGTCACCAGCAGCACCTTGACGAACACCAACGAGCAAGAGAGCATGACTTCATCAGCCACCTATATATATATAGAGCAAGTTATGATGGCGTGCCACTAGGGTCCTCTCTCATTATATATATATATATATATAGAGCAAGTTATGATGGCGTGCCACTAGTGTCCTCTCTCATTATATATATATAGAGAGCAAGTTATGATGGCGTGCCACTAGTGTCTTCTCTCATTATATATATATATATATTGAGCAAGTTATGATGGCGTGCCACTATTGTCCTCTCTCATTATATATATATATATATTGAGCAAGTTATGATGGCGTGCCACTAGTGTCTTCTCTCATTATATATATATATATATTGAGCAAGTTATGATGGCGTGCCACTATTGTCCTCTCTCATTATATATATATATATATTGAGCAAGTTATGATGGCGTGCCACTAGTGTCCTCTCTCATTATATATATATATATAGAGAGCAAGTTATGATGGCGTGCCACTAGTGTCCTCTCTCATTATATATATATATAGAGAGCAAGTTATGATGGCGTGCCACTAGTGTCCTCTCTCATTATATATATATATATAGAGCAAGTTATGATGGCGTGCCACTAGTGTCCTCTCTCATATATAATTTATATAGAGCAAGTTATGATGGCGTGCCACTAGTGTCCTCTCTCATTATATATATATATATTGAGCAAGTTATGATGGCGTGCCACTCTCATTATATATATATATATTGAGCAAGTTATGATGGCGTGCCACTAGTGTCCTCTCTCAGTATATATATATATATATATATATTGAGCAAGTTATGATGGCGTGCCACTAGTGTCCTCTCTCATTATATATATATATTGAGCAAGTTATGATGGCGTGCCACTAGTGTCCTCTCTCATTATATATATATAGAGAGCAAGTTATGATGGCGTGCCACTAGAGTCCTCTCTCATTATATATACATGTATATATATAGAGCAAGTTATGATGGCGTGCCACTAGAGTCTTCTCTCATTATATATATATATATATATATATTGAGCAAGTTATGATGGCGTGCCACTAGTGTCCTCTCTCATTATATATATATATAGAGCAAGTTATGATGGCGTGCCACTAGAGTCCTCTCTCATTATATATATATATATATATATATATATTGAGCAAGTTATGATGGCGTGCCACTAGTGTCCTCTCTCATTATATATATATATAGAGCAAGTTATGATGGCGTGCCACTAGAGTCTTCTCTCATTATATATATATATATATATACTTAGAAGGTAGTTTGCTGAGAAGGCTACAAATAGTGCTCAATGCTGTTTTAAGGCAGAGCTATTAAATATAGAAAAGTACTTTTCTATATATATATATATATATATATTGAGCAAGTTATGATGGCGTGCCACTAGTGTCCTCTCTCATTATATATATATAGAGAGCAAGTTATGATGGCGTGCCACTAGTGTCCTCTCTCATTATTATATATATATAGAGCAAGTTATGATGGCGTGCCACTAGAGTCTTCTCTCATTATATATATATATATATATATATTGAGCAAGTTATGATGGCGTGCCACTAGTGTCTTCTCTCATTATATATATATATTGAGCAAGTTATGATGGCGTGCCACTTGTGTCCTCCCTCATTATATATTATAGAGCAAGTTATGATGGCGTGCCACTAGTGTCCTCCCTCATTATATATTATAGAGCAAGTTATGATGGCGTGCCACTAGTGTCCTCTCTCATTATATATATATATTGAGCAAGTTATGATGGCTTGCCACTAGTGTCCTCTCTCATTATATATATATATAGAGCAAGTTATGATGGCGTGCCACTAGTGTCCTCTCTCATTATATATATAGAGAGAGCAAGTTATGATGGCGTGCCACTAGTGTCCTCTCTCATTATATATATATAGAGAGCAAGTTATGATGGCGTGCCACTAGTGTCCTCTCTCATTATATATATATATATAATATATATATATATACTGTATATTATATATAGAGCAAGTTATGATGGCGTGCCACTAGAGTCTTCTCTCATTATATATATATATATATATATATATATTGAGCAAGTTATGATGGCGTGCCACTAGTGTCCTCTCTCATTATATATATATATAGAGCAAGTTATGATGGCGTGCCACTAGAGTCCTCTCTCATTATATATATATATATATATATATATATATATATATTGAGCAAGTTATGATGGCGTGCCACTAGTGTCCTCTCTCATTATATATATATATAGAGCAAGTTATGATGGCGTGCCACTAGAGTCTTCTCTCATTATATATATATATATATATATATATATATATTGAGCAAGTTATGATGGCGTGCCACTAGTGTCCTCTCTCATTATATATATATAGAGAGCAAGTTATGATGGCGTGCCACTAGTGTCCTCTCTCATTATTATATATATATATAGAGCAAGTTATGATGGCGTGCCACTAGAGTCTTCTCTCATTATATATATATATATATATATATATATTGAGCAAGTTATGATGGCGTGCCACTAGTGTCTTCTCTCATTATATATATATATTGAGCAAGTTATGATGGCGTGCCACTTGTGTCTTCTCTCATTATATATATATATTGAGCAAGTTATGATGGCGTGCCACTAGTGTCCTCCCTCATTATATATTATAGAGCAAGTTATGATGGCGTGCCACTAGTGTCCTCTCTCATTATATATATATATTGAGCAAGTTATGATGGCTTGCCACTAGTGTCCTCTCTCATTATATATATATATAGAGCAAGTTATGATGGCGTGCCACTAGTGTCCTCTCTCATTATATATATATATAGAGAGCAAGTTATGATGGCGTGCCACTAGTGTCCTCTCTCATTATATATATATAGAGAGCAAGTTATGATGGCGTGCCACTAGTGTCCTCTCTCATTATATATATATATATATATTATATATAGAGCAAGTTATGATGGCGTGCCACTAGAGTCTTCTCTCATTATATATATATTGAGCAAGTTATGATGGCGTGCCATTAGTGTCCTCTCTCATTATATATATATATTGAGCAAGTTATGATGGCGTGCCACTAGTGTCTTCTCTCATTATATATATATATATATATTGAGCAAGTTATGATGGCGTGCCACTAGTGTCCTCTCATTATATATAAGCAAGTTATGACGGCGTGCCACTTGTGTCCTCTCTCATTATAATTTATATATATATATTGAGCAAGTTATGATGGCGTGCCACTAGTGTCCTCTCTCATTATATATATATATTGAGCAAGTTATGATGGCGTGCCACTAGTGTCCTCTCTCATTATATATATATATCGAGCAAGTTATGATGGCGTGCCACTAGTGTCTTCTCTCATTATATATATATATATAGAGCAAGTTATCTACCTAGGCACAGTTTGTAAGTAATGTAGCAAGTGAACTTCGATGAGAGCTAAGAAGTTGATTTACCCGCTAGGTTCAGTTGTATCACTACAATTACTACCAGTAAAACAAACGCTAGCGCTAGCTAGAGCTACTGCTGGATAGAGCGACACTAGCTAGCTAGATCTACTGCTAGCTACAAATGAATGACGCTAGCGCTATCTAGATGGACTGCTGGCTACCAAAGAAACTAAAAGCTTGATTACTAAAAAAGAAGGCTGGCTATACGGAAGCAAAAAGAAAGTAACTAAACAATTCTAATTACAGCTCACCATTTATCTTTACACGAAGAAAAATCCAGAGTCCAAGGTAGAGTTTATATTCTCCCCCAATCTTTGATGAGTCTTCAAGGCAACTTTTCGAACCCGGAAGAACAGAGAAAGGCGAAATAGAGGCGCATAAAGACAGGACACTCCCCAACACGTGGAGCAGTCCCAAAAATAGTCCCGCAAGGAAGGGTGCGGTTCAATTATTGCGTTACGCACGCGTAGGGATATAGACCATCAAGCAGTAAGGTAGTGCCCCACATGCTGTTATATAGACCACCAAGCAGTAAGGTAGTGCACCACATGCTGTTATATAGACCACCAAGCAGTAAGGTAGTGCCCCACATGCTGTTATATAGACCACCATTGACCAAGCAGTAAGGTAGTGCACCACATGCTGTTATATAGACCACCAAGCAGTAAGGTAGTGCACCACATGCTGTTATATAGACCACCAAGCAGTAAGGTAGTGCACCACATGCTGTTATATAGACCACCAAGCAGTAAGGTAGTGCACCACATGCTGTTATATAGACCACCAAGCAGTAAGGTAGTGCACCACATGCTGTTATATAGACCACCAAGCAGTAAGGTAGTGCACCACATGCTGTTATATAGACCACCAAGCAGTAAGGTAGTGCACCACATGCTGTTATATAGACCACCAAGCAGTAAGGTAGTGCCCCACATGCTGTTATATAGACCATCAAGCAGTAAGGTAGTGCACCACATGCTGTTATATAGACCACCAAGCAGTAAGGTAGTGTCCCACATGCTGTTATATAGACCACCAAGCAGTAAGGTAGTGCACCACATGCTGTTATATAGACCACCAAGCAGTAAGGTAGTGCACCACATGCTGTTATATAGACCACCAAGCAGTAAGGTAGTGCCACACATGCTGTTATATAGACCACCAAGCAGTAAGGTAGTGCACCACATGCTGTTATATAGACCACCAAGCAGTAAGGTAGTGCCCCACATGCTGTTATATAGACCACCAGGCAGTAAGGTAGTGCACCACATGCTGTTATATAGACCATCAAGCAGTAAGGTAGTGCACCACATGCTGTTATATAGACCACCAAGCAGTAAGGTAGTGTCCCACATGCTGTTATATAGACCACCAAGCAGTAAGGTAGTGCACCACATGCTGTTATATAGACCACCAAGCAGTAAGGTAGTGCACCACATGCTGTTATATAGACCACCAAGCAGTAAGGTAGTGCACCACATGCTGTTATATAGACCACCAAGCAGTAAGGTAGTGCCCCACATGCTGTTATATAGACCATCAAGCAGTAAGGTAGTGCACCACATGCTGTTATATAGACCATCAAGCAGTAAGGTAGTGCACCACATGCTGTTATATAGACCACCAAGCAGTAAGGTAGTGCTCCACATGCTGTTATATAGACCACCAAGCAGTAAGGTAGTGTACCACATGCTGTTATATAGACCATCAAGCAGTAAGGTAGTGCACCACATGCTGTTAAACGCTATCTAGTGTGTTTGCATGGCCCACATGCATATATCTGATCTTCAAGAAGAATAGTTAATGTGTAGCAATGATTGCTGACTACAGTGGATACCTGTGGTTCATTATTGATGGTAGAGTAGATATTCTGTGCACACCTATTTGCTAATTATTGAGTAGTCATACCCAGCCTATGCATAATATACTTAGGTAGAGAATCACTTCCCATCAGCCAGTATAAATACAATATTCCGGAGGCAAACTCCACCCACACAAATGACCACATCTACAGGAAGATCACACTGTACTCATAGTCACATGAGACACTCCTGACAACCATGGATGTGGCCAGCATTGTAGCTAAATGCATAGAGTAGTTCATAATGAAACTGAAGTCTACTCCCTCCAGATGCTGGCATGAGCTCATGTTTACCTACAAGTAGTTATCAGATTAAACTTTCCCTGGCTTCCATGCAATATTTATGGAGGGAAACACCCTTCAAGAATTGAATTTTAAAAGTTCTATAAAACATTAAGCCATTGTGTGGCCATGTGTCATCTCTTTATTGGTTTCTAGAGGTGTCAATCTTCGATGCTGAACTTCACTTCATCCTCCTGCCAGCTGCAGCAGGTGGAGAACCTGACAGCTCTAGAATGAGCCATGAACATGGACAAATGCTACACCACAAGCCCTATAAAACTTGCTGCTCTAAAAACTTTGATTTACTACAAGCTCAGCAATCCTCATGCAATAATCAGCAGCTATAACCAATGGCATGATACTGACGTGTGCCACACTTTAACTCTAGCTATAACCAGTGGCATGATACTGACATGTGCCACACTTTAACTCTAGCTATAACCAGTGGCATGATACTGACATGTGCCACACTTTAACTCTAGCTATAACCATTGGCATGATACTGACGTGTGCCACACTTTAACTCTAGCTATAACCAGTGGCATGATACTGACATGTGCCACACTTTAACTCTAGCTATAACCATTGGCATGATACTGACGTGTGCCACACTTTAACTCTAGCTATAAGCAGTGGCTTGATACTGAAGTGTGCCACACTTTAACTCTAGCTATAACCAGTTGCATGATACTGACGTGTGCCACACTTTAATTCTAGCTATAACCAGTGTCATGATACTAGAGACTATGCCCACATTAAACACACACCCACTCCATTGCTCTAGGTAGATTATTCCTTGAACTATGCTGGATGGTTAGCTAGCTAGCGAGTTCTTTTCACATGGCCCTGTTTCGCTGACTAATAGGGCTAGGTAAGAAAGACAACCTGTCACTAGCAAATGTAACTATGCAATAAATCACTCCACCATGCCTGAGGCTACACATGACAGCATCACAATGCCACTCTCCATGCCAGAGCCTACACATGACAGCATCACAATGTCACTCTCCATGCCTGAGCTTACACATGACAGCATCACAATGACACTCTCCATGCCAGATCCTGCCCATGACAGCATCACAATGCCACTCTCCATGCCAGAGCCTACTTGATGTCTCCTCTAAATCCTTCACTCTTAAGGATTAGACTACATAACTGTAAACTTCCACGAATATTCTGGCACATCCCACCCTCTGTCCAGGTCTGGCAAGATTCCAAACTAGCTTATTGTTTCTCTCTAAAGTCATAATCCAGCAGCTCTGGATTCCATTGTAACCATTGACTATCTAGGCACTCAGGATTGTGATTGTGCAAGCAGTTATGATAACTTCCTGCTGACACAATGACTAACTTATGCTGGCCATGTATAAACAGAATGCGCTGACTCAGATGTGTAGTACATGCTGTGGAGTAGCAGGTGCTGACTCAGTTCTAGAGTAACAAACTTTAGCTGGCCAGAACTAAAAACAGATGTGGTACCAAATTTAGGATGTGGTTCAGTATAATGGCTAGGTGCAGTTTTTCCAGAATTCTTTCCACCAAGGTTGGCAAGGATGAGGCTGGCTGGTTACACATATAATAGCAAGCACACACTTCTGAATACTTCACAATAGGATTAGGCTGGGTACATGTAGCAAGCAACCACACTTCTGAATCCTTCACACTAGGATTAGGCTGGGTACATGTAGCAAGCACCCACACTTATGAATAATTCAAACTAGGATTAGGCTGGGTACATGTAGCAAGCAAACACACTTGTCACTTATGAATACTTCACACTAGGATTAGGCTGGGTACATGTAGCAAGCACCCCACACTTCTGAAACTTCACACTAGGATTAGGCTGGGTACATGTAGCAAACACCCACACTTCTGAATACTCCACACTAGGATTAGGCTGGGTACATGTAGCAAGCACCCACACTTCTGAATCCTTCACACTAGGATTAGGCTGGGTACATGTAGCAAGCACCCACACTTCTGAATACTCCACACTAGGATTAGGCTGGGTACATGTAGCTAGCAACCACACTGATGAATAATTCAAACTAGTATTAGGCTGGGTACATGTAGCAAGCACCCACACTTCTGAATCTTTCACACTAGGATTAGGCTGGGTACATGTAGCAAGCACTTCCGAATACTTCACTCTAGGATTAGGCTGGGTACACATAGCAAGCACCCACACTTCTGAATACTTCACACTAGGATTAGGCTGGGTACACATAGCAAGCACCCACATTCACACTAGGATTAGGCTGGGTGTATGTAGCAAGCACCCACACTTCGGAATCTTTTACACTATGATTAGGCTGAGTACACATAGCAAGCACCCACATTCACACTAGGATTAGGCTGGGTGTATGTAGCAAGCACCAACACTTCGGAATCTTTTATTAGGCTGAGTACACATAGCAAGCACCCACACTTCTGAATCCTTCACATTAAGATTAGGCTGGATATAGCTACCCCTCTGAATCCTTCAGTCTAGAACTATAGCAAGCACCTAGTAATTGTTTTGAATCAAGGCTAAGGGGAAAGGAGAGTGTGAAGATTAAAAAACCCTGAAGTCAACAGCAAGAGAACTGGGCATTTTACAGTAAGTGAACCTGTGGATCAAGAACAACTACCACAGCACAGCAACTCCCACATAGTGACTACGACAGTACAGTAACTACAACACAGCAACTACCACACAACAGCATCTACTACACAACAGCAACTACCACAGTACAGCAACTACCACAGTACAGCAACTACCACAGTATACAGCAACTACCACAGTACAGCAACTACCACAGTACAGCAACTACCACAGTACAGCAACTACCACAGTACAGCAACTACCACAGTACAGCAACTACCACAGTACAGCAACTACCACAGTATACAGCAACTACCACAGTACAGCAACTACCACAGTACAGCAACTACCACAGTACAGCAACTACCACAGTACAGCAACTACCACAGTACAGCAACTACCACAGTACAGCAACTACCACACAGCAACTACCACAGTACAGCAACTACCACAGTACAGCAACTACCACACAGCAACTACCACAGTACAGCAACTACCACAGTACAGCAACTACCACACAGCAACTACCACAGTACAGCAACTACCACAGTACAGCAACTACCACAGTACAGCAACTACCACAGCACAGCAACTACCACAGTACAGCAACTACCACAGTACAGCACTTAAACAGTACAGCAACTACCACAGTACACCAACTACCACAGTACAGCAACTACCACAGTACAGCAACTACCACAGTACAGCACTTAAACAGTACAGCAACTACCACAGTACACCCACTACCACAGTACAGCACTTAAACAGTACAGCAACTACCATAGTACAGCAACCACCTCAGTACAGCAACTACCACAGTACAGCAACCACCACAGTACAGCAACTACTTCAGTAGAGCACAAGCAACTAGAAGGACATTCAGATTCTCTACCTAAGACTAAACACATTTCTTGTGCATTATTTAGATCAGTGAAATCCCGACAAGCACCCTTACTGGCTCCTTTATTGATCGGTGTTCCATGGCTAGTAACCCTAAACACACACACACATACATAGCAACTGTCAAGTCAGCACCCACTATGCTATCTTGAGCACTGCAGGACAAGGCTGCACGCATAGCAAGCACCAGGTATTGTCAATATTGTATGCGAGTAATCTTATGCAAGGCTGATGGAGAAGAACAGCAATGAAGATCCATGGATGAGTGTTGGAGATCTTCCAACCCAGAAGAGCCCCAACAAGTGAAACATGACAATAACTGAAGCAAATAGACGATATATATAGCTGAACTAGAAGATATGTAGAGAATGTGTGATTGCATGTAATTATTGTGTATATGTTGTGGTCATGAGGTAAGGGGTCAGGTAGGGTAATTAAGCCCACCTGACTCCAACCTCATGGCAGCCCTAGTGTGCAGTACCAAGAAAGGTGTATTATTCTTTACATTGCATTACAGCTTAACTCGTCAGGGATTGGCCCCTAACTATCTCTAACACTGGTGGCAGCTAGGAAATTAACCTTAGCTGTTTCGAGATTTGCTACCAAGAACAGAAAAAGAGATGCCTAATGGAAGAAAGAAGAAGGGGGAAACAAACCCCAAAAGGGCTCCAAAGGTGATGACAGTCAGCCATAGAATGGGTACAGAGCATGCTGAATCAGATGAAGAGTTAGTGGTTTCAGTCAAGCTGAACAATGAGCTAACAGAGATGTGCAAATTCATGGCAAAAATAAACATGGAGTCGGAGGCAGCACGGCTGGAGAGAGAGGACAAAAGAGATGAGGAAAGACAGGAGGAGAGGCGTAGGGAGAGAGAAAGAGAGGAGAAATGAGAAGATGACAGACATAGAGAGAGGGAGGAGGAAAGACGTAGAGACAGAGAAAGAGAGGAGAAACGAGAGGATGAGAGACGCAGAGAGAAAGAGGAAAGACAAGAGGAAAAGCGTAAGGAGAAGGAAGAATGGAGAAGAGAGAAGGAAGAAATGCGTAGAGAGGAGGAAAGTAGGAGACGAGTGTTGAAAAGTAACCACTAACTCATTTTTTATCGTACCTCATTAGCAATGCCAGAATTCGTTGAATGGATCGAACTATCCAACATGGAAAGTTCAATGCCTAATGGCACTCATGAAAGATGGTCTATGGGTCATTGTGAATGGAACTGAAACTCTTCCTGAAGAGGCCGAGGCAGACAGGTACGCTAAGTATGTTGCAAGAAAGGACTGTGCACTAGCGTTGATTGTATTGTCAATCAAACCTTCAATGTTGTACTTGATTGGAGACCCTGAAATCCCATTACGGTATGGAAGAAGTTGACAGACCAGTTTCAGAAAAAGGCATGGGCCAACAAACTCGAGCTAAGGCACAAACTTTATTCATTATGTTTAGAGGAGCGAAAGTCGGTTCAGGAGCATATCAGAGCTATGACGGAGATATTCGAAGCACTTGCAGTGATCGGTGACCCCATCATAGAGGAGGATCGAGTTGTCTACATATTAGCAAGCCTACCTGATTCTTTAAAAATGTTTGTAACAGCTCTTCAGGCAAATGCAGATGTACCTGAAATGGAAGTCGTTACGGAAAGGTTACTAAATGAGAAACGAAAAATCACGGATAAAGACGGCAAATGCACATCAACCAAAGCAATGACCACTTGCCTCAAGAACAAAGGTCTAAAATGCTATTACTGTGGAAAACTTGGGCACATCAAACGCAACTGTCGCAATCTGGCTGCTGATGAAAGGAAAGCCAAATCAGATCACAAAGAATGGAAAGGCAATGAAACAAAAGGACAAAAGGACAATAAAGTTCCACTCCAACAAGAAGATGACAGCAGCACAGCGAGTGATTTTGATGCCCTTGTGATTAGTCATGCTCTGTCAGCTAGTGAAAGTGAAATAAGTAACTGGATTGTGGACACTGGAGCAACGTGCCATATGTGCAATGATGAGAAAATTTTCGTTAAGCTTCAAAGCCTGAAGGAATCACAAAAAGTGATTACTTGGAGATGGACATGTTTTGGAGGCAATTGGGCGAGGAACTGTCATTGGAAATGAAATTGCCAGGAAAAACAAGAAAGTGCAAGCTGCAAGATGTACTTTATGTACCAAAGCTGTCTTACAATCTCTTGAGTGTGTCTTAAGGCAGCAGAAGCTGAAAGATGACGCAGTTTAATGGAGACAGATGTCTGATATAATTGGTGAAAATCAAAGAGTCGTTGCTATGGCAACCAGATTAGGAAGTCTCTACTATCTCAATTGCAAAGATCAAAGGAGAAAACAACAACTCAATTTTACTGGAAAACTAGAGAGAAAAGGAAGTTATGGCATCGACGTTTTGGTCACCTTGGAATGAAAATCTCCTTGGGGAAAACTGGTCGACGGTTTTGTTTTGGATAAATCAAAGGAAATCGATTTTTGCGAGACATTTGTTGGAGGAAAACATCACAGAAGTCAATTTCAAACTTGTAGAGGCACTCGTTCCAAAGAATTCCTTGGTCTTGTCCACAGTGACGTATGTGGGGAAATGACTACTCGATCATTAGGTGGAGCTGAGTATTTCCTGACATTTATTGATGACAAAACATGCTATGTGTGGGTCTACCCACTGAAGCACAAGGATGAGATTTTTGATCGTTTTCTGGAATGGAAGGCTTTAATTGAGAAAGCAAGTGGCCACAACTTGAAAGCTCTCCGCACAGATAATGATGGCGAATATACATCGACAAAGTTTGAGGATTTCCTGAAATCTGAAGGAATACACCATGAACACACTGTGCCAAAGACACCAGATCAAAATGGTGTTGCTGAACGGCTAAACAATCTCATTGAGACTGTGCGTTCAATGTTGATTGATGCAAAGCTACCTCACAAGTTTTGGGCTGAAGCACTGTCTATAGCTGTATATCTAAGGAATCGAAGTCCGACAAAAGCTCTCAAAGGAATCACTCCATTTGAAGCTCGCACAAGAAACAAGCCAAAGGTCACTTGCATGTTTTTAGCTGCGATGCATATGCTCACATTCCGAAGGACGAAAGGCACAAACTCGATTTGAAAACAAGGAAATGCTGGGGTATGGTGAAGAAACAAAAGGGTATCGACTCTATGATCTCAAGAAAGGGAAGGTCATTTACAGTAGAGATGTTCAGTTTAATGAGGAAAAGAGAGAAACTGAACAAGAGTCAACTGAACTCAAGACAAAGTACCTTATAGATTTGGATTTTTCAGATAACAGTGACACAAGCCCTGATGACTGCAACTCTGGAATATCCATTGATAACACAGCTGGGCCAGTTCTTAGAAGATCTGAAAGAGAGAGATGTCCTCTAGATTATTATGGAGTGAGAGTGAACACAGCCAATGAGCAACCAAAGGATCCAGTAACTATTGAAGAGGTCATGGTTAGCCCTGAGAAATCAAAATGGTTGAATGCCATGGAAAACGAAATGAAATCCCTAGAAGACAATGATGCCAGAAGGGGACGAAAAGCTGTTGGTAGCAAATGGGTGTATAAAATCAAGAGTGGTGCAGATGGCTTAGTTGAACGCTACAATTGGTAGCTCAAGGATTCTCACAGAAATATGGAAATGATTATGATGTGACTTTTTGTCCAGTGGTTAGATGAGAATCACTCCGTACGTTGACTGCATTGGCAGTGCAATATGGATTGAAGCTGCATCAAATTGATGTAACAACAGCCTTCCTCAATGGTGAGCTAGAGGAGGAGGTGTACATGAAACAGCCAAAAGGTTTCATTCCTAAAGGTCAAGAAAATCTAGTTTGCAAGCTCAAGAAAAGTATTTATGGACTGAAGCAGTCTCCACATTGTTGGAATACAGCACTGGATAATCAGCTCAAGAAAATGGGTTTTGTTCAGGCAGCAAGTGATCCTTGCATAATTATAATTATATGGATGCAGGATGAGAAGTGTTCTATTTGGTCTTTATATTGATGACATTATACTTGCTGGAAGCAGTGACAAGAAAATAAAAGAAGTGAACGATGCTCTTGAAAAGAGATTTGACATAAAACATATGGGAAAGCTACACTATTTTCTTGGCATGAAGATTCTCCAATATGAGAAAACTGGAAATGTTTGGATTGGGCAACCTGCCTACATTAAGAAACTTCTCAATAAATTCGGCATGCAGACTCAAAACCTGTTAGTACACCAGTGGATACCAGTGTGAAGATTATTAAAGCAACAGACAAAGAAGAATGCGTAGATCAGCAACTTTACCAGTCAGGAATTGGAGGTTTGCTCTACTTGTCTGTAGGTACAAGACCAGACATCACTTATTCTGTGAGTAACATGGCAAGGTTTTGTGCAAAGCCAACCAAACAACACTGGAACGCTCTGAAACGTGTTATGAGATATCTGAAAGGTACAATAGATTTTGGTATTCTCTATTGTAAACAAGGCTCGAAGGAGTGTCATGACTATTCAGATGCTGACTGGGCTGGGGATCTTGGCAGTCGGAGATCAATGGATACTTGTTTCAGATTAGTGGAGGTGCTGTTACTTGGAGAAGCAAGAAACAGTCATGTTGCATTGCCCACTCCAGAAGCAGAGTATATGGCCCTAGCAAGTGCAGCTCAAGAGGCTATATGGATGAGGCAGCTTACAACTGAGTTGGGAAGTACTCCTACAAAGGCCACCACTATTTATGAAGACAACCAATCAGCTATATCGATGACCAAGAAACCACAATACCATGGTCGAGCAAAGCAGCACATCGGAATTAAATACCATTTTATTCGTGACCAAGTGAGCGAAGGATCTGTAAGGCTCAAATACTGTCCTACGGAAGAAATGATAGCAGACATGCTAACAAAAGGCCTAACTCACGAACAACACTTCTTTCATATAGTGTATAAACTAGTCTTTACATGTAGTTTTTAGTTGATGTTATTGTTGAGATGTCTAGTTTTGCAGTTTATTGAATTAAAGTGATTTAAGCTATAGTCAATAACCAGTATTAGCTAATTAAAGTTTTCCAACAACTACATCAGGCAATTTTGTACAACACAACTGGACAAGGACATCACTTGTCCTTTACCAAAGGCCATGTACACATAACTGAGCACATACATTCCCACCCACGCATTTTAATGTTAATTGTGGTTGCTATGGTGTTTTCTGCAAAATAAAGTTGTTGTGGAATAATTGTTTGACACGTGATTAGTCTATGTTAGAACTTTCAATATCTGGGGGGAAATTCATTTTGTAAATTTACCCCTACAACCCCCTTTTTGCTTGCCATGTCACATACACTAACTATAACATTTTTTTTTGAAAACTTGCATAGAATTGATACGATCTGAGAAAACGACCCACTTCGCCCCAAAACTGATTTTGAACTAGGACCTGTAATAGCTACCAAGTTTATGAATCATTAAATTACCTCAGAGGCATCTTGGGTCACCGCTCTATCTTTCTGCAAAGTTTCAAGGCCAAGATAAAAACCTTCCATCCAAGTGAGCAGTTAGAAAAAGCTTAAAAAATAGAGAAGCCATGCGAAGCTACCGCGTGCACGGAATAAAAATACGGGCACGCAGGAATTTACCTTCGGATTCTGTAGCAACCTAAATAAACAGTGTGGTAATTGAAAACGTGACGTCGACAATGCGTGACGCGGTGTTTCGCATAAACAACACCAGGGAAATTTCAATACAAGTTTTCTCGTTTGAGGGTGTTGTGAAGAATGGAAGCATATAACTTTGGTTTGGAATGGCATTAGATCAAGGCACAATTCCAGTACAAATCCACTTAGTTATCCTTGCACTTTAGCCTCATGCCAATAACGCAGTTTTTTTGTTTTTGGCAAAGTGGGCCCTTTTCTCAGATCCTATCACATAATATATAATATATATATAATATATTTAGACATTGAAGAGGAAGATGCTCATTCCTCTGCAATACCTGCTGCATTACATACCACACCTTTCCCCAGCCCATCTACCCACGTACATTTGAATGTCACTTTTACCTCACCCATCTCAGTAAAAGACTCCACGGTTGCTTCCACATCAGACTCCGCAAACACTACTACTACCTGCCACCATTTACCACCATTGCCATCAACAACATGCACTTCCATATCCCAGCCTACTTCAGTTTCGACCACACCCCAGCCCCAAACCACATCAGTATTGACCACACCCCAGCCCCAAACCACATCAGTATTGACCACACCCCAGCCTCAACCCACATCAGTATTGACCACACTGACTTCCACACTCCAGCATCAGAATCGACCACACCCATGCCTTATCCAACATCACTATCAACCACACCTACTTACACACCCCAGCACCAACTCAATTATACAGACTCAACAACAAATCCAACCATCACCCTCTTTCATTCCTTCCACTGCCACCTCCTCAGCCTTGCCATCCACTGTCTCTTCCACACAGACATTGTCACCAGTTTGGTCCACAAGCCTAGTAACCCCTACCATTAATCCATTCACATACTCCGTAGGACCTACAGTTCCTATTCTGGAATCACCACTGGAGGTATTTGAACTTTTTTTTAACACCTAACATAGTGGAAGAGATAGTAGATCAGACAAACAGGTATGCTGCTAAAGAAGTCATGGCTGCTGAAGCCTATGTTTCTTGGAAAGAAATTACTGAGGATGACATTCGAGCGTTCATAGGCTTCAGCATTCTAATGGGAATTAACCAGCCATCCACAGAAGACTACTGGAAGAGGGATCCCATAAACCTATACCCAAAGAATATCTAGGGATTGATACAGGGATATTTCTACATTTCTACATTTTGTAGATAACTTTACACTTCCCCCGAGGGGCAGTGAAAATTATGACAGGCTGGGGAAAATCCGACTTCTTGTCAGCCACTTTCAACACAAGTTTTCATCCATATACAGGCCGAACTGCGAGATAGCAATCGATGAGGCTATGATTAACTTTCAAGGACATTCATCCCTAAAACAGTACATGCCCATGAAACCCATTAAAAGAAGAATCAAGATGTGGGTTCGGGTTGATAGCCGAAACATTTTTACCCTCATCGTTCCGAGGTATATACAGGGAAAAAGAAAGGTTCAGTTGAATACCACTTGGGGGGAAAAGTGGTCAAGGACCTAACTGAGGACCTACAGGGCAAGTGGCACCATCCCTATTTTGACAACTTTTTTACCTCCCATAGTCTGTTGGTTGACTTGGAAAGGAGAGGGATCTATGGATGTGGGACTGCCAGGAAAGACAGGTGTGGTTTCCCTGAGGAGCTGAAGAAAGCCAAATTCAAGAAAAGGTCAAATGTGCACTAGCAAGTTAGTATAATGCAACAAACATTTTGGGGTTGTATATCAATTCATGCATGTTATTTACCACAACCATGAGAATATGAACTTCTAAACATTTTTAGGGGCCAGTCATTAACCACGCAATGTGGAAAAGTGTGTGCAAATGCATGGTAGGACCGAAAGAACGTCATGCTTATGTACACCAACAGCGATGCCAAGAGTGTCACCTCAGTCATTCGGCATACGAGCAATGGCCGCAGAGAGGAAACAAGCTGCCTCCTAGCTATACAGTCCTACAATAAATACATGGGAGAAATGGACAAAGGTGATCAAATCAGAGGATATTATAGATGTCGGGTGAAAAGCAGAAAGTCCTACAAATACATATTTTACTCTCTGATCGATGTGGCTATACCAAATGCCTTCATTCTGTACAAAGGATGGTCAGGAAGCGGAAGTGAACTTACGATCAAGAAGTCCAGGATTCAGCTCACAAGGAGATCATTGGAGGTTATTGCAGCCGAAGCAGAGCTAGGTGTGGCTCCATTATCAAGAATCTTCCTTTTCTCCACTTCCCGATAAAGAACCCTGCAACATCTGGGAAGCGCAGCAACAGAAGCAATCTTACAGCCAATGGTACTGCCAGGAATGTGGCATATGGCTATGCCACACTGGAATCGCGAGCACTGACTGCTACCTATTGTGTCACAAAAACAAATTATAGTTCAATAATTGGAATATAACCTTCTCTCTCCTATGTACCAATGCAAAATGATATGAAATGCCTGTGACAAATTGGGAAATTCAAGTTGCTTCAAGGGTTTAGGGTTTCTTGTTTCAACTCCACTTCTCTCTCCTTTTCATGCCCACCCATGGGGGTGATGGAAGGTTAGTAGTACATTGTATTGAGAGTTGACACGACTAAAAACCTATGGATGCACGTACAAAACTCTGTATCATACCTAGAGTTCAACTTAGCTCAGCTAGCAGCTACGCGTTCCAAATATAAAAATTATTTATTGTTTACCTTTCTTTCTCCATTGCTAGCGCGTGGCGTCATCTTCTGTCCAGGAGCTTCCAAGGCTCAGGCAAGTGTAGCAGAACACACCTATCGAAGTTTCTGAAGAGTCAAATAACTCGGATCTTTAGCTTGAACACTCGATTATACTCTTTGGAACTCGAAATTTATTATCCAAGGCGGGCACTAAAGCTTGCAAGACTAAATTCTTTTGTAATCAGGTAGCCAAGGGACCGCGATCTCTATGGGCAATAGCTACACGAGAAAAATGCGTAAACATTAATTTTGACATGTAGTTTGTCACCGCGTTGGTGTGACACAGCAATCCACCCCATGCGTGTGTCACAGCTCCCGTGACAGTGCTATGGAACGCGGAATGCGACAAAAATGTGAAGTGAAAATGTCACAAAAATCGTTCACAAAAAATCGTTCACAAAAAATCGTTCACAAAAAATCGTTCACAAAAAATCGTTCACAAAAAATCGTTCACAAAAAATCGTTCACAAAAAATCGTTCACAAAAAATCGTTCACAAAAAATCGTTCACAAAAAATCGTTCACAAAAAATCGTTCACAAAAAATCGTTCACAAAAAATCGATGGCAGAAAATCGTTCACAAAATATCGTTCACAAAAAATCGTTCACAAAAAATCGATGGCAGAATATCTTTAAAACATGGTTGCAGCTACTAAACGATCGAAGAAAAACTTACTCCTTGAGGGAGAGTGAGAAAGACTAGGAGGGAAAAAGAAAAGGGAAGACAGACTATAAACTCTGGTAAGATTATTGCCTGTAAGGCTAGCAGATGATCTACAGTCTTTAGGCACGTTCACCAACCCACTACCCGTTAGGTATTGCTCTTCCCTCATCATACCCCAGCAGCTATTATAGTGTACCACAATAGTGCCTCCAGCAGGCACTGGACCATTTTGTGATGTCACTGGCTAGCCAGCTTCTCTCTTACCCTTCCTCTGCCACCCCACATCCAAATTGGCTTAGTGCAAGTGCAGTAGTTTTAGATTATATTTTCATAGCTTTACTAAAATTTCTCAAAGCAAGTGACTGGGTTATCATGTCATCTGTGTACTGGTGATGCAAGACATCTGGTACTGTGAAAAGAGGATAGTATACAAGGCCACAGCAGATAAATTTCCTGTCTCTCTTCCACCTCCCTCATCCAAAACTCCCACTCAAAAAAATTCCTAAATTTTGGCATTGATTTTTCAAGCCGAGACTTTTCAAAGCACAGCACAGTCTTGACCTTTGCTTGGCTTGCTGACTCATTGTTCACACAGCAGTCAGTGTATTGTTCCTTTCCCCCCTTTTTTCTTCCCATTAGTTTTAATTACTTCCTGGATGAGTACTTCCTGGATGAGAAACATCTGCTGTGGCCAAACAAAAAATTACGATTACTTTCAGCTGACATCAAATACTTAAGATTCTCTTTCAGCCCAAATATTTCAATCTTCATCTGATGAAGTATCCCAGTTGAAACATTGGCACTAAAAACAAGAATCCTTAATCCTTTATAGGATGTGATGTAAAAAAATTAATAAATCTCGTAATGTCATCATCATCAATCTAGCGTATTATGACCTGGACTATATATGCACTTCATTTTCCTCAACTTATATAACTTATGGAGCATAGTCCATTCATAATGTTATCACTAGAAGACTGCAGATGCTCTGAGAAATTGCTTCAATTCATTTTGACTTTGTGACCAGGATCTATTTGAGGATGCAGTCTACTTGAGGGTGTGGTCTACTTGGAGTTGAAATTTAGTTGAGGTGCATATTAAAGACAAATTCCAGGGGTTTAAATGTTTTGGGAGGCTGCTGGTTTACTACCATAGTTAAGAGTCGGGGCAAGCTTTTAAGTGTTTTTGGAGCTAACATAAGGGGGGAATAATGTCAAAAAAATACCGCTCGACAATACCAATCATAACTTCCACCCACTACCCTCTATCAACATAATTTTTGTACCAAAATGTAGCTTAGAAGATAAGCTATTTAATGATGTATTTAACTTTTGTCATAGATATTTTTTATGCCAAAGTGTCAGCCAGGCAATCTAACTTTTGCCCTGTCCTCGAATTAAAAACCCATTAATAATGCTAAATGGCTGTTAGGTAAGAGTAAAGTAGTAGTTTCACCTAAAGAAGTATGATAATGCACCACAGGAGAGGGGGGGAAATCCCATACAAACCAATACAAACCAAATGCAGATATGCTGGTCTAGACCCAACACATTCTCATAACAGTGAAAATAAATTACTTTAGGTTAGAGAGCACACAATAAGCATTTTGGTGATATATAAATTATGGAGTTTGGGTGAGAAATTAGGGAGAAATTTGTGGAAATATGTGGAAATTCTTCTAATATAACAAGACGCGATTCTTCTTCATTCCTTGACAAAAGATAAATATATCATTAAATAGTTTATCTTCTAAGCTACATTTTGGTACAACAATTATGTTGATAGAGGCTAGTGGGAAGTTATGATTACTTATGATTGGTATTGTCGAGGTGTATTCATTATTCCCCCCCCCCCCCTTAAGGCAGAAACCACAGTCGGGTATGCTAAGAAGCTGTCAATGTGCGTTTTAGCTGATATATTAGCTGTATTTTTGCCGTCTGCCATTTCCAATATAACAAAATAATTTTCAGATATTTCACAGAACCAAAATATTAGGAACTCCGCTCTTTTTCATTTGCTCCTGAGGTCTGGCAGAGCTGGAATGCAATCTAACTCTGTGTAGTACGTTTAGTTTTAATAACGTATTTGTGTTTATGTTAACTACAGTACATGATACTAACATATCGTGTTGCAGTGTCCTATGTATACTACAACAATACAAGATACTAGCTAGCTATAACATATCTGTGTTGCAGTATCCTAGCAATACATGACACTAGCTAGCTATAACATATCTGTGTTGCAGTATCCTATGTATACTGCAATACATGACACTAGCTAGCTGTGTTGCAGCGTAGACTGAATCACCAGTTGTGTGAGTTCTGGAATTTTTGTTATATTGTGTTCCACTCACGAACTAATAATGTTTCTATTGATCATGAGTAGCCAAGGCATTACAATATCCTATCCTCGGTCTTAGCATTTAGAAAACTGAGTCCATGCATGCATATCTAAGGAGAGAGCTTGAGTCCCCTAAGCCTCTCCCTTGCACTGACCAGAACAAAGAACAGGCAGATATTTGAGTCTAATTCAAGGACTATGTACATATGGATATCACACCTACCCATCTATGATTGTATTGAAATGCCATTGCTCATAAGTGAAATGCAGCCAATGCTATGAGATATAAAATGTTGGTGTCTCATCAGAGTATAAATCTGTGAGAAAAAAGCTGAGAGACATTTATCTGAGGAACAGCTAATGAAGGCTCAATTTGCTGTTGCTTTCAATGAAGATAATGATGCATAAGATGTCTGCATCCACTGCATATGCATGTAGCAGCTATCACCACTGGGTAGCCAAACTGGAGATGGAGAGATCTGTGATTTTAATTATCTTTTCATGATGAAGCTGACCTGGAATGAAGAGCAATCGACAAATATATGCACAAAGCTATTATTACCTGATTGATATCTAAATGTTGGGGCATTTCATGAAATTACTAGAACATGTGCAATCTAATTATATGTATATTTATGGTATCTTATTGCAGGCTTATCTGTATACTAAAACATCAAATATATCATGTACTACAAATGGAACTTTTAGAAGAGGACAATGAGGATGAAGTTATTTCAGTTGTTGAAGAAGCTGTCACATGCGTTCAGTGTAACTATCGTAATTGTAATGAAGAAACACTTGATCACCTTTTGGAGCAAGTTGAACTAGCACTTGAGTATATTATTCTGCTCAATGGTCAACAAAATGAATTATTCTCTGCCCTAAGGGATTTATTTTTGGCCATTGCAAATGACAAGGAGAATAGGAGAAAAAGGAAGGGAAGGCCTGCAATACCAATCAGTGAAGAGCAATTACAATTTCTTATTGAGAATGGTTTAACTATTGTCAATATTAGTGAACTGTTTGGTTGCTCAAGGCGAACAATTGAACGAAAGCTAAGACAGTTCAACATTTCCATTCAGAAATACAGTTCTATAACAAATTCAGATCTTGATGCAGCAGTAAAACAAATCACAACCTTATTTCCTCAATGTGGTGAAAAAACTCTGAGTGGAAGGCTTAAAAGCTGTGGTATTGTTGTTCAGCGTGAAAGGGTCAGAGATTGTTTACATCGAGTTGATGCTTCGGGTGTCAGTTCACGGATTAGAAATGTATTGCACCGTCGTCAATACCATGTCTCGTCACCAAATGCTTTATGGCATATTGATGGATATCACAAATAGATTCGGTGGAGATTTGTTGTGCATGGTGGCATAGATGGCTTCAGTAGACTGGTCATGTATCTTAGCGTTGCCACTAACAATCGTTCTGGTACTGTTCTCCATTCCTTTATGAAAGCTATAGAAGAGCATGGCCTTCCTTCTAGAGTACGTATGGACAGAGGTGGTGAAAATGTAGCAGTGGCCAGGTATATGGTAGAGCATCCAGAACGTGGTCCAGATCGAAGTAGTGCAATTACTGGGAGAAGCACACATAATCAGCGCATTGAACGTTTGTGGCGAGACCTCTTCACTGGATGCATATCATTCTTCTATTACCTCTTCTATCACTTGGAGGATATTGGGCTTCTGGATGTGGACTCACCTTTGGAGCTATACACACTTCACTTTGTTTTCACACCTCTTATACAGCACCACCTAGATATGTTTCGTCATGGATGGGCTCATCATCGAATGAGGACTGAAAACAACAAAACTCCTCAACAATTATGGATACTAGGTCTTCATAACATCAGTGAGAGTGATAGTGTAGCAACTGGGTTGCAGGTGAGTATTCATATTTCTCCTTGAACTTGTAATTATTAATTATTACACGAGTCAGAATGGAATATGGAGAGTTATTTCACGAGCACAGGGTCATACTTTCAGGAGTTGAAGTTGAGTAACAACAGCATGCAATGGATATAACCAGTCTGTCGAGTGTAATAAATGTTATACTCATTGAATATTACTGCTTTATCATCCAGTTATAATACTTCTACCATAGCCGCAGTCAATAGTGTGTGCATGTGCAGGAGAGCAAAGTGTATTTTCAGTAAAATAACTCCTGAAATATTGGCATTGCACATCTATAGGAAAATACTACAGCGAGTATATCAGGTATAGACATAATGGAAGTGCATGTGCTGGACATTGTCTTGGACAGTTAATATAATTAAAATTAAGTCATATACATGTATATATATATATTATATATATATATAGCTATATATATATGTTTGTGAATTTTTACTCATGTGGAACTATGATTTGTTATTAGGTAGCAGGCTCAAATTATGGAATTGATTGGGATGGTCCGGTTTCAGGAGCATACGATGACAACAGAGTAACTGTGGATCAAGTATGTGATGTTCTAACTGGTTTCAACAAGGCAGAACTGAAAGCAATTTTAACCTCCGTGTCCACCAATATATTTTCCCAGAAAATGATGATAACACAATTTGCTCTAGCAAAATCATTTGTAGGGGAACGGCAATTATAAGAGTATCACTTATTATGACACTCCAAATTCTTTTCACATTTTTGGTCTTAATTGTGTTTTTGTATAATTATATAGCTCTACACGTAAAAAGTTTTTTTATTACTAGAATGCATCGTTTCACTACCAACCACGTGTCAACTCTTCCCATCCACCCACCCCCCCCCCCTAATCTTCCTACCCTCCCTGCTGTGGGTTACCTACCCCTTCATCATTCCTGTATTAAAAAAAAAATCTTCCCCTTACCATCCTGTACCTTTGGTTCAGAGGTGCCATGCCAGCCTATTGATCAGGGGTTTGTGAGTTTATATTGCAGCCATTTGGAGCCCTGCTTAAAATTATTTTTCATGTCTCTATATAGCTCACTTGGCCTTTGTTCGAGTATGTATGAGGACATCTTTCCTGAAGATGGAACAACTTTGGTTTTTGCCATTAGATAGTACTTTGCACGTGTTAGTCACACACACCGCTGTCATTATTTTTATGGGGAAAAAAGAAATTCTCACAAACTTGAACTCATAAGCTTAGTAGCCCGACTCACATGTCAAAGGAAAGAAGTGACATTTACTTATAAGCAAATGTTGCCTGATCCTGATCAACTACCTGAAGACAATGCTCCAAGCTATTTTAAACCCAAGAACATACTCCTGCTATATACCTTTTATTGACCCCAAAGATAAAACCAAGAAAAAGAACAAAATTACTTTCCATTCTCATATTCCTGAAGGCTAGAACATCAGGGGGAGAATCATAGAGCAAGTTGATTAGCAATCAGCATTTTTGTCTCTTCGGCTGGCAGGGGTCATCAGTGGGTGTGTATGCTTGTAGTGTGTGTTGACAATTCATACTCCTCCAACAGGATATTGTTGCAACATATTTAAAACATATAATAGAATCTGTAGCAATATAGTTTCAAGCTTTCATCTGAAGTACTATTTCGTACCCTCCCTCTGTGCTGGTACAGTCCGAGAACATAGACTTTTGATGGTAATGGGCATCTCGTGTTTTTTTAATAGACATTGACATTGTGGTGCATGTGTGAGTGAGTGTGTGTGTAGATATAAATATATACCATCTTTATGTTGAATATTTTATAAAGTTTGGATAGTATATACATAGATGCATCTACAGCTGCCATGCCAGATACAATTCTTAATTAAGTCTCAAGTGCAATCATCATCAAACGTCATCATTACAAACTCTCAGCAACAGTTTGGTCTGTAGCTATGGAGTCACACACCACCAAAGCCATCGTTACCCTTGAGGGCAAGGACCATCCCTTCCTTGAATTCATCGTAGTCTGAATAAGTAGCTGGAATCCGAAGGATCAAGTCGCATGTTGATGATGATGGGGATTATGCACGAAAACTAGTGTAGGGGAATGGCTAAATCCAAGGGGAGGAATGCAATCAGCTCCTGAAAAAAAGACAAACAAATCCTCCAGCGAACATCCAATGTCATCATCTACATAAACACCAAGCATAAAAATATATATATTATAATTACAAGTCCAAGAATATTGGTAGCCGAGAACAAAGGCATATAAGAAGCTATGTAGTCCAAGTGCATTTTAGCCGAGAAAAAAACACTTTTATAAACATTGCAGAACTCACCAACGCATTCATCCAGAAAATCAGCAAAATAAATATATGTTTGCTCTTCTGCAGGTCGATTGTAACTTCCTTTTACTGAGTACTTAACACATAGAATATTCTTTATCATATCTATAAGATAAAAAAATATACACACACACATCACATGATAACTCGTCAACCCACCAAAACAGCATTGACAAACCTGGTGTTAGAGCACAGTAACTCGACACGAAAAATTGCTCATAAAGGTCTGGAGTAATCTTTACCATGTCCAGGAACCCAAATAGATTTAGTCCTTCCCGAAATTGGTCCATTTCTGCTTTCACTTTACCCATCAAGTGGTAGTCAAGTAGAGCTCCTACAATTTCAGAACGAAGGTCCAGAGTGAAAAAGGAAATAGCCTTAAGAAACCCAGTAGAAGTGATAAGGTCAAGAGCTTCATCCATGTCAAACACCATTTGAAGCTCTTCATCACTTTCTGCTGCATTAATCTATAAAATTGATTTAAGTTTAGTTGAACAAACAATTGGCTTCCCACAAACATTGACATATACCTTTCCCACCACAAATCGAAGGAGCATCCCAGGAATTTCTTCTGGTTCCACAAGAATAGAATGGTAACTTCCACTCACGAAATATTTGAATACTTCTTTCGACATGAATGGATAGCCATTGCCTCCATGAAATAGACAAAACAAGGAACTGTCCCATGAAGAAGAGCTCTTGCTTCTAGAGCAAAGACAAAAGATAGTCACAGTAGCATGCCACAATGTTTCAAGTATAACAAAGCACTATTTTTAGTCACTCAGAATGCACGACTTATTGGTAATGGCCATAATCACGGAACTATTATTGTCATCATAATCACGTAACTTTTATTGTCATCATAATCGTGGAACTATTATTGTCATCATAATCACAAAGCCTGGTCACAACTCGTGCCTATGACTAGTTGTCTTACAAAAAAAACACAGTTTGTAAAACTTGTTGATCAGTAGCAAATTACACCAGCATCTTCCACCCCCCCCCCCCCCAAAAAAAACACAACAACAACCCATTATGCAATTTATTATTTTCTTAGGTTATCAATCATGCAGACAGCACTAGCACTGTATTGGCTTATTCATTTTTAGATTCAAAGTTTGTGACAGCCTTACTTTAGAAAGGCAACGCCATAAACTGACCAGTTACAACTGACAATATATTTATCAAAAGTACATGCAGTAATGAATCAGGAATAGTGACCCTCAAGTTTGCAAAGTCAGAGTACACCATTCAAAATGTATCAAATGGTGTTGCTAAGTGCTGAAATATACGAAGCAAAATTGCCAGCGTTGTTTACCTGCACTGCTGTAATATTGTTATCCATAAATTTTGGGGTTTGATCATCCCCTCTGAAGTATGCTCTAGACACTGCTTGTGCTAACAGTCTGAAAAACTCCCTTTTGGGTCCACCTTGATCAACTGCTCCTTCTTCAACAAAAGTAACCTATAATGTTCAATTAGCGATTAAAATTTCAAATGAGAGCTCTGATAGAAAAAAGTACAGGCAACACTTGAATGAATTTTCTGATTTTACTAGCAGTTAAACTCAATAATGCCATGGTCATGCACGCAAGGCCAAACACAAGTACCTTTATTGTCTTAGTAGGAATAAATTTCTTCTTCTTCAATTCTCTCAAGGTATCCTTTAGAAGGAATTCCCTTCGCACATCCACGTGAAATGTAGACTCAACAATATTGCTTCTCAACCTCTTTATAGTAGTGGCTAAAGGATTGTCCCTGCAGCAAAAATATTGCAGAACTCAAACAAAGGTGAGAATAAATACATTAAATATTAGTAGATGTATAGATTGAAAATTACAAAGACTTCCTATTGTTGTAAAAATTACTTTTCCCCCACTACGGCTTCTGCCGATGCAACACTTTCCATGCTCTGGATGATAGCAGTCTCCACCATCTTGTTCTCCATCTCACTAGACTGTATGCATTCAATAAAATGTGGGTAGAAGTCTAACATCACTCACAATCCTGACACATACCTTGTTCTTGCACTTCTTAACCCTTCTCCCGGTGAGTTTATTTGGGAAAATTTTTAAAATTGACCATTAAGTACAAATAAATTGATATTAAATCAGAGGTTAACAATAGTCCCTAGCAACCATATACCACAAGATAGCTCTACTGTTGGACATTAGTGTGGTCAATTCATATTGCTAGGTAACCAAACCACACATGTATGAATATCATTATAATGTTTAATAATAAAAATTAAAAATAAAAATTGTATATTATTGTATTGTTATCCTTTTTTCAGCCAACTTTAGGAACAACTGAGATATGCTGTGGTATGACAAGACGTTTGCCTGACTAACAGAGAGGACATAATTTCTACTGTATAGAATTCCCACCAATATTATTGATACAATTCCCATAACCAATAATATTGATACAATGTACACAGAATCAAAGAGCAATTATACAATACAATACTCTGTAATGACATACTCATAGTCTGATATACAAGTGTCCTCGTGCAGTAAGACTAGCACTGGATGAAGGTAAGGGGGAGAGTTGAACATTCCTACTTCTGAGAAAAGTACGTCCTCGTGTAGGTCTAACAAGACGAGCGTCCTCGTGCAGTATGGATGAAGAGAGTGGGGTAGGTGTGTTTGCATCACTATCTTTATCAGAACTCATCTGAACATGGG
The DNA here is from genome assembly GCA_028752905.1 of Cladorhizidae sp. MBARI D1340-BT2. Taxonomy (NCBI): domain Eukaryota; kingdom Metazoa; phylum Porifera; class Demospongiae; order Poecilosclerida; family Cladorhizidae; species Cladorhizidae sp. MBARI D1340-BT2. Next base: position 28,227,074 of record JAQNBH010000015.1, on the reverse strand, counting down.
GAAGCTGTGCCATGGTATTATCTCCGTCATGGTCCATCACTTGCTCCATCAAACCTGAACATGATAGAGTTGTTATTCGTCAACTTATTAGACAAGTCAAGGAATCAAGTACAGCTAGAACTATAAAAGAAAGTAGGCTATTACACAGGTGTAGCTAACACCATGATTTAGCTAGCTCCTCAGACTATCAGGCTTTATATATAGCTAGCAAAGTACATTGACTTACCAGGAGGACTGCCAGGATCAACAGCCATAGCTTCGTCCATACTGCCATGGTTTCGATTGGAAAAGTCTCTGCCGAGTAGCTCTACTTGGTCACGATCCAAACTGGGCTGTACACGGTAGGCTTCACTCTCCCCTTCCTCAGATTCATCGTCAGATAACCCGAAGTCGTCGTAGTTGTGGTCCAGGACCGCTGTGAGCACCTCATCAAAAGATAGCCTTTCGACAATTTTAAATTCTAGGGCAGAATTGACCCCTTGAACTTTACGGGCGGGATTTCCCTAGTTACCATGGCGCTATTGCCGTATAATTTTGAATGTAGCTGCAGTTAGAATAGCGCAATTTTATGATATTTTTGTTTTGCAAAACAACCCAACGATTGATTTTTTATGATTTTTCAAAAGCAATTACGCCATATGGCGCTTACACCGGGAAGAGTGTTAATAGAGATCATTGGAAGATCAGGATCACTACTATCCTCAGAATGGTCTTGCTCACTCCTACATATATATTTATACAGGGAATAATTTGATTGGCATTGCATATATAGCAGTTTGCTGTGCATAATCAGAGAGTACACATTTACTCCCTATATTTGTTTGACCAACTTTTTTTAAATGGCAGATGCTAAAAGTCACAAAAAATGTTTTATTAATAAAACAACCAAAAAGTGAATTGGATTGATTGACTCATCAAAAGGAAACAATAAGTCTTTTTTTGAGGAACTTTGACCTTTTAAAATAAAGTACACAACATAATACAGATTTCATAAATAATGGATGTGGTAATGTCCTGTCTAAACACTTGTGATCAATATTGGCAAATTCCCGTTTCCTTTTTTTGACGAGTCAATCTCAATATCCCTTTTATCAGTAAAATCATTTTTTTGTTGCTTGTATAAACTGCTATAAAGCAGTTTTCGTTCTACATCTTTCATAGCAGATTTATGCCAAAAATTATATGCCAAAAAAAATTCTGACAAATAATGCACTTATGACACTTATGATGATCTTCTTTAGGAACAAAAAAATAACCCTCCTCCCCCTCCTCCCCAAAAGAAACTTTTTCGAACACTTTTCCACTTGCATGTAAGTTATGACTTTCAAATTACCTAAATGTTGGAGAATAACTGCTACCAGTACTTCCACTTGTTAGATCAACAACTTCATCCCTATGAGACACACATTACTCTACCATCATTTACATATAACTAGTATGTTATATACCTGGAACATGAAGTCACATGAGCAGCCAACTTCTCTATACTGAACATCATTCCACATTTCAAGCATTTTTCTTTAGGCTATATAAATGAATATTTATAGAAATAATTATTACGTTATCTATTGAAACAAAAATGTTAACTCACCCCACCAGGCAAATCAAATATGGGAGAGATATCCAAATCTCGTTGTAGAGGACGAATATATGTGCGAGAAAATCTAACCCGTCTTTTAAGCACATCTGGAGATGATCGTGTAGTTGCTGACAACTTTTCCAAATTCCTTGAATTAGGAGCACACTTAAAAAACTCAAATCCTCCACCCTCTCTTAAAGTTGGAAAATTTTCATAGAGTAAATCCCTAAAACTGTCAGAATTGATTTGCAAGTCATAAAAAACGATTTCTTTCTCCCCAATACCAGCCTGAAGTAGGTCATCTTTTTCAGTTTCTGTTCTTGGTATCTTTGTTTGGTCATGATAAGCCAAGCACACAAACTTATGCTTTCAAACACATTTAGGAGTATTGGAAGCACCAATCTTTGACTTTCTTTTGAATAGTGAAGATACTTCCTCTCTCAATTTCCTCCTTCGTGGCTTATTCTTATTAAGCACTAACAAGCACCGATCAGCTGCAGCCATTACTATGAGTATATAATATAATAGATATATATATTAGAAATTTACCAGTGCAGACATCAAATGTTTATAAGACCTTTAAAAATAGTGGTTGGACACTTGATATGTATTTTTGGATGTTATTATACTGGGTGGCCATTATTTTAAAAGGTAAAGGGTCTTCTAAAACATTTGTTGTCAATTTTGGTTTCCTTTCTTGTTTTAAAATTACAAAAATGATATGGTAAGAATCATCAACACAATAAACATGCTAGTACACGTGCATTTATCTTTTTGTCATTCTTTATGTCTCACTCACTGTATTTATCAAGAAATGGAGTATATAGTCGTGGGCAAGCATTAACCTTGTGAGTATATTGATTATGATGAATGGACCTATGTATGAAAGTTATGTGAAGGAAGAATAACCTTTGACCTTTCTGCTAGATGCTCTAGCCTTCATCAGGTATATATATATACTACACACGTCAACTGATTGTTTATCGACAAGATAAATCATTGAAGATGAATTTCAAGGGTTTTTTTAAACACTTCTCTAGCATTTAGGTCTGCCTCTTTATTACCTTAGCTACCTCAGTGAAGTAGTCAAAGCATGCTGAAAGTGGTTTTGGAGCTAGCAGAAGCCGAGGCCAGCAGAAGCCGAGGCCACCACTATTTTGGCTATTAAGGAGCTCCTGAATGGGTCTTATTTGTGCGCTTTGGCTTTAGCCACCCACCATCTTGAAATAGTAGTCACACCAACGTAACTCCCAGGTGATCTTAATTCCTGAGACATCAAAAGTTTCCAGTGGCTGATAGTTGTACACACTGTGCCAGATGTGGCTGATAACACTGTGGCTAGCACACTTACTATAATAACTTGCTGTATAAACTTCATAGAACTATGGACACCTGCTGGCAACGTGTAAAACCAGCTGCTGGAACATCTCCCATACGTGAACCGAATAACACCAAGAAAAACACATGAGAACCTCGTTGTTCAATTGCAGAGAAAAGTGCCTACACTGGCTGACTCAACCTCATTTATGACAGTTATGAGGTAGCCCATTTCTAGGGTTATGGCTAGGAGTAAGGCCATGGAATATTGTGAGAAAGCTTTTGACCCTTAACTTTAGTCAGCCCAAATCTTAGGCTGCACTCTAGAAATAACACTCGTTCTAGCCCTAGCCCTTAGCTAGTCCTAGACCTAAGCCATAGAGAGCCCTGACCTGGCATGGAATAGCTCCTGGTGGTGTCAACGTGGATGGAATTTGATGACGGGAAACCACTAGCTGATTTAGGTTCTCCCATAAATTAATAGGAACTAGCGATTGAATAACAGGAGAAATTTCAGTTACTACAAGACTAAGCAGCCAAAAATGCACATGCAAAACTGCATCCAATAAATGCCCATATCCCACAAATGAAAAGCTGAAAAACAGGTTTCCTCTTGACAATATACCTGTAGTGTGGCAGCACCACTCTTGACAATATATACCTCGTGTAGCAGCCCCAATTTCTACATAGCCTATGAAACTTTAGCACACACAGAGTTACTTCCCCTGTTATCTCCATGGTTGACTACAAGTAACATCAACGATAAGATAGCCTCATGTTCTGTATGATCCAGGAGGAACACACATGCTTAGCTAGATCATGACCACATTACTAAACTTCCTTAACCTTCAGAAGTGTTGGGATCACGAGGAACTTCACCACCCATAGAAGAGCCTGAGGAGGTTAGGTTGCAGAGGACTTCAATGGCTTCCTTCGCCTTGCTGAGTTGGGACAGTGTAAGGTCGCTCATTCTCTCTCCGCCAGTTTTCTACAGCAATAAAGTTTCTGCAGCTTTGACAATTTTCAATCGATTTTCTGCCACAATTATACGGCAATCGATTTTTTGTGGACGATTTTCTGCCATCGATTTTTTGTGAACGATTTTTTGTGAACGATTTTTTGTGAACGATTTTCTGCCATCGATTTTTTGTGAACGATTTTTTGTGAACGATTTTTTGTGAACGATTTTTTGTGGACGATTTTTTGTGAACGATTTTTTGTGAACGAACGATTTTTTGTGAACGATTTTTTGTGACATTTTCACTTCATATTTTTGTCGCATTCCGCGTTCCATACAGTGCGGCCTCTGTGACGACTTGACATTTCAAATTCTTGTTGCATAGCCCCGTGGATTGTCTATTTTATACTCTGTACTTAGGCGATGGACATAGTTACTTGGTTCAAAATGCTCTAGCTAGTCAAAATACTCTAGATAGCTTTTCTTTGCCTACCACTTATTACCTAGCATTCATTACTGGGTAAAAATGTGTCCAAAAGCTGCTTTTTATTCCAATTTTGGTTGATAGGTTTATAATCAAACTTGGGAATGCATCATCTCCATGAATAAAATAGAAATTAAAAAAAACAGGCGTATTATTTCGTGGTTCATTGACAGCTGCAAATAAGAAACATGGTGTGTACAAACACAAATGTACAAACACAAATATGGATCTGCAGGCAGTATTGGAGGCTCTTTCTGATATTGAGAATAACTTTGAAAGTGACAGTGAACTAGATGATGTGGAAGAAGATGAACTAGATGATGTGGAAGAAGATGAACTAGATGATATTGGAAGATGATGTGGAAGAAGATGGCCTGGAGGATGCGGTCCCTGAAGAAATGGAAGATGCTAATGGCAGCAGTAGTGTAGATAAGACTGATGGGGAAATGGATGTGGAAACTGGCCATACGAGTGGAAATTCTTCAAGTGGGCTTGTCAGGTGGAAAGAAGTTGACAACATTATGAGCCCCACCGAGCGTTTGTACACAGAAACTCCTGGTTCAAATTTGCCAGATGATGATGTTGAGCCCAAGGATGTCTTCACCTGTTCTTTGCAGACGAGGTTTTTGACCAAGTAGTGCATGAAACAAATATTTATGCACAAATTCTGATCGTAAACAGGCCACTTACGGTTCGCTCAGGCTCAGTGTACTACTGTCAGACTTGCTCTGACCACCCACCTCTACATCCAGAAGAGTGCTTCAAAGAGTACCACACAGCTAAGATCCTGAAGAAACCAAGAGCAACACAGTGAACTCGTGACTATATTGTTATTCAATGACTATATTGTTATTTAATTATCTTCTTACGAAACATTGTACTTGATCTAGCAAGGTATTCAAATGTATTTTTGCTGTTATTATTGCTGTGTTGTTGTAGCTAGATAGATAGCTAGGATCAAGTGGCGTTTACGACTCCAGCCATCAACAAATTTGTGCATTTTTTTTTAAATTTCACGCACATGCGTTTTGGGTCGGTCATGATGCAAGAATTGAATCGCATTGCCTTCTAATGTAGAGGGGGTAGTCTTTTTAATTGTGTCTTCTCTTTTCAAACAATCCAAATATCATGAAATATCATCCAAATAAACAATCCAAATTTCATGAAATATCATCCAAAAAAAAAAATCAAGTAAATAAGAATACAATCAAACACTAATCGCACTTTTCTTGTAGCAGCCACACTCATCTGCTGCATCTAATACAGGGTACTGCTTCACCCACCAATATATTAATAGTAGCCATGTCTGAAGTACCAGGTGTGATTTCGAGAATTACAACTTGGGCATGCCCAAGTTTTGCCATCCCTTTTTTTCTTAGCTCACCATTGAAGAACTACAACATAGTATAATAATTATGTGATGTCTTATAACATAGTATAATAATTATGTGATGTCTTATCTGGAACATGAAAAAGAAAGACCTAGTAGACCCTTGCTGATTCTTACCTGGAACATGAAAAAGCAATAGCCTTGCTGTTGATAACCACCCAAAACGCGCGTGCGTGAAATTATAAAAACGCGCACGAATTTCTTGATGGCAAACGCCTTGATCCGATAGCCAGGTAAATTTTTAGTACACAATGTAACAAAAATAGCTCCCACCAACCTAAATTGCCAATCATATAGCTACCACACAGCATACAGACAAATCTAGCATACTTTGCATAGTCTAAGCAGCCGACTAACATACAAGAGAAAGTAGTAGAAGCTACCACGACTAGTTTCTAAACAAAGGTATAACAATAGCGTCAATACGATGGGTTTTTCTTTACTGGCTATCGAATACTTACAGTTTGCTGAGATAACCAATGTTCCCTGGATGTGTCTCTGTTGTTTGGTCAATTTTGGAGTAGTAAATATGCCGTAGGAGCAGCTAACATCAGACCGTTTTTCTTCCCACGATCGTACAAGGTTTAAAAAACAACAACAATGCCGCACCCAGATAATTACTTCCGGTTTGAGTATAACGATTAGCACGGGGAGGGAGGCGGTTGATCCATATCGTGGCATTTTTTCCTCCACAAGCACATGGCCAACCGTTGGAGAAGCATGGCCAACCGTTGGAGAAGGTGGCAGAAAAAAGGGAAAAAAAGAAAAGATTTTTTTTTATTGTGACGTGTACAATTGACGTCGGAATGGGTTAATGAAACTTGGTATTGCAAAATCATTTGAACAACATTGTCTGAACGCTACACTACTTCTGTGGAAGGGGATGAAGCTTTTGGGAAGACTTCTGGTATGTTTAACCAAACCATTATCTAGATTCATTTATAGCTCAATGCGTATTCAAGTCATGGTTGTACATATAATATATATAACTGTACTGCGCCCAGAGGCGGCGGGACCGAGGAGGGGGGGGGCACTGGTGGCACGTGCCCCCACAATATTCTCTTGGGGGGCATTGCCCCCACAAAATTTGTCCATTGAGCGCGCGTGATACGCTACGCGATGCTAGGGATTGGTTTTCTTTGCGTTGAGAGCTTGAGTCCTGCAACGCGACATAATGAGTTACTTCGTCCCAGAAAAAAGACATTCACCATCTTTAGATTTTGGCAGTGACCTTAGCGAGGCAGATGCTGATAAAGCAGATGCTCATGAAGCTGACATCGAGACATCATCTCAGTCAACTGAGTAAGTTTTATTTGTCTGCAACTATTTGATACACTTGATATCGATAGCTAAACTACAGCTAGCTGAGTATCACTGTAAACCATTTTTGTCTTTAAATAGGGTCAGGAAAGGCTTACCCTGCACAAGTGTGTGTTGTAGTGTGGTGGAAGAGTCAACTCCATATCAACCTTGTGATAAGGCAACAATAGCTTCTACCAGACAGAAAGTTGGACAGAAGTTCCGGTTTTTAAATCCCAGATGGTACAAAGACTTCAAATGGATTCATTTTTGTGCAACGAAAAGAAAAGTTTTCTGTCTGTATTGTCTTCAAGGCAACAACAAAGGCCTACTGACTGTGACTAAAAAGTATGAAGATGCATTTATAATTGATGGATTCAGCAACTGGAAGAAAGCACGGGAAAGATTCGAGGGTCATCAAGTTAGTGAGTGCCATAAAGAGGTTGTACTTAGACTCAAATGTTTCCAGGCTCATAGTGATCGATCAACTGGAACCGCAAGCTGTGAAGACACAATCAGAGAATAGAATTCTATTGTTAAAACAGTACAATTCTTGCTGCGACAAGGCCTGGCTATTTGTGGACATAAGGAGGCAGATCCACCATGACCGAAGAGCGTAACATTTTATTGTTGATGGCACACAAAGAGGAAACAGATGTCCTGGATCTAACAGAAATTGCTCGTCTGCTAACACAAGGCGGATGAAACATTTGTGTAATATATACAATAATAATACTGACTATATTGAATCTTGGAATAAAATTTGCTGCTCGATAGATTTGTATGTCTTTTTTGTAGCCTAATAAGGGTAACTACTAAAACATGTATATACTCTGGACTGAGGTTGGACATTTAATATTTTACAAATGGCAGTGCATGTGGGAAACTTGGCTTTGGTAGGCAACAATAGCCTCACTGATGTTTTCACATGTTTAAAGATTTGTTTTATTTGTTTACTTCAGCATTTTGTTATTAATATAATCATCTCATTAATGTAAAATGACCTTGCAGCATATAACAAAATATATAGTATATAAAATTAATTAACGTCCATCTTCAGTCCATACAATATTATAGTCCAATCCATGGTCCAGTCCGGAATAGGTTTGTGGGTTTCACAGTTAACCTGAATATAACAAATAGTAAATAGTAATTTTTTCATGTGACAAACGTAACCATAACACTGGGGAGGAGGAGGGGTGTAGCCAGGAGCCCCCCCTCCCCAAAACTTGATTTTTACAATAGTAATTTGCTGAGAAATGTATCTTGGGGCTCCCCTCTCAAACTTGGTCTTGCACTTACAGTAGTTTACAGTATGTTAATTTTGTATTGGGCCCTATGCTCCTGAGGAGGAGGAGGGGGGGGGGGGATGATTTAATATGATATAATACTGTGCCCCCCCTACTTTCAATAGCTTCCTCCGCCTCTGACTGCACCTATAGATAGAGAATGTGAGGTAATTTATTTAATTTTTTTTTTTTTTTTTTAAATTTTTTTATTGTTATTATTATTATTATTATTATTATTATTATTATTATTATTATTATTATTATTATTATTATTATTATTATTATTATTATTATTATTATTATTATTATTATTATTATTATTATTATTATTATTATTATTATTATTATTATTATTATTATTATTATTATTATTATTATTATTATTATTATTATTATTATTATTATTATTATTATTATTATTTATTTATTTTTTGTCTTTTTTCCCCCTTTCTATAACAGCAACAACAGAACCAACAACAACAACAACAGAAATAGTTCATATTCAGGCCTGCCCGTCCACCCTAGGAGATAGGGTTAGAAGACGACGCAACCACATGACTGCGTTACCTCTCCAAAGGCAGATGGCCAAACGTTGGAAGAGGTGGTGTGTAGACTCCGCTGGAGGTATCCCTCGGCTCTGCCCTTGTAGTCGTCCAATTGCCTGGATGGTGTCCAGCCCCTCCTCACTCCAACCTCCCATTGCCTCTACTGCTACTGGTGAAGTTGACCCCCACTGATTGACAGGACGCAGAATGAACAGCCATCTTTCTGGCTCTGGCAACAGATAGTGCATGACCTTGAGTGGTGGAGGCTGCATCAATTGTCGCCTGTTGAAGGGGCGAGATGACTGTGACGTCAATGGTAGGTGGTTGGCCCCTTTTCCATATTGGTAGGAAAACATCAGCTGGGCGGCTAGCGGATCCTGGAATGAGAGCCGGCACTTCTCTCTTGGGCGCCAAAGCGGCTAACTGAGCTGCAGAATATAGTGCATCCCTAAGAGAGTCATGCCAAAATATCCTATCACCGTTGCCACCGCAGCCAACCTGGTGATCACCAAAAGGGTCAGTGATAACCTGGCATATGGAGCACTGAGTTCCGTCCTCAGCCATCCGAATTCCCAACCAATACTGCATGCAGAGACGGAACTCAGCGTCGAAGAGATGGAGACCAAGGGCCTGGGAAAGAACAACATTGAGCTAATCACCTGCAACGGGGAGTTGCACAACAGAGAGCCAAAGCCTTTGATCTTATGTCCGGTACCTGAGCGATGAGAGAACCATAGGCTGCCTGATCTATTGAGCGAGATAGGGCCTTTTGTGTGAGGGCAACATCAATGTCTTGGAGAGAACACCATTCTGGTTTTGCTGCATTCAGGGCCAATTCGGACAGAGCAGAGGCTGCATGAGGGGAACCCTTTGGCGTATTCCCAAGTATACTGCTAATGAGACCTTTAGAGGCGTGCAAAGAGCTAAGGAAAGCTGCTGGGGCATGTAGCGAAGCCTGTCTGATGTTGAGACCTCCTAGGGAGCTTGGAAGAGTTGCCTTTTCCCATGGCCAGTCAGACAATGGACAACCAGCAAGGTCAGAGACGGCTTCCCGCATGGTGTTATCAAAAGCTTTCAACGCCTCTTGGAGATGGCAAGGGGGACATGTGCGGAGGGTGAAAATTATCTTTGGAAGCATCAGGCAGGAAAGTAGCAGCATTGTCTCCAACGGTGAGTCCTGGAGGTCAGGCAGGCAGGATAGAATCTTCTCCAATTTCTTTACCCGGTTCACGAGTATGGCTTCACACAATGAGGGAGGACCTAGTGGGGTATCCAACACGATGAACCCTTCACAAGAGATGGAGATATCCGAAGGGAGGGGATTAGAAAGGGGGCAGGAGGCCTCAGGTATGTATAAAAGGGATTTCAGTCGATTCAAATGGAGGCCTCGAGCAGGACCATCTTGTTCAATAATGGTCAAAGCAGCACACAGATCCTTGGCCGAACCACACAGTGATCCATCATCAAGATACCAGGCATTAATCAAGAGGCCTGGCACCTGCTTGCAGATCTTCTCAACTAGCGGATGGAGGGCCAGAGTAAAGCCGAGTGGGCCTAACGGATCGCCCTGCTGGACCCCACTGCAGCTGGGGATGGAATAATTACCAAAATGGAAGAGAGATCTAGTACCATAGCATATCTCCATCCAAGCAGATATCGAGGGTATGCGGTCTCTTATTTCCTTGAACATACACACCTCCTATCAATCCCATTGAAGGCATAAGAGAAATCAAGTAAGAGTGTCCATTTTTCCTCAGGAAGAATGTCAATATCCTGTTGCACCCGGGTGAGGGCATGAACAATGGATTCGCATCCCACCGGCACTCCCACTCCAAATTGTGAAGGGGCAAGGACCTTGAAGGATTCTGTTCTCACCGCCCTTGAGATGCACTTGGAAGTTAGACAGAGCAAGACTTCCCCTACAGCAATGGGCCTAAGCCCACCCACCCTCTTCCTGCTAGCAAGGAGAGAAGCCCCACAGAGATGTGGAATAACTTCGGGGGGAGCATTGCCCGCACATAGGAATCCATGAAGGGCTAGAAGGGCACTATGTCATCTATCTGGTGAGGGACAGAATATAGCTTCTTTGATGTGAGTAGCTCTAAAATTAGATGGGCCAGGAGCAGAGCCATTGGGGAACGATTTAACTGCAAAGCTGACATCCTCCGCTGACACCCTGACAGGAGATGGTACGGGGTCAGTTGGCATAGAAGGTGGTGGTGTTTGAGGATGTTTAGACAGCATGTCATCAAAGGAATCAGCATCTGCCGGAACAAGCCCATCTGACATAAGAATCTAGATAGCTTTCTTATATTGACTGACCACCACAGCGCTCCAAGCCCGTCTAGCATTGGCCACTCTCAGCAACTCTGGGGTCACCTTCCGATGCTTCCCTTGGCGGTTGTGAAGCTTGGAAGTCAACTCCTCCACAGTAGACCATAGACCCAGGAAATCACCCACTTTCCACCTACGTATCCTAGCCTTGACAAGCATTTCCGTAGCACGCCAATGGCTCCCGCCCCCTCACTTAGGTGCAGCCAGAATACATCGTGGTAACATAAAGACCTTGCTCCAGGTAGCTATATCTGAAGGATCTGCCACAATGTCACGAAATACCTCGCCGAAAAGACCGGCCCAAGCATCTCTTGCTCCTTTAGGGACATGCTTAAGGGTGATGGTCTTTGCCCTAAGGATGGAAGTTAGGGATGGGAGAGTGATTTGATGATCAGCTGGTAGACCAGTGTTAGTGGTAGAGGTGGGGACTGTAGCAGGAGATGTAGATGGTGGCTGAGACGAGAGAGGTGGAACTTGCAGCAAGGAAGTGGGTGAGTTACAGAAGGTTGGGTAGTAGATGTAGAATGTTGGACAGGGGCGAGGTCAGGTGAGCCATTGGTTGGAAAGGGGTCGACATCTCCCTCATGGCAAACAGGTTTGTTAATAGAACCAACAACTGAAGAGACAGAGCCTGAGGATGAGATGATTGGAGCTGGTATATGCCCACCAGAGACTGAGTTATGACATGTCCCGCCTCGGATGGGCAAGCAGTTCACACATTGTTTCTTCTGTCGACAGCACGAACAATTAATACAGCGCCCACTGCGCTTGCATCGACAACAGACCATAACAGACTAGCTAAAAGCTAGTATGACAGTGACTGGCTAAAGCTACACCTAACGACAAGTGGACTAAACGGATGAGCGCGGACCAAAGCTCATGTAGGGATCGGCCCGTGCATGAAAAGTCACCTGTACAGACCATTCTTGACCCACATAAAATACATTTCAAAGGGTCTCCAAAATTTAAATAATGATGCCTGAAATAGGCACAATAATTTGATCAAGCAGCTCATATACAACTGGTAAGTACCAAGGCAAATCTAATGCCCTTTGAAATGAAGTGAGGTGGTGGATGACCGTATGTATATAGCCATGAGAACTGACTAGTAAAAGCAGAGGAATGGATTCGAAAGGCAGTGTGGATGAGTAAAGTCAATGGAAAAACAGAAGTGGATTATCGATAGAGGTAGATTGTGTGAGAGCTATTGGCTAGGCCAAGCCTGGAACATGCTGCTGAAGTATGGCTGACAGGAGGGAAGACTGCTTGTAGGAAATTAGAGTCAGCTCAGCTGAGAATAGGAAGAACCCTATTAGGGGCTACCAACACGTTGGCAGGAGTAGCACAAATAAAGCATACCAACATGTGTCGACCAATGTGTCACGACCGGAACTAGAATAGAAATAGAGTCTATTCAAACAATGCCACGCTGACTTCATGTTAACTATGTCGCGTCACTGGTACTAGCGGCATATTGCAAACCAGCCTTAAGAGTTACTCTACATTTGGAACTTGGTCTTAAGAATAGTGATGACTGAATTAATGACTGAATTCCAAAAGTATAGTTACATCATACTAACACTGGCTGATTATATATAGAGGACTGACAGGTTAGATTTTGACAAAGTGCTTGTTGTCAAAGACAAATAATCTTTTTTCTTGTTTCAGTGCCACTAGCACATCATCTGCAACCACATCAGCTCATTGTAGTGGTAGCTGTAGTGGAGATGATTTGGAGGTGGAGAATTTGAATTTATATCCTAGTCACTCAACCAAAGAAGCACTGCACCAGTAAAGTTATATCTGCAAAGAAACCTGTGAGCCACCTAACTGCAGGAAATGCTCTAAAATGTGGGAAAAGACTTTATTTGGCTGGAATATGATGAGGATTGTGAGGGTGCATTTTGCTAGGTATGCAGAAAATCTGGGAAGTCATTTCAGCAAACAGGAGGCATATGATTACCAAACCATTTCCAGTTTGAAGAAAGCTGTTGAGAAAATTAAAGCCCATTAAAAACGTGATGCCCATGCCTAGGTCAGTCAAGTAGCTTTGGCAGCGGAGGAGCTCTGAAAGAGAAGGAGGGAGCAATCATCCAACAGCTCCAAAGAGTAGAAAGGCAAGAAAGCATAAGAGTAGAGCAGCTATAAAGTCTCTCGCTCTCTGCCCACACTTTCTTGTACTTGACTATTTAACACATAACTACCAATTTTGAAAACTGGTTAGTCTTGTTGAGGTGAGAATCTCAAGCACTTCATGGATAATGCAGGGAGGAATGCTTATTACAGTATCATGGCAGATGAGGGTACAGATATTTCAAGTATGGAGAAACTCTACTGTCCCTTTAGTGTCACTGGGAGGAAGGGGCGATTCCAGAGGAGCATTTCCTGGAGATCATCACTTGCACTAAACTGATGCACAGTGTCCACTTAGCGTGTTTGTGAAAAGGGGAAATCTTCAAGTGAGCAGAATTGTGGGGGTGGGATTTGATGGTGCAAGTACGTTTTTAGGAAGAAAACTGGAGTTTAGACCTCGCACCAAGACTGTGGCACCTCATGCCCTGTTCGTACATTGCCACTGCCATTTTTTTCCTTTGGCTTGTGCTCAAGCTGCTAATTCCACTCCAGGAATTTCCACTCCAGGAATAAAGCACTCATGGCTCTGTGGAAATTTTTCCCAAAGAGAACAGAATTCCTTAAAGAGATCCAACGTGTTCAAGATATGCCAGAATTAAAGATTATCAAGCCTTCTGGTACTTGTTGGTTGGCACATGAGAAGTGTGTAAAGGCAGTAAAAGTAAGCTATTCTGTGATCGTTGCTGCTCTAGATAAACATCCATGATAGTACACATGAGCCAGAAGCATTAGGACCTAGCAGAGCTCTCAGTAGCAGACAACAATTGCACCAATGTTCTTGCTTGACTACACATTTCCACAAGTAGCCAAACTCAGTAAAACACTCCCGACAGAACATTTTGGAATTGTCCAGTATATCCAGTCTAGTCAATGCAACCCTTCACATGATGGATGATGCAGTTGTACCAGCAGCAAATTAGGTACTGCAGCGTTTGTGAAAGTGAGAACCTGGCAGAGCAACTGGAATAAACATTATTCAGACAGACATCAAGTTGTTCCAGGAAAATGTTCAGGAAAAAGTAGCAAAAGTATTTATCGGTCCTCTGAAAGATAACATTTCTAGCCGTTTAGCTTCTTCTGGAACGTTTGTCAGTACTGAGCATCTTTGACCCAAGCAATTAGCCATGTTTGGACTCGAACAATCTGTTTTTCTATGGAGAAAAGTCTCTTAGCACACTCCTTGCACAGCATGGCACAGAGAGATCTGTGAATACATTACACGGTGAACAAAGAAGCTGTGAGAGGTATTCTTGTGTTCAGCGATAAATACCCTTATGCTTGTGGCATATCCTGTCAATGACAACTCCAATCTGACAGAGTGGTGAAAACAAGAAAGTCGTCCAAGATGTATTTGATATTTCTGACCTCAGATCGGTGTAGGTGCCAATCGATGGAATCGGCTAATGCAATAAAGATCTTGGGTACAGATCTGAGGTGGAATGGTAGCATTGGATCAACATAAATCTTCTCTTCCTCTCAACTGCTTGTAATGGGTGGTCCTGAGGGTGGACGGGTATAATGTGATAAGCTGGTTCAACATCTATTTTTGCACCCTTTCCCAAAGCAGAGGCAATCTCTACAATTTTCTCCACTGTGACCTACACCAGCGAGCACAGTAAGGGGTCGATCCTGACAGGATGCTCTGACCATGTTGGAATCAGGTCAGTGATGAGCCACCATCTTCTGGTGTTGTGGCCCTTGGGGATAGCACCAAACCTGCTGATGTGAACACAGCATTGCATGGACCTTGGGAACGATCCCAGCATGAGGCCTCGGGCTAGCCCCTCTTCAACATATTCTTTGATCACCCCTCCCCCCCGGGTGCTTCCTAGCTGACGGCATGCTATTGACTTAACCCTCTCACCGGTAACTTTACAGAGGTGTTTTTTTTTAATTAATGATTTTCTTAATATTTATTATATTTAAAGATGCATGATGTAAAGTACCTAGCAAACATATATCAGGTGATAGCTAATGAATGGATGAATATTGTAACAAAATCTGGTGGCCTAGCTATAAACCACAACATCGTGAATCTCATTATAAGAAACGGGATCTGTCATTATTATGTCCACTAAGAATGTTCAACAGTTTACTATGGCTCATGTGACGGGTTAGTAACTGACAATCGAAGAATATATTTTTTGCAAACATAATTATGAATATCATTATATGAAGCTGGCAACCACCACATAACTGTGAATATCATTACATGGAGCTGAATAGGAAGGTGTACTTGCATCACTGACTCATCAGAGTCAGAAGGAGAGATGTATGAAGGACCTCAATATAACATAATAAATCTTACTCTATATACCTTTACATTACTAGATTATGTTACATGCATATATACCAGCAAGAGAGGTAGCAGCAGGTGGGTAGGGCTAGGGCTACCAATGACAGATCTTGTCAGAGCTGCTAGCTCATTCACGTCAACCTCGTGGCTTCCCAAGTAAGCAGGGGTATTTTCTTTATCTTCTTAAGAGCTATCACTCTTGGAAAGGCCAAAATCATCATAAAAAAGCTGACCGATAACTTCATCTCGATTATATCGAACTGACATCTATATTCCAAAACCGGAAGTGAAGTTTGATGTCACGTTTTTCATGGTTACCGACGTTATACATACGTTATATTTTAATTAGTCATAGAGCAAAGCTTTAGCTATGCGAAAATATGTTTATTTAATTTTTTTTGTGAATGGTTAATTTTTTATTTATTTTTTAGTAGCGGTAATACCATTTCGCGCCAACAGGCGCTTATGCCGGTGAGAGGGTTAAGTGAGAAGCAGTGCCGAAAATCAATCTAGACCCCCTGGGATTCCGCTTCACAAAATAGTCTAAATATGTTGAATTCCTCTTCGAAGTGCAATTTTTGTGTATTTTCCGTTTCATATTTGATTTTAAGACATTTCGGACATGCATACTATATGTGTGGACAAAACAATATTATATTCATACGGCACAAAAGACATCAAAATATAAGTTCTTAGGCAAAACGTCCCTCAATGTCACCATTATGGTAACTAAGAACTTTGTATTTTCATCAGTAAGGCTCTCCCTTCTATTATTTATCAAATGTTTAGGAGAAACTCCGCTCCACGTCCACTGATGCTACTGGCATTCAGATAGCCACTGCTGAGAGTAGTGGAAACCGACCATGTATGGCCTCCCAAAAGTCTGATAAGTCTAATGGGTGAGGAATAGCACTCTGCTGGAATTGCGTGTAAATGAGCCACTCTTCATGTAGATCAGGTGTTGGATTCTCCAATCCAAGAACAACATCAAACTGAGCAATGTCATGGTCCATAGTGAGAAGCTGACGAGGATCAAAATTATGCACTTGCTTAACGATTAACAGGATGTTGGTGTAGGTGACCTTCAATTTTTTCCAATGACAAATCAAGCACAGTTTGGAATGACTTCACATGTTTTTTAGCTCTGGTTCAGACAGCTTTGACAGCAAACGATCGTTTTCCATGTTCCAAAAGAAATTTTGACTTCTCCAGCTTTGAGGTATGCTATCAAGTCTTCCAGGAAGTTGAAAACTTTGCATGCCACTGAAGACTTCTTCTCTTTCAAGAGATGTCAACACACAGATGAGCCTCTGGCAGTTCTCCTTAATAAAGTAAAGTTGGAGACATTTCCGGAAAGATTGTCTTGTGAGTGAGAAGCTCAACTATATGTTATACAGCCGTTCCCTCGCTCCTCTCTGCTTTATAGAAACCTTCATAAAGATGTACTCTAGTTGCATGGTAAATGGCAGCTTGGAATCACGAGTTCCACCATGATGAAACTAGAACAGGAGGAAGCTTGGCATCAGAGCTAGCTATATAATCAACCAAGTATTTCAAATATCTCCTCTTTCGACCAGGCTTTTTGAACAATGATGATTTAATCATTGCTATGAGGTCCCACATGTGCTTGAAATCATAGAACAATGATGGAAAACTTCAGCTGAACGGTTCACTATGTGGGCAAGGCACAACACGTGCGTCGATTTGGGAACAACAGCAGACAAAACCTCACAATAGGCAATATGCTGCACTGACAGTAACTATGGCCATTACATTATCAAATGCAATACTCACGTCTGTGACTGATCTGATGATGGCCTGGCTGAAGGTGGAATGATTGCATGCATCCATCTCATGTGACTGATCTGATGATGGCCTGGCTGAAGGTGGAATGATTGCATGCATCCATCTCATATGACTGATCTGATGATGGCCTGCTGGAATGATTGCATGCGTCCATCTCATATGACTGATCTGATGATGGCCTGGCTGAAGGTGGAATGATTGCATGCGTCCATCTCATATGACTGATCTGATGATGGCCTGGCTGAAGGTGGAATGATTGCATGCGTCCATCTCATATGACTGATCTGATGATGGCCTGGCTGAAGGTGGAATGATTGCATGCATCCATCTCATATGACTGATCTGATGATGGCCTGGCTGAAGGTGGAATGATTGCATGCATCCATCTCATATGACTGATCTGATGATGGCCTGGCTGAAGGTGGAATGATTGCATGCATCCATCTCATATGACTGATCTGATGATGGCCTGGCTGAAGGTGGAATGATTGCATGCATCCATCTCATGTGACTGATCTGATGATGGCCTGGCTGAAGGTGGAATGATTGCATGCATCCATCTCATATGACTGATCTGATGATGGCCTGGCTGAAGGTGGAATGATTGCATGCATCCATCTCATATGACTGATCTGATGATGGCCTGGCTGAAGGTGGAATGATTGCATGCATCCATCTCATATGACTGATCTGATGATGGCCTGGCTGAAGGTGGAATGATTGCATGCATCCATCTCATGTGACTGATCTGATGATGGCCTGGCTGAAGGTGGAATGATTGCATGCATCCATCTCATGTGACTGATCTGATGATGGCCTGGCTGAAGGTGGAATGATTGCATGCATCCATCTCAGTCACTCCCACAAGGTAAGGTTGACCATGGACACTTGCAATCACATTCAAGTTGCTGTGATCTCAAATATCGGTGGTCTCATCCACAGTAATACTGACCTGCTTCCCTTTGACCAACTCCTTGAGAGCTGGAAAATACAAATCAAAGTCTTGGGGACATAGGATCGCCTCCAGGCAGAGAACCTGCATGAGCACAATGCTTTTGTAGGAAAGCCTTCACCTTGTCAGTTTTTTTCAAGTGGAATGTCAGCTAGTGTGCACATTCTAATGTTGTCAAGAATGAAATCTTGCCGCAAATCCCTGGCTTTTACTACAATAGATACGGTTACTTGCCTGCTGCTGCTTGCTGCCACACTCTCCCCAGAGTTACTTAACTTTGCCTTCTTATGTGAAGTGTGCTTCTGGCCCTTCAGGTGATCTATAATTGTGTCGACACGAACAAAGTCAACACAGTGCTCACAATACCTGCAAAAGAGCAACCCCTCCATCAGCATACAAATCATCATTAAATTATTTAGCTCGCTTTTTAGCTGAAAAATTCATAGGAGCACTTCTCTTTGGCTTTTTTCTACAGTGGGGGCCAATACATGCCATTTTCTCTTGACCTTTTGGAACACATAGGCAAAGGTAGGCAGTATTTGAAAATACTACATACCACCTACCTTTGCTCGCGTGTTCCAAAAGGTCAAGACAAAAAGGCATCTATTCCCCCACACCCCCATAGGGGTCTACCAATCCTGAAGGTGTTGAAGAGCCTCATAGATGTTGCATGCAAAGGCTCTATCAGGATTTAGTTTTGGAGCCTCTATATACCCATTCTGTGCCATTGAGTGGAATGCGCATTGACATGATTTCCTGAATAGCCCCACTATTGCGGACAGTAATACTGAAGACAGAGGAGGTCTGGTGTGTACCTGTAGAGGACCTTGAAAGCATCACAGATCAGATAGGATAAAGTTATATATGCAGGGTTTCATCCAGAAGTTCAAGAGGGGGCATAATGGTGTGTTCCAAAAAATTTTGGGGGGAGCAACATGTAGTGTAGTGTGGCCATAGCTAGTGGGGTCTCCCCCGGAAAAATTGATTTTCTGAGACGCATTCTGGTGCATTCTCAGCCCAATATTCAATGTTTTAGTCATCATAAGTACTGCATAGTTAAGTGGTAATGATGGATAGATTCCTCTTCACCAAAATCCCATAATCAGCATGATTTTGCAGCTAATTCAGCGAAGTAATGTCTCAGAAAGTCTATTTTCAGAGTCCGTGATGTATTGTGCTTACTCAGTCCAATGAGGATTATAACGTTTTCTGATTGATCTGACAAATGATAGGCCATACTAGTGATTTTATAGGTGCATGGTCTGACATTTGGCAGTTGCCATAGCGACCATACCCAACAGTGGCTGGACTATATAGAGGAGTTCACAGTGTATAATATTCCACCATCTAGCAATGGCAATGTAGAACTGAAGTACTGTACCACAGCTTCCACATTGCTAATTAGCATTCTGTAACATTACACTAATACCACAAGGACAGGTCAATTAGCTGAATGGCCTGTTATCAGGTGGTTTTGACCACAAATGTACTTTTTGCTGTAGTCAAGTACATGTGTGGTCCCATCATGACTAAGTAAAATGACATCATCAAGTTAAAGCTCTAAAAATAGACTTCATAGGCTTATTTAAGAACTATTTTATTTAAGAACTAGGTGGAGGCAGCTTACACTTCTGGATATCACAAGTGAAATAGATATTCCCTCCTCAAGCTCTCCAAAGTCAACTGACATCAAGAGCAGTAGTAGGGAAGATGAAAATGAGATCAGTAAATCTGATACTGAGTGCTTGGAGCAAAGTCCTGCAAAGAGTCATTGTTCAAGTTCAACCATGCATGAGAAGCTCCGGAGCAAGTACTGACTACCTACAAGCAAACGAAAGTACAACAATAAATGGGAAGAGAGCTTCACTTGGCTAACATGATGACAATTTGCAAGGAGCCTTCTGTAAGGTTAGCAGAAAGAGGGTAATATCTCTTCAAAGAACAGGAGGAACCTGGATTTCTAGGCCTTTCAATAACTGGAAGAAGGCAATTGAGAAGATGAAATGTTACACGAAGAGTGAGGTTCACATCCTGTCATGTGAAGCAGAGATGGTTGTAGCCAGAGCACTACAAGAGGGATCCATCATTCAACAACTCCAGCAAGCAAGAAAAGATGACAAATAAGATGGCCATTAAAGCCCTTATTCGTTGCACCCATTTTCTTGCTCGTCACCACATTCCCCACATGACCAATTTTGATCAACTTGTTGATTTAATTGTGAGTTGTGGTGCAGAAGACTTGAGGAAGTTCCTTGAAAGAACTGGAAAGAATGCCAGCTAAACGTCCAAAATAGCTGTTGTTGAATTCATAGAGGCAGTTGGCTTGTGGGCTGAAGAAAGTCTGCTGAAACGTCTCCATCAGGCATCCTGCTTCAGCTTAATGGCAGATGAGTGTACTGATGTGACAACAGTTGAAGAGCTATCATTTTTCTGCCGTTGGGTTGAGGATGGGGTACCTGTTGAGCACTTCCTAGAAATAGTTCCCTTAAAGTCTGCTGATGCCAAGACCATCTACTCCACCCTTGTTGAGTTCTTGAAAGAGTAGAATTTATAGATCAGCATGCTCGTAGGTATGGGATTTGAAGGAGCAGCATCTTTAATCCAAAGAAAGTGCCAGCTGCAGACTCTTCAGGCTTGCTATCCTATGGGGAGGACTCAGTGGATATACTGATCGATCACTACGGTGCAGAGCTGCCTGCGGAGACTGTGCAGGGTGATGAATATACCAAGGAAGCTCTGATATCCACTGAACTCAGAACAGAGTAGAAAACATTTCATAGCTACCTATCCAAGCAGCCGAAAGGAACTTTGTACTCAGAGCTAACCAAACTCAGTATACTGACGAAATGGTGAGAACAATCTCCCCCAACATCAGCACCCTGGCAAACATCTGTCTCACTATTCCTGTTAGCACTGCAAGGAGCTTCTCCAAAAGAAATTGTTAAAAACTTGAACTAAACCGAATTGGACAAATTAGTCTTTCTTACTTGATGAAGATTGCAATAGAGATGCCAGAGAAACTCTCAGATACTCTCAGATGCGGAGTTAGATGCCATTATTATTGTATGGAACAGAAAATCCAGAAGAATTGCTGTATGATGTATGTTTGTAAACAGTAGTAACTTGAACTAAATTATTTTGATCAATGAAGAATTGCTGTATAAATGTATATTAACTTTTTAGTCACTGACTAATGTAACTTTGATCAATGTTTTTTTCTTTCAATTCCGAATTACAAGGGGGGGCACATGGATTCAAGAAGGGGAAAATGCCCCCCCCCCTAAGTGAAACACTGATATGCCATGCATTATTATATATGCCTGGGATGGATGGCTGTCCATATCACCAGGTGTGCTTCCTAGATGTATGTGGTCTCTACCATGGTTCGGCAGGCCAGGACTTACTAGTGGGCCATCATGTACTGTGGCATGACCAGGTGGGCCATCACTTACTGTGCCATGGTCAGGTGTCCTTCACTTACTGTGGGCCATCATAACTGTGCCATAGGCAAGCAGGTTATCACTTACTTTGCCATAGTCAGGTAGGGCATCGGTTACTGTGCCGTAGCCTGGTCGCCCATCACTTACTGTGCTGTGGCCAGGTGTGCAATCATGGACAGGCAGATCATCACTTACTATGCCTTGGTCAGGTGGGCCACCAACTGCTGTATTTTGGTTAGGTGGGCCATCACTAACTGTGACCGGCCATCACTTACTGTGCCATGGCCAGGCGGGCCATAATGTGGCTGGTAGGCTGTTCCTTTTTCTGCCCTGACTCAACACACCATTTCATCTGTCGGGTGCAATTAATATACCCGATTTCGACCGATGAGCACCAAACACTAAAGTGTTTATCATCCCTACATACCTATCCATACCCTCTTTTCCGGAATGTCAAAAGTTGCATCACAAATTCCAATGGCCTTTTTAATAGCATCTAGTTGAGCACATATATGGCCACAGCCTTCAGTATTGTATTGTTACATGTTGCACAAACATGTACTGATTACTTGATACTTCCAATGACGAGAATCACTTCAGATAGCCAAGTAGACCCTAAACATGTCGTTTAGGAGCCAGCACTTGAATATGCTGGAATACTTATTTTGTTTGCTTCTTTTTTATTGGCTTGTTTGTTTTATTTTGTAGATTCTACTCTTACCAGGCAGAGGTATGTTGATAACCCTAACTAAGGATTAATGTCAGTGTGATATTATGCTTTATGATCTTAGTACTACAGGAGTGCATTTTAAAACTATGATTGTATGGTTTCTCTTGTCTTTGTTTATGACATATAGCACGGTTCGTAGTGAAATTGGGTATAAATACCACGAGTAATTTAGTAGGGATGGCAAAAAACATTCCCAAGGTGAAGTCGAGTGCAATTGCCACCTCCTCTACATTAGGACTGGTATTTACACGCAATTTCCCTGCAAACCATCCTTACAATAATACGAATGCAACACTTATATTGTAGTTCTAAACAATCCCCACTTCTAACTGTCCAGGAGGTCCCTGTCTAGTAATAGCTATGTTAGCAGCTACTACATTCAGAATGGTAATTCCACACTACCTGTGGAAAAGATCTAATAGCCTCTGATTAGCTAAGAAACTGTGAAAAAGTCTAATAGTGTTCTGATTGGTTAGCCACTGAGAAATGTCAGGTCAATAGTCACAGAACTCTACAGTGCTTTAGAACAGGAAGCCATTCATGGAATGCTAGCTCTGAGGAATGCTACTTGAATTTTGTTGGCTACACTCACATTAGAAACATAAGAAGAATGTTGACTTGAGTAGCAATGGCGACCTCTGAGACCAAATCCAAGGCCTTCATTGCCTCTGAGGGTCAGCCTAACAAGCAAATTGCGTGAGCTCTAACATAGCTAGTGTAGTTGGTTGGTAAGGCATCATGTTGTGTAAAACGCATGCATATGTATATTCTTCAAGTGCCATGCTGTTTGTGGCGATGGTGGCTTACAACATTTAAATAACTGTGAAACCATCTAGAGGAAGCCTCACTCTAGTATGGGATGAGTATTTTCATTTGGCTCTAAAACGTGAGTAAGTGTCAAGCACACAGGTTGAAAAAGATTTCCTTCCCCAGCCCCGAGAATTTTGTTCAACCAATGCTTATGACCACTACACACGTTTTAGCACTGATTAACCACATCATTAAAATTCTAACACATGGGGCAGAGTTCCAAGTGGGCACCTCCTTCAGTACAAGAGAGAATAAATACCTGAAACATTGTCTAGAGTTTGAAGAGCTCAACTATCATCTGCCCTAGGGCAAGGCAGTGTCATGGCTGCCAGATTTTTGGCAGAGTTATACCCAAGCAACAATCAAAAGAGAGCACACAAAGAAATCTATCTTTTGAGCTATACATCAACTTCATAAGTAAAGTGTGCATAACCTATGGAGCTCTAAAGTCACAACCACAAGATAAAAAATATATAGTTTAGTCCCCTGACATCAAGGTTTCTCTTTTCTCAATCAGCACCATTGTTTTTTCTGTCTTCATCAAGGTAAATAAACACGTAAACAATGCAATGCTTCTATCCCTTGAAGTTGTACCTTTATCAGTGACTTTTCCCCTTTAGTGGCGACTTTAGAGAATAGTATTGTGGGAATACTCGATGTACTGTATGTGTATAACAGAGTATTGTTTTGGGTTGTTTTATCTTTTTCAGGGACCTAAATCTACTGGAGTCTTATAGATTGTTGATCTTGATCATCTTATTTCCTTTTGGGGGGATAGATGTGGTAAGGGGGCTATTATATTTAAAGAATGACCATGGATTTAGGTATAAAATTGAAATGGCAGTTGCATTATTGTTTGTGTTATTATTGTTTGTGTTAATTGATGGTTTAACCCGGAACAAAAATTGTTGATAGGATGGTTCTCTTGATGTAAAACAGGCACAGCGATGGCACTATTTTACTCGCGTTCATTTCTTCTCAGTGCTGGATTTCAGTTCAAAACCATCATATGTACTTCCATTGCTACTGGAACACAACCTGACCTCTCTGGACAAGTAGTTTCTTAATCTTGGAGCTATTGTGCATCTAGTTGGACTAGCTATTCTAGCATCCGAACAGCTGTTAGGTGCATCTGTTACTAAGGAGGTGAAAGCGGTTGCTTGAGGATGTACAAGGATAGTGGATTTAGCTAGCATCTCTTTTGCATTGCAAAAAGACCTTGCTTGTTCTTGACCCCATTGCAGTTTCTTGGCTTTCCATGGAGTACTTCATGGAGAGGTTGGAGGACTGCTGCTGCACCTGGCAAAAACCGATGGTAATAATTGATTGCGCCCAAAAATTCCTGTAACTGCTTGACTGTTGATCGGGTTGGTAACTTGTGGACGACAGGGGAGCTGTCATCCTTGCTGATGCCGCTGAGTCTGTGGTAGTCACCACATGGACGCCATCCCCCATTGGGTTTTCGGGCTAGATGTAGGGGTGAAGCACATGGGCTGGATGAACGTCGGATGATGCCGGGTTCTTCCATTGCAGTGAACTCAGCCTTGTCAACGACCACGTTTTCAGGGGAAAGGTGGCATGCTCGTGAGCATATTGGTGGCGCTGAGGTGGGAATGTGGTGTTCCACCCCATGGGAGACAAGTTAGAGAATGAAAATTGAGGGTGATGATGGAGGGAAAATTTACTAGAATGTTCTTTCAATCATTTGCTGCATCCACTTGTAGCACAGCACCATCAGCTACAGCCTGGCAGGCCGTCATCACAAGCATTGGATCTGTGTTGAAAAGTTGTCGAGCATGGAAGTCAAGTGCCAGATGTTTATCTGTTAGAAAGTCCAGTCCAATAATGGGATTAACTACATCTGCCAGTCGGAAACTCCATGAGGTTTGTTGGAACCCCAAGTCAAGAGGATTCTCCCGTGTGCCAAATGTGTCAATTTTGGAGCCATTGGCTGCAATAAAGGATGCAGTTTGTGGGAAAGTGCATCGATCCATGTGAGATGCTGGGTAAATACTGACTGTGGCCCCACAATCCACCAGATGTTTGCTACCAGAGTGACGGTCAGTAATGTAGAGAAGAGGTGCATTGTTAGTTGAGGCAGAGACAGTGTAGAGTGAGCCCTCTAACAACTGCTCGTGGTCTCTGTTGGATGACTGGCTATTGGAGGCACAATTGTTGTGTGTACCGGCCGTGTACACTACTGACGGGCGGCTGAGGCATTTCCCTGGCTATTAAACTTGCAGACAGGTTAACAGTTTCTGGCCTTTGATCCAAATTTTGCATGGAAGAAACATGTCGACTGCTGATGCCTCCTTCCCATGGGAATTACGGCCCACTTTGGGAAAGCTAGACCATGACGAGACTGTGGAAACATCAGGTGGGAGTGTATATCAAGTACTCTGTCAGCTGTAAGGGCATACTCCATTGTTGCATAAGTCCCAGCAACGAGGGCCTGTTGGACATGTGTGGGCAATATGGAGCGGAATTTCTCCCAAAAGAGCTCTGTGGAGGCATCCTGATGATGTGCGCATCTCCAATAAAACTGGCTTTCTTACCCAGTGGAGGGTTGTGTAGGCTGCCAGTTTCCTTGCTTTCTATGCCCTTGTAAAAAACAACTCTTGGATCAGGGCAGCTTTAAGCTGTTTGAACTTGCAGCCATCCTGTAGTTGATTGATTTTGTATTCCATCAGACATGCTGTTTGTTCGTCAAGAGCTGTCAGGACATACGAGAACTTGGTTTCATCTGCTCTGATGGGCATACTTCGTGCTGCAAACTGAGCTTCCAGCTGGCGGAACCACATGGTGGAATTATTGACATAAAACGGTGGAATCCTAGTGCTAATTTCTCCAACAGATTGCGCCATGGTTGTTCTAGATGGTCACACGTCGGGGTCACCACTGTAGTCGGAGTAATATCTTATTACCAGTTTTACATGGCAGAACAAGAATCAATCATTTCACAAACCAACAAGTTCAAAGTCCACAACAACGTATGATGTGTTCTAAATCATCTCTTCTCCTGACGTCATGTCCTTCATATGATGATCTTCGAATCCCCAGCATATTCCAGCATGATGTTGTTGTTACGACTTGAGCGTAAGTAAGTTTGCCATATGAGCTGCCAATGAATGCGCCACAATATCAAGCAACAAGATGCATAGAGAGACACTGACAAAGAAGCTATATAGTTGTAATTCTAAAACAAGTTTGTTGCAATAGCAACGCATGGTAATGAATAAGTGTTATAGTTATTTTTCCACGCGGTACTTGTGCCAGAGCAGGAAGCAATCCTTGTAATCTAGTGTGTGACAGAGCCAGAACAGGAAGTAATCCTTGTAATCTACTGTGTGACACAGCCAAATCGTGCACTCTCGGCAGGACCATATTTTGTCTGACCGCATTTTCCCACTACTCAGGCAGTGTGCACAGCATCCTCTTCTGTGTTTCCATGTACTGTATCTGCCGTAGGTACAGTACAAGCACCCAAAAGACTTTACATGCCGTTTGCGTTGGATTTACGTTCAATGCAGAAACGTTTAAAACAAAATCCCAAGCAACACTGAAGGAACACACAGGCAACTCTCAAGCAACGCATTGCGAACGTAACGCATGGACCATTGTTTAATTATCCGAAATGTGCAATCAACATTTACAGTATCCTACACCACGTGTTCGATAGAGCGCGTCAAGTCAGTGGGCCTACTGTTAATCACTGGGGTTTTGTCGTAACTTCTACTTTTGATTTGTCCTGGGAATAGCTCACAGAAGAACTCTCGCTGCTACCTTCGCTCTAAGCAGTAAGTGTAATACTAGGTAGAACTCCAATGGCTTGTACCTATAGCACCTATCTATCGTAGTGACCCAGCCTTTACTTCAGTCTAGTTGTTAGTGTTATTTAGTTACATTCTTGTTGGAAAAGAAAGCAACTAAAAGTTAGCACAGGACCTAGTAATGATACTTAAGCAGACTTATTGTTTGGTCTTCTGGAAAAATGAAAATTATGTGTCGGCTGTACCAAGCAGCAATGTCTTAGTGGGCTCCTCAGTGGGAGACGACTGTGAGATCAAGGCAGGGAGGGTGATATACAAAGGCAAGATTTTAGCAATTGGGAAGTTTGGAAGAATTTTTTTTTTATCAGAATTATTATTTTTGAAATGTAGTTACCAGGCAGCCATCGAAGAGCTGGAGGAAGAATTCAACCTGTCATGGAAGACGAGGATAATCTAGTTATTTTCTCTCTAGAATCTGTGGTGGTGAGGTCAGTAGGGGTCCCAGTCAGGACTGGACTTGTTCGATAACTAGATAACTGATATAGGTGTTTTGAAATTATCGTTGTTATTATATCTTATATAAAATAAACACATCCAGTACCACCCAGCACAAAAGTTTTGCCAACTTGAACAACTTCAAGAAGCATTGTCTGGCAAGTGAATTAATATTAAACCTCCCCTGTAGCCCAACCCTCCAGGTGTCTAATCTACTTCTGACAACATCTACAGTTAATCAAAATTGTGTTATGCTGTCCACCAATTCAGCTTTGTTCTTGGGCTTCATTTCTCTCCTGATGTACTCCTTCAACTCATGCCACATGTTTTCAATGGGGTTGGCTTCTGGAACTTCGGGAGGCGTCCTCCATCATTGTTCAATTCAAACAACTCCTTAGCCAGCATTGATGTATGTTTGGGGTCAGTGTCCTGCATGAAGTGGTGATGGGGGCAAACATCCTTCACGAAGGGTAAAAGAAGAGTCTGGTGAAGAATTTGAACAAAAATAGGGGCTCTCATAATACCATCAAAGAAGAATTTTGCTTATTCCAGCCCACACATGCACCTTCACCAAATGTTTCATGCTATAATAAAATAAACAGAAGTATAAAACACCAGAGTATACCATAAATCTACACCTTATTACACAACCATGATGCAACATGTAACATATTTTGGCTTGTTCTTTCATGCCTGTCTTATCTTTTGGCAACAAAAAAACTTATCTTTTTCCAATTGAACTGTGCACTCGTCTGGTCCATTGGCTGCCTCTTCAGGGTTCTGCCTGTCTCACTCCAATCTCTTGACTAGGATAGGGATATACCGCAATTGATCATAGGCATATTGCATGAGTCGCTATACCAAGTGTTCTATATCAATATCTTGCCCATCTACAAAGTGCCTAAACTATATTATATATTATATTGTCCCAGTCAGTACAAAATGCCATCAACACCCAGGCCTAGATTATCATTACCCACTATATAGCAACCAACTTGTCTTCAGTGTGACACAGAAAGCTTCTGCTCTAGTTATCTACTTTCACAAAGCTTAATCCCAAAACTACTTCAACACAAACCTTGTAGGCTTCTCTTATCAGTTGGCAGTACGCACTGCCACGAAATATCCACGCAAGCAATGTCCTGCAAAGCAAGACTGGGTTCCCTTTGCTGTAAAGGAGAATGTGCAGTTGGTACATTGTCTTCTCGTCATCTTCCTGCACTCTTCCTCCAAGACTTTTGGGACAGCAGCTGTAATCAACGAAGATCTCCCACTCCATGGTTGTCAGGCGATACTGATAACACTTTCGCATTGCTTGACAAAACTGTGGAGGCTTTGCCTTGTTGCTGTCATACGCTCCTTCCAAATACAGACGATGCTGCAGCCTTGAATCATCTAGATTCCAAAGAATAGTTAGAATAAGGCATCTTGATTCCGTTAAGCTGAAAAAGAGTAACCACTTGAGCAACAACCGTCAGCCTTTCTTCCACCTTCGTCGCTAGATGCGCAAGTGAAATTCACGCTTGACAGTCCTTGCCTAAAGTTCCGTTCATGTTCAGGGTCTGCTCTTATTCTTCTTGATTGACATGATTGGCCCACTGAGCTCAGGGTCTGCTCTTATTCTTCTTGATTCACTTGGGTGGCCCACTGAGCTCAGGATCTTCTTTTATTCTTCTTGATTCACATGGGTGGCCCACTGCGCTCAGGATCTGCTCTTATTCTTCTTTATTCACGTGGGTGGCCCACTGAGCTCGGGGTCTGCTCTTATTCTTCCAGATTCACATGGGTGCCCACTGAGCTCAGGGTCTGCTCTTATTCTTCTTGATACAAAAGGGTGGCCCACTGAACTCAGCTTATTTTTCTTGATTCACATTCGTGGCCCACTGAGCTCAGAGTCTGCTCTTATTCTTCTTGATTCACATGGGTGGCCCACTGAGCTCAGGATCTGCTCTTATTCGTCTTGATTCACATGGGTGGCCCACTGAGCTCAGGATCTTTTTTTATTCTTCTTGATTCACATGGGTGGCCCACTGCGCTCAGGATCTGCTCTTATTCTTCTTTATTCACGTGGGTGGCCCACTGAGCTCGGGGTCTGCTCTTATTCTTCCAGATTCACATGGGTGGCCCACTGAGCTCAGGGTCTGCTCTTATTCTTCTTGATACAAAAGGGTGGCCCACTGAACTCAGCTTATTTTTCTTGATTCACATTCCTGGCCCACTGAGCTCAGAGTCTGCTCTTATTCTTCTTGATTCACATGGGTGGCCCACTGAGCTCAGGATCTGCTCTTATTCGTCTTGATTCACATGGGTGGCCCACTGAGCTCAGGGTCTGCTCTTATTCGTCTTGATTCACATGGGTGGCCCACTGAGCTCAGGATCTACTCTTATTCTTCTTGATTCACATGGGTGGCCCACTGAGCTCAAGATCTACACTTATTCTTCTTGATTCAAAAGGGTGGCCTACTGAACTCAGGGTGTACTCTTATTCTTCTTGATTCACTTGGGTGGCCCACTGTGCTCAGGGTCTGCTCTTACTCTTCTTGATTCACAGTGGTGGCCCACTGAGCTAAGGGTCTACTCTTATTACTTGATTCCCAGAGGTAGCTCAGGGTCTACTCTTATTTTTCTTGATTCACATGGGTGTCCCACTGAGCTCAGGATCTTCTTTTATTCTTCTTGATTCACATGGGTGGCCCACTGCGCTCAGGATCTGCTCTTATTCTTCTTTATTCACGTGGGTGGCCCACTGAGCTCAGGGTCTGCTCTTATTCTTCCAGATTCACATGGGTGGCCCACTGAGCTCAGGGTCTGCTCTTATTCTTCTTGATACAAAAGGGTGGCCCACTGAACTCAGCTTATTTTTCTTGATTCACATTCGTGGCCCACTGAGCTCAGAGTCTGCTCTTATTCTTCTTGATTCACATGGGTGGCCCACTGAGCTCAGGATCTGCTCTTATTCGTCTTGATTCACATGGGTGGCCCACTGAGCTCAGGGTCTGCTCTTATTCGTCTTGATTCACATGGGTGGCCCACTGAGCTCAGGATCTGCTCTTATTCGTCTTGATTCACATGGGTGGCCAACTGAGCTCAGGGTCTGCTCTTATTCGTCTTGATTCACATGGGTGGCCCACTGAGCTCAGGATCTACTCTTATTCTTCTTGATTCACATGGGTGGCCCACTGAGCTCAAGATCTACACTTATTCTTCTTGATTCAAAAGGGTGGCCTACTGAACTCAGGGTGTACTCTTATTCTTCTTGATTCACAAAGGTAGCCTACTGAGCTCAGGGTCTACTCTTATTCTTCTTGATTCACATGGGTGGCTCACTAAGCTCAGAGTCTACTCTTATTCTTCTTGATTCACATGGGTGGCCCACTGAGCTATCACAATCCAAAGATTGCAACATCATAATGGCAACAATATTGTACAGACATGTACTTCAGTATAAGGTATTAGCTAAGGCCAGGACAATAGCTAGAGCAATATAGTCCTATAATTCTAGGATTTCAAATTTAGTTTGGCAAGGCATCAATCAAAATAATAATAATTGTTTTCTTCTCTCTCTCTCTCTCTCTCTTTGTGGTGGTGGTGGTGGTGGTGGAATTTGATTGGTGAATACTGTATTTCTATATTGCCCATTTTCCCCTTTTTCTTTAAAAATGACTATTAGGTTTCTCACATACATCTCTGGAGTTATCTGCTAATGTTGATGGTGATGTCTGTCCTGGTGTTGATGTCGTTTATATGTGCACCACTGATCAAACTGCTGTTGAATGGACTGCTGAACCTTTTTTGACTCTGTTTGTTGTGAATCCAACCTCTTTTGTCAAAGCTGTTGCTAATGTCGCTGTTAAGCCAGTGCATTCTTTCAATCCCTTCAGAAGTACACTCACTATAACATACAGTGATGCTCTCAACTTCACCGAAGTTATCTGTGCTGATGAAAATGAGCAGAAGAACATGACGTACAGGAGGATATTAGGTATAAATGATGTTTTGTGCTGTATATTACACGAAGTTGTGTGGGGGACATTTTTGTATTGCATTATTTAACTTGATACTCACATCCTCATTCAATAGGGTTGTGGTCAAGTAATTGTAACTACGTTAACTGTACAACACCCCAACATTTACTGCCTCTGATATCATTTCTTTTATCATGTCTAGACACAGTAGTTGTAATTGATATACTGTACTCTCATACTTTCCATAGCAAACATTGAGAGGCAGTGGGAATGATATATAGCTATTAATGTAGAGGGGACAGGAGAAATATATAAGAGGTGTGGAGCAGAAGTGACCTTTCTCTACTGCTGATCATGCAAATATATGATGTTGCACACAAGGGGCACTCTGTCAAACTCTAAGCCTCAGCAGAGGAAGATCTGGTGAAACCATTACGTGTATATTCCTTGTTTTCTCAAATATTTAACCTGAATACAAAATATTCCAGTTGTCCTCACAGAGTGGACACTGAACGAGTACAAACTCAACTGGAGGGCATTCAGAATAAATGTCAGCCCTCAGCAGGTGACTGGCTTGCACTAGGCATGTGTTACACACTTATCCAGCCTCCATACACTGCTGCAACCTTTCTCCCTGTCTGTGTTTATTGCTAGCTAGAGCACAACAAAGAGAAGCACGAAAGCAATAAATAGAAATAGGACTAGCAACTGAAAAGAAAAGTTTGCTAATTCTAATCTTCTAGTAATTCATTAGGTTCCTGTTCCTCAACATTAAGTTAGAGAAAAGGTCATTGGAATTGTCGTTCTTTCTAGCTTGGAGTTGAGCCTTGCAATCTCTGGCTTTGCTGTAGGTGTCATGTCTTCCAGCTTTTGGCAGTGAATGTCACTCTCTTCATTGCCATCTGTCACTACTGAAATCAAATAGACCTTGAAAAAAGAGTTTTGATCAACACTCCAAGATATATCTGCAGATGCACAGCACCAATGCATTGTGTGAACATAATTGAAGGACAAACACTTTCATATGCACTTCCTGAGTGGAAAAGGATTGTTTTCTGTAAAAGATAGCTGCTCAGCTATACTACACTTGGTCTAGCTGACATAATGAAACTAGCTTGGGTACAGTTAATTACTCCACCTTAGTTACTAGCCTTCTTGATTTCAAAAAGTGCTGAGAGTAGCTACTAGCAACAGATGGGAGAGAACAGCCCTAGAATCTCTAGGGCAACACAAGTTTCTCAGATGTTTATTCCAAAAACCATTTGGTGATCACCTACGTATGGGATAAAGCTAATTCATTGAACTAAGCGAGACACTAGACTAATCATGAAAACCCTTTTTGCCTCAGGTGTCTATATGTATGCATGATCATCAATTTATCACACGGAGCAATGAACAGCTAATGCCATCCGGTGGGTGAGGCCGATCCCAATCCAATTATCTGTGGTTGATGGGGATATGCAATCTAACACTTGACTATTACTCGTGGCTATGTACTTATACGTATGTAATTGTGAGCTGAAAAACTAATAATAAATGGACCATGTAAACGTGTGTATAAACTAATAATAAATGGCCCATGTAAACATGTGTATAAACTAATAATAAATGGCCCATGTAAAGATGTCTATAAACTAATAATAAATGGCCCATGTAAAGGTGTGTATAAACTAATAATAAATAGGTGTGTATAAACTAATAATAAATGACCATGTATAAACTAATAATAAATGGCCATGTGAAGGTGTGCATAAACTAATAATAAATGGCCCATGTAAAGGTGTGTATAAACTAATAATAAATGGCCATGTAAAGGTATGTATAAACTAATAATAAATGGCCATGTAAAGGTGTGCATAAACTAATAATAAATGGCCATGTAAAGGTATGTATAAACTAATAATAAATGGCCCATGTAAAGGTGTGTATAAACTAATAATAAATGGCCATGTATATATGTGTATAAACTAATAATAAATGGCCATGTAAAGGTGTTTATAAACTAATAATAAATGGCCATGTAAAGGTGTGTATAAACTAATAATAAATGGCCCATGTAAAGGTGTGTATAAACTAATAATAAATGGCCCATGTAAAGGTGTGTATAACTAATAATAAATGGCTAAAGGTGTGTATAAACTAATAATAAATGGGCATGTAAAGGTGTGTATAAACTAATAATAAATGGCCATGTAAAGGTGTGTATAAACTAATAATAAATGGCCATGTAAACGTCTGTATAAACTAATAATAAATGGCCATATAAAGGTGTGTATAAACTAATAATAAATGGCCATGTATAAACTAATAATAAATGGCCATGTAAAGGTGTGTATAAACTAATAAATAATGGCCCATGTAAACGTGTTTATAAACTAATAATAAATGGCCATATAAAGGTGTGTATAAACTAATAATAAATGGCCATGTATAAACTAATAATAAATGGCCATGTAAAGGTGTGTATAAACTAATAATAAATGGCCCATGTAAACATGTGTAAAAACTAATAATAAATGGCCCATGTAAAGGTATGTATAAACTAATAATAAATGGCCCATGTAAAAGTGTGTATAAACTAATAATAAATGGCCCATGTAAAGGTGTGTATAAACTAATAATAAATGGCCATGTAAACGTCTGTATAAACTAGCCATATAAAGGTGTGTATAAACTAATAATAAATGGCCATGTATAAACCAATAATAAATGGCTATGTAAAGGTGTGTATGAACTAATAATAAATGGCCCATGTAAAGGTGTGTATAA
Source organism: Cladorhizidae sp. MBARI D1340-BT2 (assembly GCA_028752905.1). NCBI lineage: Eukaryota > Metazoa > Porifera > Demospongiae > Poecilosclerida > Cladorhizidae > Cladorhizidae sp. MBARI D1340-BT2. Next base: position 28,192,713 of record JAQNBH010000015.1, on the reverse strand, counting down.
ACTAATAAATAATGGCCCATGTAAACATGTGTATAAACTAATAATAAATGGCCATGTAAAGGTGTGTATAAACTAATAATAAATGGCCATGTAAAGGTGTGTATAAACTAATAATAAATGGCCCAAGTAAAGGTGTGTATAAACTAATAATAAATGCCCCATGTAAAGGTGTGTATAAACTAATAATAAATGGCCATGTAAACGTGTGTATAAACTAATAATAAATGCCCCATGTAAAGGTGTGTATAAACTAATAATAAATGGCCATGTAAAGGTGTGTATAAACTAATAATAAATGGCCATGTAAACGTCTGTATAAACTAATAATAAATGGCCATATAAAGGTGTGTATAAACTAATAATAAATGGCCATGTATAAACTAATAATAAATGGCCCATGTAAAGGTGTGTATGAACTAATAATAAATGGCCCATGTAAAAGTGTGTATAAACTAATAAATAATGGCCCATGTGGCCCATGTAAACGTGTTTATAAACTAATAAATAAATGACCATATAAAGGTGTGTATAAACTAATAATAAATGGCCATGTATAAACTAATAATAAATGGCCATGTAAAGGTGTGTATAAATTATAATAAATGGCCCATGTAAATAAGTGTATAAACTAATAATAAATGTCCCATGTAAACGTGTGTATAAACTAATAATAAATGGCCCATGTAAACATGTGTATAAACTAATAATAAATGGCCCATGTAAAGGTGTGTATAAACTAATAATATATAGCCATGTAAAGGTGTGTATAAACTAATAATAAATGGCCCATGTAAAGGTGTGTATAAACTAATAATAAATGGCCATGTAAAGGTGTGTATAAACTAATAATAAATGGCCATGTAAACATGTGTATAAACTAATAATAAATGGCCATGTAAAGGTGTGTATAAACTAATAATAAATGGCCCATGTAAAGGTATGTATAAACTAATAATAAATGGCAGGTGTGTATAAACTATAATAAATGGCCCATGTAAAGGTGTGTATAAACTAATAATAAATGGCCATGTAAAGGTGTATATAAACTAATAATAAATGGCCATGTAAAGGTATGTATAAACTAATAATAAATGGCCCATGTAAAGGTATGTATAAACTAATAATAAATAAGGTGTGTATAAACTAATAATAAATGGCCATGTAAACATGTGTATAAACTAATAATAAATGGCCATGTAAAGGTGTTTATAAACTAATAATAAATGGCCATGTAAAGGTGTGTATAAACTAATAATAAATGGCCCATGTAAAGGTATGTATAAACTAATAATAAATGGCCATGTAAAGGTGTGTATAAACAAATAATAAATGGCCCATGTAAAGGTGTGTATAAACTAATAATAAATGGCCATGTAAAGGTGTGTATAAACTAATAATAAATGGCCATGTAAAGGTGTGTATAAACTAATAATAAATGGCCCATGTAAAGGTGTGTATAAACTAATAATAAATGGCCATGTAAACGTGTGTATAAACTAATAATAAAAGGCCATGTAAAGGTGTGTATAAACTAATAATAAATGGCCATGTAAACATGTGTATAAACTAATAATAAATGGCCATGTAAAGGTGTGTATAAACTAATAATAAATGGCCATGTAAAGGTGTGTATAAACTAATAATAAATGGCCCATGTAAAGGTATGTATAAACTAATAATAAATGGCCATGTAAAGGTGTGTATAAACTAATAATAAATGGCCCATGTAAAGGTGTGTATAAACTAATAATAAATGGCCATGTAAAGGTGTGTATAAACTAATAATAAATGGCCATGTAAAGGTGTGTATAAACTAATAATAAATGGCCCATGTAAAGGTGTGTATAAACTAATAATAAATGGCCATGTAAACGTGTGTATAAACTAATTATAAAAGGCCATGTAAAGGTGTGTATAAACTAATAATAAATGGCCCATGTAAAGGTGTGTATAAACTAATAATAAATGGCCCATGTAAAGGTGTGTATAAACTAATAATAAATGGCCCATGTAAAGGTATGTATAAACTAATAATAAATGGCCCATGTAAAGGTGTGTATAAACTAATAATAAATGGCCATGTAAAAGTGTGTATAAACTGCAACATTGTAATTCTGCAATGCACATAATTGCATCGCTAAGAAATGATTCAGTATAATGATGGAACAAAGTCATACAAATAAATGAGAGAGAAACAGCAAAGCATTTGCTGTAGAAACAGGAACTGAGGAGACCTCGGCAAGTGTGTATGTATACCTGTATGTTTATCAGACTAGTAATGTGATGGGTAAAAGTGGTTTACATTTGATAGCATATAATTATTGCATTGCTTTGCACTGCATTATCTTGTATGGTTTACAATGCTTAGTTTTAACATTACCTAAACAATCCTGAACTTGACCTTCGCTCCCCACCAATGGACAGCCACAATAGCAGCTTCAGCTTGAGGACACATTATGGTGTGGATAAGAAGTTTTTCTGCTAAAAGTATCTCCATTAGTAAACTGTCTCTACCTAAGTAGCTATACCACACTACTTACATCCAACAAGCTTCAGTTAGAGAAAACAACCAGCTAGCTATATAAGACTTTAACCTGATCATTGTCTTCTGCCCTGATGTCCCTATCATATAGCAGAACCAGTCACAAGCAGTGGAAGCTCTTCCTGTTTCAGAGCTCCTCCTCCACGAGCATGTAATGTTTACTAGAAGCTGATGGTTCAGGACACCACTTGCTACATTACATCATTCTGATTGGTCTGCTCTGGAATTAAACTATTTTGCAAGTGTTATGCATCTAGTGCACATCATCCAGAGATGTTGGCAGAGCTCTCAAGGGTGAGAATGGGATGCACATCTGCTGTGTTATTTGCACTCAAGTGATCATTTGCAATGAAGTATGTCACAAGATAAATCTAGGCCAGATTTGCTGGTTGTCTCAGTGTGTAGCTGGTGCCTGTTCTTAGCTTCTTTCCTGAACTTCAGATTCCCTATAACTTTCAAGTCAATGATTTAGACTCCATTCAAGTCTGCAAATGGAAAATAGATGGCCAGTACCTTCTCATCAGCTTCAAGTATAGTTTCGATAAAATCTATATACGTTGTGCTTGCTACATATATGAACCTGCCTAACCCTAGATCACTAAAAACCGCATAGTGGGCGCTTGCTACATAGAGGGTACTTATTACATGCTTTACAGATTATATGTTGTATATTTTGGTGTGTATTATTTAGAATGTGAGTTGAGTGTGAGCGGAAGGAATTCTGTGATGCATGATTTATGAGAGCATGACAGGACATTAGTCTGTCATCCAACGTGTTCAACAACTTGATAGGTCTGTGTGTGGATGTATGTGTATGCGCAGAGATATGTGTGTGTGTGTGTCTATACAATATCACATCCAGAGATATACATAGAGAAATATGTGCAGTGTTGAGTTTTGGTGACCACTCTTTATGGTAAACACTTTTTTTAATTCTCAAAGCTTTTATTAGACTAATAATATGCTTCCATGAACAGAACAACAACGATAAGCAATACTAGAAGAACACAACGCTCAACTAACTGACGAGATATTCACTGTCTTCCTTTTTATACTCATGTCTAACCATTGCTTATACCCCCAGTTACCAACCTTTTTCTGGTGGTAACCCCATTCCAGAACCCAGTATCAGAGCACGATGTCGAAGAACAAATTCACACATGTTACAAAAAATCATAAGAATTATTCACATGTATTGCTGTAATCAATGATCAATGTGATGTTTGAGTCTGTCCAATGCGTGACTCGGTGCCACTCAACGCAACAATCATGTCCTTTTCTATTTCGAGCCAATTCTGTACTTTGTTTTCATCACAACCATGTGGAAACAGACTGTTCACATAAGTATGATGAAGGATACGGCATTAGGAACCGTATTGCCTTCTTGGATAGAATGTGGATAGGATGAAGCATATTGCACCAGTAACTGGGCAAAGACACGGACTTGAATAATGATTTTGCTCTGGAATCCCGCTGCAGTCTCACGAGCTCCTCTTTGGTGATATTATCATCAGTGATGCTGGCACAGAATGGGTCTCAGGCCACAGTGGTGAATGATTGGACGTCGAGCTCGGGAAAGTAGTGTTCGAACTTATCGATCAGTGACTGAAGATGTTCAGTGATTTTGTCAGACAGATGCTCGACTTTGATATCTTCAGATTCTTCCAGGTGGACAAACAGGCATGGGAGACTCACTTTATCCTTCAACAAAGCCAGTGTGGCAAGAAACCCTTTTTTTTTGTAATGGGAAGAGCTTCAGGTTCGTCTCTTTGCCTTGAAGCATATGATTCAGCACATTAATACTTTCAAAAATGTCGCTCAAATAGCACAATTTATCAAGCCAGTCACTGGACTCCAGCATTGCCACCCATTCATGCTTGTTTTGTGAACACTCTTTTAACTCATCACGTAACTCATAAACACACAGAAGAATGTTTCCTCATGGCAACCATTGTACCTGAGTGTAGAATAGTAAGTTCATGTGATCAGCATCCATTTCATGACAGAACAGTCTGAATAACCTCGTGTTTAGAGTCGATTTGATGTGATTCACAATTTTGCCACCTACGACAATACGTTCATTAGACTTTCGGGCATTGTGCGAGCAGCCAGCACCTCTCGGTAGATCATGCAATGTATCATAAATGCATGAGGGGCCATACGCTGTAATTTAGCTTTAAAGCCAGATTGCACCCCAAGCATTGCAGGAGCTCCATCTGTTGTTGATCCAATCAATTTATTGAAGTCTATACCTTCTTGATTGTAAAAGGCTTCAATTTTTGTGAAAATGTCCTCTCCTTTAGTTTTCATTTCCAATGACTTTCACATCAAAGGCTTGGCGACAAAATCACCATCTTTGATAAACCTGACCCAAACCATCAATTGTGTGCATGATGCAATGTCTGTTGATTCATCCAGCTGTATGGCATGCCAAGGTGGCTCTTTGATAGCCGTAACATTCAGTGCAGTGATATCCTTACTCATATGTCACAAATTCTGCGATGATTCGAGAGCGGTATGATTGAGAGTTTACTAACCATGTCTTCTCCGATCACGAGAGAACCATTTCCGGCACATGACATGATCAGTTCCTCATAAATGGTATGTGACTTTTTAGCTTTTGCAATGCGCAATGAAACATGATACGAAGCTTCCAGAGCACATTCATTGGTCTGATGACCTTTACCTTGTTTATCCAAGCAGATATTTCTAACGGTAGTTAACTTCCGTTCAAAAAATGAGCTTGGTACGCTGCATGTTTTAATGATAGATGCTGTTGTAACTTGTTCTGTTCCATGGATTCACTCAAAAGTACTTTGCACTGAGGTTTCTGGACTCTAAGATCTTTCACATAATAGAAACCTAGCTCAATGAATTTGTCATGGTAAGGTCAATCGCGCAAGGCGCCGGCCATGTCCTTTCACAAAACATAGCATTTTTTTCATAAGTTTTCAGACTAGTCTGTGATCCCATGAAAAATGCTTCGCAACCCCAGCTGGGGTCGTGACCCTGAGGTTGGGAACCTAGGCTTATACAACGGTAGCCCTAGCAGTATCCGATTGAGTGATTGTTTAGCCATTGTACGGTGATGACGGCATCCTTCCTCAATTGTATGGCTTGCATCGCTACATTTGTTAGCAGAAATGTATGCTTCTATGTGTATGCTACAGTAATGATATATATATATATATAAGCACACCACGTGGTGATGCTCACTAGTACAGTTTCTGTCGCATAGGAAGAAAAAGAGAACTTGGTACTCTATGATTTAAAAAAGGCTTACTAATCAAGAATTAAAAAATATAAACAACAACTGCTTTAATGCAATCATAACATTGTGTAATATTTTAAGTACAAACTTAAATTTCATTAAATACAATTTAGACTTCTCTTCCAGTCAGTTTCTTTTCCTATTTCCATTTTCTTGGTGTTGTTCAACTGAATGCTTTGCTCTTCATCAATGCACATATTATATTCTTGCATTTGTACATGCCCAAGTTCCAGGCCCCTGTCAGGAAATAGACAACCCTTTGGCTTCCTCAATCTACCTACCACCAAATAATAATAATAACTGAAGCTCTCTCCCTGAGCTACTCTGGGGTCATTCCCGCTACGTGTAGGTGCTCCAGCTCTTGGCCCTCACTAGCCAAGCGCCAACCCAGACCGAAACCCGTGATCTGCCTTACCCCTTCTTATACTGAAGTGTAATCAGCCTCACTCCTTTGACCTCCCCTAGCTAACAGGGGCATACACTGTATATAAAAACATTCAAATATTCAGATATGCCCACTGGTCAAAGACAGAGCAATACACCATCAGGTCATAAAAGACTAGCTGGATCAGATCTCTCTAGGACGGTAACGCCCTCTAGTCCCTGTTGGTCATGTGACCATTATGTCCAATAGCATCCTGGTAGATTGTCTATCCTTATCCTGTAACTTTGCCCTTTCTTTATCTCTTTTGTGGTTGTGTACTGATTGTGTTTGGGTGGTGTGGCTTGTTCTTCTGCCACATCTGGTGGCACTGGCCAGTCTGACTTCCTTGACAGTCCCGTAAGTGTAATCTACACTCTTCCTCCTTGCAGTATCAAAAGGTAGATCTCTCTGAATTAAAGCATTAATTGGTGTAGGCAGGCAAGAATGGAAGTGTACTGTATTTACTTGAATGGATACCATGAGTTGAAATAGTTTCAGGCACTCTAACCCACCGAATACTAATCGAGGATGAATACAATTCGAGGAGGTACATAATTGATCTCAAACCCAGGCTATAGGCATGCGCAGGCTCATTTAGCATCACAAATGGCTCCTCCCAGTCATTGTTCAAGCCAACAACACTAACACAAAGAAATTGAGTATAGTGAGAGAAAATAGGAGCTAGGGCCTGACCAAAGTTTGCTAGTCCTCAATCATCAACTAGTGTTCCAGTTCTTCATCTTATTCAAGGCCTGATTAAAGGTCACCAGAATCCTGACATTCTCCACTTTCCTACTTGGGAGTGAGCTCACAATTTGTTGTGTGACTTCAGTTGCCAACTCTCCTTGCTTTAGGCGGTGAGTTTTACCATCTGCACTACCATCTTCTTGATGTTCTCAACTTCCCAGCTTGGAATTAAAATTTATCTGCACATGCACGAATTGAAGGCACATTGTGAATACTATTTGTGGGAGAATACTATACTGTTCAGACCTCATAATGGCGAACACTATTTGCGAGTGAAAACTCTTCGAGGGCAAATTCCATTCAAGGAAATATAGTACTTATATATATATATATATATATATTATAGGTAGGCTCCGACTCTTTAATGGTTTTCCACTTGTAGATATTTCTTATGCATCTACAGAATATAGCTATGCATTCTAAAGTTGTCCCAGCTCAGTCTTTCCATTTCTTACCAGAAGTTTCAAGTTATCAACCATTAATCAAAACTTGCTACACAAGACGACTTTTATTGCATCAGCTATGCATATGCATAACTCATGAGAGGTTCGAGGTCTATTGTTCAGGTACAACTTGAGCAAACTTTGTCTCCCAAATCTCAACTTGTTTGCACTGCACTGACCCAATCCCTAATAGTTTGATGTGTTTGTAAAGCACATAGATGTGATGAAAAGTGCATGCATTGGAGGGTACAGAGAAGAATGATTGGGTGGGAGTCATGCATTTGTGCAAGTCTACACACTACATACCACACACATGTGAAGGATTGATGCCCAATAACATCAGCACATGGAGTGTAGACCACCCACACACACAACTACTCAGGACTTTCCCGCTCTTTCTCCTTGAATGTTCATTGTCTACATATTTCATAGTTACTGCTCGTGTCCTTGATTGCTCTTTTTCACTGTGCTAGATACCTGCTCTCAGCCTTTGATTCTTTCTCTCATTTCTTAGGTGGTTTAGGTGCTTTGTGTAGACCTCTCTAGCTTGTCAGTTAGAATGTAAGTGTAGCTCTACTAGTTTTGCATATCAATAAGGATGAATCCCTGGGATGCTGATGATGGCAAGAGAGCCAGAGAGAGAGAAAGGTAGAACAGCAGCAACAAAAGGTTGGGAGATGAAAGCTTTGAGAAGTAAGCACAAATGTAGACAGAAAAGATGCAAGGAGAGAGCAGGGAATCCTTAAGCAGCTTCAACAACATCAGCCGCTGACACACAATGGACATGCCAGGAGAGAGAACAGTAATGAAATGATAGCCTATATAGTTTGTCTTGTGAATATATAACACTGATAGGAAGAGGAATAGTGGACAGGCAGAAGACAACAGGAAGCAGAGCAGCAAATTTCCATGTAGAGGGAAAGTTGTAATACTACTTGTATCAAGCAGGGAATAACCACACACCCTAACTAGGCACACACACACACACACATACTTGGTACATGGACTTCGGGTGATAAGGCTGCCTATTTGCTCTTTCATATGATCTACTGACCTGTTGTTCTGGAGTGAAATGTTCTGGAGTGAAATGAGCATATACTGATGAACTAGCTGGTTCTAGCAGTGTCCCACTGGAGCTAGGAAGGTCTTTCACATGCTAAGGGTAACTGTACAAAGACTTACTAGCCATGGTCTCTGCTCAACCTTGACCTCTCGAGCTTAGTCTCCTATGGCCAGACCCTTTACCAAATGCCCATGAATTATTTTTCATTCAGTAAATATTTATTTGAATAATTTGAAAATTAGCACCAATTTTTAAAAAATACCCTCTGCATGGAAGCAAGAGAACTACAGCCATACTCACTGCTGAGGTCTTTTTTCTTGTTATTTTCTAAACTTTGCAGGTATTGTAAACTTCAGTTGAGCTGACTTGTTTTGGGTGTTTTTTTTGTTTTGTTGTGCAGGTTAATATTATTATGTCAAATATATGCACTTGTTTCTTTTAGATCTTCCAACTATTCCACCTTTAAACTTGAAGTTTATGAACTCTTCCACCTTCATACATGGGGGACGTCTATTAGCAGTGGAGTGGAATACGAATCCTACCGCCATGGGGTACATGCTTTCCTGTGAAAATCACACGTGTGAGCGGAAAATGTTCAACTATAGTACGAATGCTGCTGTTCTTACTGCATTCATCAAGACAGAAGTGACCATAATATTAACAGGATTTTTTCGATGTTCTAATACGACCGATAGAGTTGCTGGAGGACAAGCACCTACACTTGAATCCCAAGGTATTTACAACATTAGATGCTTACCATGCAGGAAGGGGGGAAGGAGAAGTTGGGCTACATTTATACGTGAACACCCTTGCATTTATTGTTGGTGTCCCAATGTTTAGTGTTGCTGCTTCACTGCAGGCTGCATGTGGAAAAGTTGTGGACAAGAGCATATGCCAGAAAGAAAAGGTAGACTGGTTTCAGTGAATATTCACAAGCAAAGAGGCCAGCAGTGTATTTAAGTATAAAATGAACAACTGGAATAGTATCTGGTCCAGTTGGTAGGCCTACATTGGACCATGCTGGTCTCTTCACTGTGCTCTTCATAATTGATGATGCACATACATTGGAACTTCCAATTACACAGATGAGTCGAGTGTGTGTTGGAAGCTCACAGATATCTGCTGCTAACTAGCTGTGTCACGAAATTTAAGGCTTTAGTACTTTCAATCTCAGCTCCAAATTGGAAGTAATCTGGTAGGTAATTTTTTGTCATTTAAAAAAAACCCACCAAATAACCATATGTATAAAGTATCAAAATTGGCTTGAAGTTTTTAGTATGCGTCTGATACGCATGTAATTTGTGCTTTGAACAGTGGTTGATGCCAATTGGCATCAATACGATTTAAGTATGGACTAGTCCACTAAAAGAATAACAGTTGGTTTTAAACTTGCAGTATTGCACTTCTTGAAAATGGGACGCTACTTATAAGAATCCATTACTGTCATGCCTAAGTCCTACAGCTCTATGTAACGAGATAAATTAGCTAGCTACTTATTGAAAATTATTCCTGCACAAAATAAATATAATTGGCTTTTTCCTACCTTCTGCTAGCGTTGCGTTATTCACTATCAAGGAGCTTCCTTAAGCTCAGGTGAAACTTGTGCACTCTCTGTACATATTTCTATAGGAGAAGTAGCATCACATAAGTCGATTGTTAGCTAAACATTGCCTCAACATCGAAGATATTCTTTGAGATCGAGAAGCACTACCTCTAACCGACCACTAAAGCGTGGCAAACTAGATTGTATTCATAATCTGGGAGTCAAAACACCACCATGCCTTAGGGCAAATAATAGTTGAAGCTGTTCAAGCTCTATTCCAAGCTTCAGGTGTTTCCCCCCCCCCCCCCCCTCCCCTCTTATACTGAACGAGGCGGTCATTTGAAAATAACTCCACCCCACGTATTATAATAATAATAAAAAATTGAAGACATGTTAATCAGTTTACTATTCCACAAAAGTTGTGTGCTCCGGTGTGTTCATGTTTAAGGGGGGTTGATGGAATTTTTTAATTTTTTTTAATTTTTACTTGTGGTTACAGCTCCGTAGATTCTGCAAACTTCATGGTATGGACTTGATATATAGCTCAAAAGATAGGTCTCTCTCTGTGTGCTCTCTTTTGATACTAAAATATGTTTCATAGGTATAACTATAGGCAAGTTACTAGACCCTAAAGTGGAGGGACCTCAAAAACCTGAATCCCGGCAACCTCCGCCAAAATAACTCCAGATTGCTAAGTGCCAAAAAAATTGTGTTACCTGGTCAAACACGCGGGTGGAAAATTGAGGGCGTTGAAAATCAACGCCCTCAATTTTGCACCCATGTGTTTGACCAGGTAATAAATGTTTAGCACCTAATCAAAAAGGTCATTGCATGCGCTAGAGCTTCCTCTAGCCACTCGTACCATTTTAAATTTTTTGGCTTAGCAATCTGGAGTTATTTTGGCGGAGGTTGCAGGGATTCAAGTTTTTGAGGTCCCTGCACTTTAGGGTCTAGTAACTTGCCTATAGTTATACCTATGACACATATTTTAGTATCAAAAGAGAGCACACAGAGAGACCTATCTTTTGAGATGTATATCAAGTCCATACCATGAAGTTTGCAGAATCTACGGAGCTCTAAAGTTGTAACCACAAGCAAAAAAAAAATTAAAGTAAAAAATACCAAACGGCCCCCTTAATTAAGGGAATTAGTATTTGAAACGTGGTATATGCCAGCATGTCCAGTATGTGGTGGTGTTGGTTGTGTGCAGTTTATTTTATTTAAGGTGCTTGATAATAGGATTTGATGTTGAACACGTGTCAGTTTAAAGGATCACTAGGACCTCAGTTAGGCTAGAGACTAGCCACCTTGTGATTATCTGAACATGTGGAAAAACTTGGGTTTGTTATAATATTCATTAGCTAGACCATGAATTTAATTAAAACACCTCGATGTAAACTGTACATAATTAAAATATCGTGAAATATCTATGCCATCATTGAGGCAAAGCCCCAAAAATCTTGTCTTTATTGAGGTCACAAAGAGTAGCAATTCCCACATTCTCCCTGGACAGCTGCGAAGCACTCTGACATTTCAGCATGTACAATGCTTCTATTTTCTTCTCTCTGGTTCTCTAATGTTTGCCCCTAGCTGCAGCCATACTCAACCCCATTCAGCAGCCCTCTTTTCTGTTTTTTTCCACTCTCTTCCAGATTGGTAATCAAAAAAGGAACGGACACACTCGACAATAGAGTGGACACGTGCCCTTTGCCTGCACATATAATTAGCCTTGCGGATAATCCGAGTTTCCGCATAACTGTGGTCTGGATAATTGGTACATAGAATATGAAGTAAAGTTCGTTTAAGCTTAGCTGAATTACTAGCACAAGGATATTGAACTGACACCTATTCATTCTAGTATCTGTGAAATAAAATTTTCATTCGCTTTTTCATTTATTCTGTTTATTTTTATTTCTCTATTATTGTTGCTGTTTTGTTTATTTATTATTATTAGCAACAAATGAAACAGTTAACAATTAATTATTATAATAAAAATAAATAATTAATAAAATGATATAATAATAACAACGACAATAATAATAATAACAACAACGACAAACAACGACAAAGAAATAAAATTAATTGTCCAGAAATCATCAGTAAATACATAATAAATCATGACAAAAAGAAAGTCATTATTATTAAATACAAACAAAAAATAATAAAAAATAACATTACACACAAAAAATGACAAGAATCATCCCCAACTGTCCAAGAAATCCAAGAACAGAGATAGCGTTCCCTCTCTGTATGGCCACAGAGAGGCTCTGTAGTAATAAGCCTGGGCTTTCACTTCTCTCATCCTTGGTGGAGTTGTAGTAGGTAAGCCTGGGCTTTCAACTCTCCCATCCTTGGTGGGTAAGCCTGGGCTCTCACCTCTCCCATCCTTGGTGGGGTTGTAGTAGGTAAGCCTGGGCTCTCACCTCTCTCATCCTTGGTGGGGTTGTACTAGGTAAGCCTGGGCTCTCACCTCTCCCATCCTTGGTGGATTGTCTGGGCTCTCACCTCTCCCATCCTTGGTGGTGTTGTACTAGGTAAGCCTGGGCTCTCACCTCTCCCATCCTTGGTGGAGTTGTACTAGGTAAGCCTGGGCTCTCACCTCTCCCATCCTTGGTGGAGTTGTACTAGGTAAGCCTGGGCTCTCACCTCTCCCATCCTTGGTGGGGTTGTAGTAGTAGGTAAGCCTGGGCTCTCACCTCTCCCATCCTTGGTGGGGTTGTGGTAGGTAAGCCTAGGCTCTCACCTCTCTCATCCTTGGTCGGGTTGTACTAGGTAAGCCTGGGCTCTCACCTCTCCCATCCTTGGTGGGGTTGTAGTAGGTAAGCCTGGGCTCTCACCTCTCTCATCCTTGGTCGGGTTGTACTATGTAAGCCTGGGCTTTCACCTCTCCCATCCTTGGTGGTGTTGTAGTAGGTAAGCCTGGGCTCTCACCTCTCCCATCCTTGGTGGGGTTGTGGTAGGTAAGCCTGGGCTCTCACCTCTCTCATCCTTGGTGGGGTTGTAGTAGGTAAGCCTGGGCTCTCACCTCTCTCATCCTTGGTCGGGTTGTACTAGGTAAGCCTGGGCTCTCACCTTTCCCATCCTTGGTGGTATTGTAGTAGGTAAGCCTGGGCTTTCACCTCTCTCATCCTTGGTGGGGTTGTAGTAGGTAAGCCTGGGCTCTCACCTCTCTCATCCTTGGTGGGGTTGTAGTAGGTAAGCCTGGGCTCTCACCTCTCTCATCGTTGCTGGAGTTGTACTAGGTAAGCCTGGGCTCTCACCTCTCTCATCCTTGGTGGGGTTGTAGTAGGTAAGCCTGGGCTCTCACCTCTCTCATCCTAGATGGTGTTGTAGTAGGTAAGCCTGGGCTCTCACCTCTCCCATCCTTGGTGGGGTTGTAGTAGGTAAGCCTGAGCTCTCACCTCTCTCATCCTTGGTGGGGTTGTAGTAGGTAAGCCTGGGCTTTCACCTCTCTCATCCTTGGTGGTGTTGTAGTAGGTAAGCCTGGGCTCTCACCTCTCCCATCCTAGATGGTGTTGTAGTAAGTAGGCCTGGGCTCTCACCTCTCCCATCCTTGGTGGTGTTGTAGTAGGTAAGCCTGAGCTCTCACCTCTACCATCCTTGGTGGAGTTGTAGTAGGTAAGCCTGGGCTCTCACCTCTCCCATCCTAGATGGTGTTGTAGTAGGTAGGCCTGGGCTCTCACCTCTCCCATCCTTGGTGGTGTTGTAGTAGGTAAGCCTGAGCTCTCACCTCTACCATCCTTGGTGGTGTTGTAGTAGGTAAGCCTGGGCTCTCACCTCTCCCATCCTAGATGGTGTTGTAGTAGGTAGGCCTGGGCTCTCACCTCTCCCATCCTTGGTGGTGTTGTAGTAGGTAAGCCTGAGCTCTCACCTCTACCATCCTTGGTGTGGTTGTAGTATAAGCCTGGGCTCTCACCTCTCTCATCCTTGGTGGGGTTGTAGTTGGGCTCTCACCTCTCTCACACTTCAGCAACTATATTATTGTTGTAGGAGTGCAGGGCAAGGTGCAGCCTTGCTAGTGAACAGATCTCACTGTGTGAGTTCTGGGATAGTTTTTGGTTACTAAGTTGCACACTTTTGGGGGATACATCAGTATCAACCACAACTTGAAACTTCTTATGCACAAAAGGCCATTACCTGTTTTCTGTTTACAGCCTTGCTAGTGAACAGATCTCACTCTGTGAGTTCTGGGATAGTTTTTGGTTACTAAGTTGCGCTCTTTGGGGGGATACATCAGTATCAACCAGAACTTGAAACTTCTTAAGCAAAATTGGCCATTACCTGTTTTCTGTTTAACAACATCAAGGTTTGTGTGTGTTGCCAAAACAATGGCGACCTTTTTAAACACTGGCCAACCCGGGCTGGTGGTGAATGCCAACACAACTTGTTTTCTCCTCTTCATGAAGAGAAGATTTCAACATGTGCAGTCTACATGCAGTACATAGTTTGGGCATACAGAGGTGTCAAACATTCTGACACTCCTACTTTATGACTTACCAATTCCCTTGATCTCTTCACACCCTTGATCACTTTGCACCCTCGAATAGCTCGCTCCCAAGCTCCAGTCTTCTGTGAAATAGCTTATGCCTTCGAATTGGTTGTGCATTGATGATTAATACCCAACAAAGTGTGCACATGCTATTGGGTCTGAGTGAGGACGTGCGTGCCCTTTTCACTCTACAGGTGCTCAGTGAAATAGACCACACCTCAATCGCCTCCCCTCATAGAGTAAGGCTGATTCTAGCTGTTGACTAAATAGTTGGCACGTGGACTAGTCTAAGAAGTATGGTCTATTGCAGTGAAATTAGAAACTTAAATCTCTCGACTACTACTAGGTATGGAATGTTTCCAGAGTGATCTCTTGTTGGGTGGCCATGCATAGGGTTTCTTCTTAATGCAGCTCAACTACTGCCATCAGTCCTCAAACTCCTGCACACAAAATAGAGCACACCTAATATAAAATTAAATGTTTGGGTATGGAGCCTTACGTGCTTTTCTGGATTGGCAGAGAGCAGCCCCACACAAATAGTGGCTGATGTGCCTGCATGCTTTCTGTGAGCATTCTACGAGCTACACAACAACATGTCCCACAGGTGCCAGCTGGAATGGTAGATACAGCTATAGTGATCTATCCTTTGGGAAGAAAACTTTGCATGCCTTATGATATCTGTAATGACATTTGAACACACTTTGTCAATGACATTATTTGGCTCTAGGTAGTAGCTCAAAGTTGTGGTAATGTTTGTGGTTTGGGCAGTTGTAGGTGGCAGCCACACATGCTGAGCTAGCGCTGGTGTACCACTCTAAATTTGGTTTCTCCAACACTGATGTGCCCATACATAGACATCACCACGCCTTCAGACCGGTCACCATACCAAGGCAGGCACAGGGGTGTAACACCCCATAAACTACTACACATGTCCCTGGAGGACACCTAGTCTATATCCACCTAGCCCAAATCCAACCTTTCTACCAGTACCAAGTCAGCTGCTGTATAAGTGCTGCAGCTAGCAGGTTGAGCCTATGACCAGACTAACAGAAATGTTTGAGGTTCTTTAATAGGAACTGCGATTAGTATTTACTTCTATCCAATCTACCTGCGATTACTATTGGAAGTGCAGTTACAATTAGAAAGGTGCTGTTACTTGATTAGTTGTGAAGGAGTTCAAGTACCTGTTTGGAGGACTTCTAATTGTTTGTGTGGCTGTGGCTCAATGTTGAGTTACTCACCAGAAAAGCAGAAGAGTTCAAATCCCTCTAGAACCCAGAATCTCCCCCTCACTCCGTTTTCTTCAGTTCTCAACTTTATAGTCTAATGAGCAACTATTTGGGCATGTCTTTTTGTCTTATTGCTATTTGCCTCCATGTTATAATTGGAGAGGTCAGGTTCTTAATAGAGGAAATATGGTATGTGGGGTCAAAGTGAAGCACTGACATGGCACCTGTAAGCTGGGCTCCAATATTGTTACTTGTCAGCTGAGCTCCCTGCAGACCTGGGCCTGGGTATTAACAATCTGGGCTCCTATAGCATCAAGGCAGGAGGAATAGGGTCAAGGTTCTGTTGAATTTGTATATGAATTTTTTTATTTATAAAGGCATAACTCAGGTGTCCCGAGTAGCTGGCAACAAAAAGCAGAGTAATCTAGTAGTTCATCACTGGCATGGCTGCTCCTGTAGTTACCCTAACCCTTTCCTCAGCCCTACTGCAATAGGTCACTATGAGATGTGGCAGCAGTCTCTGACAAGAAGGCTTGCATCCATGCAAGTTGTGTTATTCACAAGAAGAGTGGATTAGCAAACCAAATCCACTACTAATACAATATATCATAGTGCACATACTATTAACTTCATGAACTGCCCAGCCAAGTGCCTACTTGAGGGCATGCTCAATTATTTCAGCATGCAGTGCAGGCGCATAATAGCTGAACTTGCTAAGAGTTTGTGCTGCACGAGCTCTTTAAGTATTGTACATAGTTGTTATGTACTTCAGGATGGACAGACTTGCTACCAAGCAGAGGAAAACTTGCAAATGTGTAAATTTCAAATTATTTACAGAAAATTTTTACGGTGTAAAAATTAAAATTTCTAAAAATATCTACCTTGTGATTGGTATAGGGTGTGGCCTCGGGAGAGAGAGATAGAGATTGAACAGAGATCATGGCTAGTAACTCCTTTTTACAGTTACTTTCAACCTATATAAGGCCTACTAGCAGAACCTGCTAGTTCATCAGCATATGTGAACAACCGGCAAGATTACTCGGTAAGCCTTGTTGAAGGGCAATATGGCAGCCATTTCTCAGTACTCAAGGGAGCTAGAGATCATGCATCCACGCGCATGCATAATTTGGTAGTGTGGTTACATATTTTTGGTTTGCAAATTTTATACTTTCATAATTTATTCTGAGGTTTGTTTTTGCTTTGATGTGAATATTACAACCTTCAAAACTCTGTCTGCATAATATACAGTGAAATTACATTACAAACTGTTACAGGAGAAATTTCTGTTATTTTATTTAGAAAAACAAGATGATCCGGAAGTCCTGCAACTCCATGAACAAGGTCAGAATTTTTCTAGAGCTACTATTGTTTTTACATTGTTAAATGTAACAAGTGCTGTAGAGTGTATACCTGAAGCAATGAAGTAGTTGGCTTCAAACTGTTTTTACATCATTCTCCAAACCTTTCATGTTTTTATTTTATTTTTTTATATTTTTTACGGCCATTGTAAATGTTGCCTAGTGTGCATGAACAAGTTGACCAAAATTGGAGGTCTTTCTACATGAGGTCTTTCTTGAGGTCTTTCTACATAATAAATTTTTTCATGGGAACTATTTTGGCTTCAGTGCCAAAATTGATTAGGGGGGTTGAGTTTTGTTGTTTTTTGGGTGGTTATGGTTTGACTGTTATTTTGGGTGGGTTTTGGTTGTTCGGGGGGGTAGGGTTTTTTTTGCTTCAGATGGTCATGTATCTCGTACCATTCTGAAGGTTAAGCCGCCAACTAGGTGAGCTGCATAGCCTGCTTACTTTTGGTATATTATTGGCCAAGTTCCGGGTGTAGGAGGCAAAAAGGTTCCGGTTCCATACCCGTTCCAATGCTAATGTTACGATGTCGGTGAGCAATTTGAAGCGCATATCAACGCATAATGCAAAACAAACGCCGTTTACGATTTTAATCTTGCACCTTTTTTTAATATAAACGCGTGGGCACGTGCCCCAGTTGTTTACTGCAAAGCTATCTCTAGCGAGTGTTTTTTTGTTCCAATTTGTTCCCTTCTTCCCAGATGTCATTTTGCCCAACAAGAAGTTTATTGCTGACTGAAGTAAGTATTAGATATTTATCTTCTTAACTTTTTAGCCTGTGCCCACTAGTGTCCGTTCTTCAGGTCTAGCTCTCAACTTAGCTTTGCCTTCTAGTTCATTGCTACTGTGTAGCTAAGATGAGTTAGACTAAGCTTTCTATATAGTTTTGTAGAGGTTAAGTTTCCTAAGCATAGTGTTAGGCAAAGCCTGGGCTTGTAAAACAAGCCCCTTTTTAAGGCCCTCACAGAACCTCTAATAACTAGCAAGACTTGCCTTAGAAAACTTAACCTGTAGAAATCCCTAGCTAAGCTAACAAGCCATGTCTAATTATAGGAATCACATCAACCATGTATAGACCAAGAGCTGTATATATTTACGGATGGCCTAACGGAGAACTCTGTGTCAGTGGTGCCCCTAAGTACAGTGGAGGATGGTCGTGTGTTTGGTGATAGTTGTACTGTAAGAATGAAAAAGTTTTGTCAGGAGTGTAACATTTCGGTAATGCATTACGTAGTGGATGTCTCTGTTGTACATGCAACAGAACCTCAGACTACTATGGTTTAGTTACGCATACTAGTCTACATCTCCCCTACATTTGCTGGTTCCTTACCTCTTCATGAATTTGAGCTTGGTGTTTGGATTCAATCCAGCAAACATAACTATTTATGCTCACAAAATAGCAAAGACATGGAAAATGTTTATAGTGTTAGTGTTGTAACTGACTGTCATATTTTATTATATGAAGATGTCTTTTAATAAACTACTACAAGGCAAGTTCATCTGTTTCAGACAAAAATGTTCAAATGTCAGAGAAATAGTGACACACTGAGACACACCACACTTGGTTATAGCTTTCAACCATGCTTCACACCAAAAATGTGTCCTGCCAATTGGGTAGTCCTGGTAGTGAAAGCCAATATGGTACAGTGTTTATTGTCATTAAAGTTCACTGATGGTAATTATGCATGCTCAATTATTATTGTAACCTTACTACCAGTGAACAAAAATCTTAGCAAATTTGTGTTATGCAAGAACTACCAGTGCATAAATACAACAACATTCAATAGCCAGTTGCTACTCCCTGTAGTTCAATAATCCTTGGAGAATTGAGTGCAGTCTATGGATCTCGAGTTTGACCAGTCCATTTAATATTCTCTATTCACTCCAACCTTTTCATCAGTAAAGGTAGGGAAGGGAAGATATATTATTGTAATATTACCTTGCCTTTAACCCTTAGAACCCTATGCTCCCTAACATGGGCATGCCACCCCCCCATGGTCCTGGAGCAACAAAAATTTCCCAGTTGATTATATTTATTGATAATGCAAACAAAAACAAAAAAAAACAAAAAAAAAGGAAATCCCCGGCCGAAATATCGGCCGCTCGGGTATATATGCCTCTACATATCGGCCGAAAAACCGGCCGCTAGGGTTCTAAGAGTTAAGATTTGGAAACAAAATGTTTCACTGACTCAAGCTAAGCTTGCTAAGAAGTAAGCTAAGCAGTCAAAAGGCTGTCTCGTAAAAAGTCTTAGCCTACCAAATGTGTCACTGACTCAAACTAAGGAGTAAGATAGCAGTAAACAGATTATCTATGTCTTAAAATGTCTAAGCCTATGTTAAGCTGGTCCTTCAAGGCCCCTAGCCACAGTACAGGCAACGCTATGCTCTTGAGCTTACCTTTCAAATTTAGAACAAGCTCATCATTCAAGCTAAGCCAAACCAGTTTAATAACTGTAAGCTTAAACCAGGTTAGCTAAACTAAGCTTAGCAAACTTTAGAAATGACAGACAGCTTACCTTGTTCCGTAAGTGTGACAAGCTAATAGTAGAGCTACCTGGAAGGTCTATTCTAGAGCGGTCCTGCAGAGCAGAATGGTGCGCAGTGAAATACTGTAGCCCCTTATTTGGTCTGTACCAGACGCTGGAGCTAGTTGACTGTCATTTCATCGGTCAGTTTCTTCTGCTCCTCTATTTCTTCGAGGCTGGCATTAATATCGAGGGACTTTTTCTCTGAAGAACGACATTAGGAACGGTACAAGAAGCGAGAGACTTGCCAAATGACAAACGAACTAGAAGCTGCTGGAGCATGAAGGCACACGAGGTTCGCGCAAACGAGGACGAGGATATTGAACCGCGAATGATTTGAAATGTGAAAAAAAGATTCTTTGCCGTTGGAATGGGGTCTTTATTAAACAGCGTTGGAACGACGTTGCAACGATTTGCTCAGAAATGCCAATGGAATATTAATGAAAAGGAACTGCAATTTTTTTGGTCTCCAACTGTAGTAAAATGGATACCTGAACTACCAATGAACTCTAGCTGTAACCAGTGGCATGATACTATAGACCATGACTCTGTAGCTGGCTGTACCAAATGACTCTCGCCAGGGTTGATCCATGCTTGATGCTGTAGCTGGCTGTACCTGTATGACTCTGGCCAGGGTTGTTCCATGCTTGATGCTGTTGCTGGCTGTACCTGTATGACTCTGGCCAGGGTTGTTCCATGCTTGATGCTGCATCTGGCTGTACCTGTATGACTCTGGCCGACTCTGGCCAGGGTTGTTCCATGCTTGATGCTGCACCTGTATGACTCTGGCCAATCTAGACAATCATACATCATAGATAGTCTTCATCCTTACTTTGGCTGCACTCTTCTTGTCTGGTACACTTCAGAGATCTTCGAGATCTTCTTTCAACTTACTAGCATACTCCAGCAGGTTATTATCAGTGTGTTGCTCACCTTTCTATTCCTCTGCTGCGATATTGAGTGAACTTCTCATGGCTCTCCTGAACAACAGCTGAAATGGGGTGTATCCTGTGGCAACATGCGGTGTCTCACGATAGGCCAGCAACAGCTCAGTTAAGCGAACGTCTTATTCCGAGAAATACTTTGGTGCCTTTTTCAGCATGCTCTTTATAGCGTTCCTTTGAACTTCTCAACCATCTCATATCTGAGGGTGGTAGGATAAGGTTCTGATGTGGAATGCCCCAGCTATTAGTAGAATTGTTCCATCATGCATGCTCAAAAGTGCTGTAAAGGTACCCTTGCCTTCTACCTGATATCTGGGTGCCCAGGAGGGAGAAATTCCAACCTACAAGACAGCCAAAATGCTGCAAATGGGTCCAAAATGAGCTACTTCTTGTGTTACAAAAACACAAATCAAGAAAATGGTTGTCTTAAGCACACAAAGTTTTGTCTAGATCGGCCCATGATGTTTCTATACCCGACACTGCCCAGACAAAAGAGAATAATTGATAACAGATTGTATACTGTTGTTTAAGCTAGGATGCCACAGCAGCTAATAGCAGGTGTACCCGGCGCTTCCCAGGGACAGGAGGAGGGAGGGAAGAATTGAAGCAGTATTAATTATAGTTGCATTCCAAAATTCAAAATCCTACCTAATTAAAGGTACCTGACGGCTCCCCATGAAGCAGGCTAAAGGAGATCTTTAATGGGGAATGGAGGAAATCGCTAATTTTATATTGTCATTTTTGCCACCTTGTAAGTAAAATATACCTAACTGGATTTTGCATTGTGAAATCTACCATGACAATACTTGCAACACTGTGTGTGTAATACTCGGGTACTCCTATATACCAGTGTGCTAATAATACATAGTGCCTGCTAAAGAAGCTTCTTTAATTTAAAATAATGGAAGTCTCTCCCCAGTGGTTTTGTCAGGTCTAATTATTCTTATTTAACACTCCATCTCTTTGCAGAAACCACTATAATTGGACTCGCTGTAGGCCTGGCAGTAGCCATTATCCTGCTGGTGGTGACCGGCATTGGATGTTTAATTTATTATGTGGTAAGTGGTGTGTGTGTGTGTGTGTGCATGCACTATCATTGAACTCTCGTGTTACTTCATATGCTACATGCACTGCATAGAGGGCATATAAACTTCCTCTACTGTAGCAACTAGTATTGTTAATGTAAGGACTACTATTATTACAATGGATGGGTTTTGCCCCACCATTCTTTACACCCAATATTATATTATATATAAAGTTCATTGCATGAGCACAAGACCCAACATCCTTATAGAGGGTGCTTTCAAGGAGTTTAATATTCAAAGTCTTCATGGCTACCATCCAATCCATAAATAGGCACGACAAGGAGTAATAGGGCATGCTGTGGCTTGCACTGCACAGTCCACGAACATCCCCTCCCTCCTCCCCCAGAATGTCACTCTTCTGAAAGTATGAAAGCTCCAGAGAAAGTGCTGTCTGGAGTGAGTGGAGAAAGCTTGGCAGGCAGTCACCACTGAAGTGATAATGAAATACTTCAAAACTTGCAGCATTTTAGTTGAGGCAGATGGTCACAGGATTTGAGCCCGGGCAAGTGGCAGTCAGTGCTGCAGGAAATATCACCAGCAAGACAGCCAAACTCCACAGAAAAGATGAGAGAGACTGAGGATGATGATCCCATGATAAGCAATGGAACTGACTACAAAGAAGATGAAGCTAGAATAGCGGACGAAGGCTAGATCAGGAACACTGATAATTATCACCTGTTCTCGATGTCATGCAACTATTATGCACATGTCTATTAGTAATACATTCTTAACTTGAATGAATGTGTTATAGCCAGGCCTCAGTAAAGTCATCCTTTCTTATATAACCAACACGTAGTTACATATAACAACACCACATTTAATACACACCCCAAGTAGTTCTGTGGAACCTCCTGCCCTGTTCCTGGGCACTCTTGTACACATTTGAGTTACCTCGGCCAATTAGCACATATTAGTGCATACTTATTTGATGGGCACAGACTGCACTGTCATATCATACCTCATTGTATCGGTGCCCACAACCTGCATTTGCAAAATTTATTTATTTAATATTTTGCCAATAGGATCAGCTTGAAAGAGAGAAGCTTTTTTCAACTTGATCTTAGTCTAAGGTCTTAGAAACAAAGGGGTGTGGCAGGCCTAGAACAAAGCTGATGATGTAGCAGCGCCTCATACTGCATGTGAGGGTGTGTGATGAGGCACCTTCACATGGACATTGAAGGACCAGTGACATAGCAGTTCCCTGCATATGGAAGGGCATGACAACACCGTGGTTTTTAATTTTACTAGTACACCCACCCTGAGTGTTGTCAAGCTGGTGCAGGATAAGTGACAGTGAACAGTGTACTCTGCCATTCTTGTCCATGGCCAGGATCTGCCTGATCGCCACACAGCAGTGGCAGTTTAGTGCCTGTTGACGTCCTTCATGTCTTGAAGCATTTGTTTGATGGCTTGTAGGCACAGTGGTGTACCATGGGCACCTCGACACACTGAGGAAGCAGCATCCTCCCAAAGTTATATGAGTCTGGCCAGGGTTGTTCCATGCCTGACGCTGTAGCTGGCTGTACCTGTATGGCTCTGGCCAGGGTTGTTCCATGCTTGATGCTGCAGCTGGCAGTACCTGTATGACTCTGGCCAGGGTTGTTCCATGCTTGATGCTATAGCTGGCTGTACCTGTATGACTCTGGCCAGGGTTGTTCCATGCTTGATGCTGTAAATGGGCAGATCCAAGCAGTGGGTTCCAGGAGCACCTGGAAAATGCTGTGCACTGTTTGGCCTTCCTGGAGCAGTCTGGCTGCAGTGCCACTTGAAGCAGAAGCCAGCACAATCCTGTCCCTGGACTGGATCTTGGCCAACATTAGGTTGATCAAATAGATCATGCCTGGGCTACCCTGAACATCCAAGAACATGATGTCTGCAAAGAGACACCATTTGCACTACTTTAAAACAATGTCGCCTCTTTGTGGAATTCTTGCCTCCTCTTTGGTTGTCATTGGCGTCCTCTCACTACTACCAGCTTCATTAAGTGGGTGTGGACTTGGTGCTGGTCCTCGGCAAGTTTCTCCTGGACCTGCTTGTCGTTGATTATCTCTTGACAGTAGTCCGATGCCAGTTGTCCTAGCACCTCCCCCCCCCTTATGCTCCCCCCCCCCCCCCCTTATGCTGGGTAACATACCGCCTCCAGTGAACAGGAGCCTGTCACGATCACTTTCACGATCACTTTATGCTCGGGTCTGGTTGTAGGCAGCTTAGTTGTAGCTGGCCTCCCAATCAATCTGCCACACATAGCCCTGTGCACCAATAGCAGGCCTGTTCACACACGGCAAGAGACAAGGAAGCCTTCTTTATTACTTGAGGACTCCCTATATATTAGGTAACCACAGTTGATATGTGGGCTAGCCTAGCAACAATAAAGTAAACAACACACTTGGATTTTTCTTCTTTCTAGCTTATCATTTCCTGCCTTCAGTTCTACCCCATATTATTATACTCACTTTACTCACTTTCTTTATCATCATCATCATCATTATTATTATTATTATTATTATTATTATTATTATTATTATTATTATTATTATATATTATTATTATTATTATTATTATTTATTTTTAAGCTAATTTGAAGCTAATAAAGTTTTCCACTGTAAACTTTAAACTTCACCATTATTGTTGTAGGAGTGCAGGGCAAGGTGTAACTGTGTGAGTTCTGGGATAGTTTTTGGTTACTAAGTTGCCCTCATTTTGGGTCGGTATCAACTAGCAAATGTGTCTATTACCTGTTTACTGTCCAACATCAAGGTTTGTGTGTGTCGCCAAAACAATGGTGCCCTTTGCAAACACTGGCCAGCCCGGGCTTGTGGTGAATGCCAACACAACTTGTTTTCTTCTCTTCATGAAGAGAAGATTTCAACATATGCAGTCTACTTGCAGTAATAGTTTGGGCATACAGAGGTGACAAACATTCTGACACTCCTACTCCAAATTCCCTTGATCTCTTCACACATTTGATCTTTGCACCCTCGAATATCTCACTCCCAAGCTCCAGTCTTCTGTGAAATAGCTTACGCCTTTGAATTGTTTGTGCATTAATCCTTACCCTACAGTGCTCAGTGAAATAGGCCATGCCTTAATCTCCTGCCCTCGTATGGTACGGCTGGTTCTAGCTGTTGAATGAATAGTTGGCACGTGGACTATTCTAGGAAGTATGGTCTATTGCAGTGAAATTAGAAACTTAAATCTCTCGACTACTACTAGGTATGGGATATTTCCAGAGTGATCTCTTGTTGGGTGGCCATGCAGCTCAACTACTGCCATCAGTCCTCAAACTCCTGCACACAAAATAGAGCACACCTAATATAAAATTAAAGGTTTGGAGTTGGAGCCTTACGTGCTTTTCTGGATTGGCAGAGACCAGTCCCACACAAATAGTGGTTGATGTGCCTGCATGCTTTCTGTGAGCATTCCAAGAGCTTCACAACAACATGTCCCACAGGTGCCAGCTGGAATGGTAAATACATCTATAGTGATCTATCCTTTTGGAAGAAAACTTTGCATGCCTTGTGATATCTTTATTGACATTTGAACAGACTTTGTCAATAACATTATGGCTCTAGTTAGTAGCTCAAAGTTGTGGTAATATTTATGATTTGGGCAGTTGTAGGTGGCAGCCACACATGCTGAGCTAGCGCTGCTGTTGCACTCTACATTCAATGGTTTCTCCAGCACTGATGTGCTTATACACATACATAGACATCACCATGCCTTCAGACTGGTCACCATACCAAGGCTGCAGCTGCCAGGCACAGGGGTGTTAATACACACCTCATAAACTACTACACATGTCCCTGGAGGACACCTAGTCTATATCCACCTAGCCCAAATCCAACCTTTCTACCAGTACCAAGTCAGCTGCTGTATAAGTGCTACAGCTAGCAAGTAGATCAAGTTATGCCAATGACCTGACTAACAGAAATGTTTGAGATCCTTTAATAGGAACTGCGATTAGTATTTACTTCCATCCAATCTACCTGCAATTACTATTCGAAGGGCAGTTACAATTAGAAAGGCGCGGTTACTACTGATTAGTTGAAGGAGTTCAAGTTCCTGTTTGGAGGACTTCTAATCGTTTGTGTGCCCGTGGCTCAATTTTGAGTTACTCACCCAAAAAGCAGAAATCAAAAGTTCATGCCCTCTACAACCCAGAATCCTCCACCCACCCACCTCCGTTATCTTCAGTTCTCAACTTTATATGTCTAATAGTATGGGCGTATCTTCGTGTCCTATTGCTATTTGCCTCTGTGTTATAATTGGAGGGGTCAGGTTGATAATAGAGGAAATACATGTGGGGTCAAAGTGAAGCACTGACATGGCACCTGTAAGCTGGGCTCCAATATTACTGGCTGTAGTCACTTATTGATCTCCCTGCAGACCTGGGCCTGGGTATTAACAACCTGGCCTATAGCATCAAGACAGGAGGAATAGGGTCAAGTTTCTGTTGAATTCGTAAAAAAACTATAGTCTTTGTATAATGACTTTAGGTGTCCCGAGAAGTTGGCAACAAGAAAGCAGATTAATCTAGTAGTTCCTCACTGGCATGGCTGCTCCTGTAGTTACCCTAATCCTTCCTCAGCCTCATTGCAATAGGTCACTACGAGATGTGGCAGCTGCATCCATTCAAGTTGTGTTTTCACAAGGAGAGTTGATTAGCAAACCAAATCCACTAATAATATATCATAGTGCACATACTATTAACTTCATGAACTACCCAACCAAGTGCCTACTTGCGGACACGCTCATTAATTTCAGTATACCTTGCAGGCGAATAACAGCTGAACTTGCTAAGAGTTTGTGCTGCACGAGCTATTTAAGTATTGTAGTTGTTATGTACTTCAGGATGGACAGGCTTGCTACCGAGCAGAGGGAAACTTTCAAATGGTGCTTATTTACAAAAACATTTTTTGGTTTAAAAATTAAAATTTCTAAAAAATATCTACCTAGTGATTGGTATAGGGTGTGGTCTTGGGTGACTAAGCTAGAGAGGTACAGATTGAACAGCGACCATGGCTAGTAAGTAATTTTTACAGTTATACTTTCAACCGGTGTAAGACCTTGCTAGGCCCAGTAGGCTGCTATCAGAACCTGCTAGTTCTTCAACATACAACAACTGGAAAGATTACTCAGTAAGCCCTTGTTGAAGGGCAATATGGCAGCCATTTCTCACTACTTGAAGGATCTAGAGGTCATGCACCCACGCGCATGCATAATTAGGTAGTGTGGTTATATATTTTTGTTTGAAAATGTTATTCTTTCATAATTTATTCTGAAGTTTGTTTTTAATTTGATGTGAATATTACAACCTTCAAAACTCTGTCTACATGATATACAATGAAATTACATTACAAACTCTTACAGGAGAAATTTCTGTTATTTTATATAGAACATCAAGAGGATCCCGAAGCCCTGCGGCTGCATGAACAAGGTTAGAATTTTGCTAGAGCTACTGTTGTTTAATGAACTAGTTGGCTTCAAACTGTTTTTACATCATTCTCCAAACCTTTCATGTTTTTAGTTTCTTTTTATTTTATTTTATGGCCAGTGTAAATGTTGCCTAGTGTGCATGACATTTGACCAAAATTGGAAGTCTTTCTACATAATAAAAAATTTCATGGGAACTGTTTTAGTTTCAGTGCCAGAATTGATTAGGGGGTTGGGTTTTTTTTTTTTTTGGGCTGTTCGGTGTTCGGTTTGACTTATTTTTGTTGTTCATCTTTTTTTGTGGTTTTATTTTGGTTGGGGATTGGGGGGGGGGGGGGGCCCTATTGTTTTGATTCAGATGATCATCTATCTCGTACCATTCTGATGGTTAAGGTGAACAGCATAGCCTACGTCTACTTCCTTGTGGCATATTATTGGTCAAGTCCTGGGTGTAGCAGACAAAAAAGTTCCGTTTCCGTTCCCGTTCCAATGCTCATGTTACGATGTCAGAGAGCAATTTGAAATGCAGTATCAACGCATAATGGGGGGGAAATGCAGTTAAATTTACGTTTTTAATCTTGCTCTTATTTTATAAACGCGTGCACACGTGCTCCGGGCGCCCCAGTTGTTTACAACAAAGCTATCTCTAGCAAGTGTTTTTTTGTTCCAATTTGTTTCCTTCTTCCCAGATATCATTTTTACCATCAAGAAGTTTAGTGCTGACTGAAATAAGTATCCTCTTCCTAACCTTTTAGCCTGTGCCCACTAGTGTCTGATCTCCAGGTCTAGCTCTCAACTTAGCTCTGCCTTCTAGTTCATTGCTACACTGTGTAGCTAAGATGAGTTAGACTAAGCTTGCTATATTTTTTAGAGGTTAAGTTTCCTAAGCATAGTGCTAGGCAAAGCCTGGGCTTGTAAAACAATCCCCTTTTTAAAGCTCTCACAGAATCCCTAGTAGCTAGCAAGCCTTGCCTTATATAGACTTCAAAGAGTAGCTTAGCAAGCCTTTTCTTAGAAAGGTGGAAGATTTTTCATAGCATGACTTGCCTTAGAAAACTTAACCTCTAGAAACCCCTAGCTAAGCTAACAAGCCACGTCTAATTATATGGATTATTAGGTCTCACATCAACCATGTATACACCAAGAGCTGATACATTTACGCTTTGCCCAACAGAGAACTCTGTGTCAGTGGTGCCCCTAAGTATGATGGAGGATGGTCATGTGTTTGGTGATAGGTGTACTGTAGGAATGAAAAAGTTCTGTCAGGAGTGTAAAATTTCGGCAAAGCATTACATAGTGGATGTCTCTGTTGTACATGCAACAGGACCTCAGACTACTATGGTTTAGTCACACATACTAGTCTACATCTCCCCTACATTTGCTGGTTCCAACTACTTACCTCTTCATGAATTTAAGCTTGGTGTTTGGAGTCGATCCAGCAAACACAACTATTTATGCTCGCAAAATAGCAATGACATGGAAAATGTTTATAGTGTTAGTTTTGTAACTGACTGTCATCTTTTATTATATGAAGATGTCTTTTAATAAAATTCAACTTCTTCACACAAAAATGTTCAAATGTCAGAGAAATAGTGACACACTGAGACACACCACACTTGGTTATAGCTTTCAACCATGCTTCACACCAAAAATGTGTCCTGCCAATTGGGTAGTCTTGGTAGTGAACGCCAACATGATATGGAGTTAATTGTTCACTGGTGATAGTTATCCATGCCCAATGATTATAGTAGCCTTCTACAGTGAACAAAAATCCTAGAAATTTTGTATTTATGCATAAACTAGCAGTGAATAAGTACAACAACATTCAAGCCAGTTGCTGCTCCCTGGGAAGAATTGAGTGCAGTCTATGGATCTCGAGTTTGACTGCATTCATCAGTCCACTCTACGCCACAAGTCACCTCCCCAAGAAAATGCCAGATTCACTCCAATCTTTCCATCAGTAAAGACAGGGAAGGGAAGGGAAGATATATTATTGTAATATTATCTTGCCTTTAAGATTTGGAAATCAAATGTTTCACTGAAAGCTAAGCTAGCTAAGAAGTAAGCTAAGCAGTAAAAGTATTAGCTATGTCTTAAAAAGTCTTAGCCCACGTTAAGCTGGTCCTTCACGGCCCCAAACCACAGCAAAGGCAAAGCTATTCTCTCGAGTTTACCCTCAAATTTAAAACAAGCTCATCATTCAAGCTTCCTTAGCTAAGCCAAACCAGCTTATAAACTGTAAGCTTAAACCAGGTTGTTAGCTAAACTAAGCTAAGCAAGCTTGGGAAATGACAGACAGCTTAGCTTGTTCCGTGAGTGTGACAAGCTAATAGAGCTACTGGAAGGTCTATTCTAGAGCGGTCCTGTGCACCGCAGAATGTTGCACAGTGAAATGTTGTAGCCCTCTCTAGCAGACGCTGGAGCTAGTCGACAGTCGTTTCGTCAGTCAGCTTCTTCTGCTCCACTATTTCTTCGATGCTGGCATTAATATCGAGGGCCTTTTTCGCTGAGACATTATGAACAGTACAAGAAGCGAGAGGCTGCCGAACGAAAAACGAACTAGAAGCTGCTGGAACATGAAGGCACATGAGTTTCGCGTGAACGAGGACGAGGATATTGAACCGCGAATGATTTGAAACAGAAAAAATCTTCGCTGTTGGAACAGGTCCTTATTAAACAGCGTTTGAACGACATTGGAATGATTTGCTCAGAAATGCCAACGAAATATTAATGAAGTGGAAATGGAACCTTTTTTTGTCTCCTACTGTAGTAAAGTGGATACCTGAACTACCAATGAACTCGAGCTGTAACCAGTGGCATGATACTATAGGCCATGACTCTGTAGCTGGCTGTACCATATGACTCTGGCCAGGGTTGTTCCATGCTTGATGCTACAGCTGGCTGTACCTGTCATACTCTGGCCAGGGTTGTTCCATGCTTGATGCTGTAACTGGCTGTACCTGTCATACTCTGACCAGGGTTGTTCCATGCTTGATGCTGTAACTGGCTGTACCTGTCATACTCTGGCCAGGGTTGTTCCATGCTTGATGCTGCAAATGGGCTGAACCAAGCAGGTTGCCAGGGGCACCTAGAGAATGCTGTTTGGACTTCCTTGAGGAGTAAGGCTGCAGTGTCACTTGAAGTAGAAGTCAGCACAATTCTGCCCCTGAACTGGATCTTGTTAATCATTAGGTTGATCAAATAGATCATGCCTCGGCTACCCTGAACATCCAAGAACATGATGTCTGCAAAGAGACACCATTTGCATTACTTTAAAACCATGTCGCCTCTTTCTGGAAGTCTTGCCTCCTCTTTGGTTGTCTTTGGCATCCTCTCACTACTACCAGCTTCATTAAGTGGGTGTGGACTTGGTGCTGGTCCTCGGTAAGTTTCTCCTGGACCTGCAAGGCTATTGCTTCTTGTCATTGATTGTCTCTCGCCAGTAGTCCGATGCCAGTTGTCCTAGCCACCTCCCCCCTTATGCTGGGTAACATATGCCTCCAGTGAACAAGAGCCTGTCACGATCACTTTATGCTCGAGGTTTCTCAGGGTCTGTTTGTAGGCAGCTTAGTTGTAGTCGGCCTCCCAATCAATCTACCACACATAGCCCTGTGCACCAATATAGCAGGTCTGTTCACACACGGCAAGAGACAGGGATGCGTTCTTTATCACTTGAGGACTCTATATATTAGGTAACCACAGTTGATATGCTGGCTCCTAGCAACAATAAAGTAAACAACACACTTGGAATACTTTTTTCTTCTTTCTAGCTTGTTATTTCCTGCCTTCAGTTCTACTCGATATTATTATACTCACTTTATATATTATTATTATTATTATTATTATTATTATTATTATTATTATTAGTATTATTATTATTATTATTATTATTATTATTATTATTATTATTATTATTATTATTATTATTATTATTATTATTATTATTATTATTATTATTATTATTATTATTATTATTATTATTATTTTGAAGCTAATAAAGTTTTCCACTGTAAACTTCCCCATTTTGGCAACTATAATTATTATTGTTGTAGGAGTGCAGGGCAAGGTGTAACTGTGTGAGTTCTGGGATAGTTTTGGGTTACTAAGTTGCCCTCATTTTGGGTCGGTATCAACCAGAACTTTAGCAAATGTGTCTATTACCTGTTTACTGTCCAACATCAAGGTTTGTGTGTGTCGCCAAAACAATGGCGCCCTTTGCAAACACTGGCCAGCCCGGGCTGGTGGTGAATGCCAATACAACTTGTTTTCTCCTCTTCACGAAGAGAAGATTTCAACATGTGCAGTCTACATGCAGTACATAGTTTGGGCATACAGAAGTGGCAAACATTCTGACACTCCTACTTTATTACTTACCAAATACCCTTGATCTCTTCACACCCTTGATCACTTTGCACCCTCGAATAGCTCACTCCCAAGCTCCAGTCTTCTGTGCTTACACCTTTGTATTGTTTGTGCATTAATCCTTATTTGATGACCAATTACCCTGCAGTGCTCAGTGAAATAGGCCACGCCTCAATCTCCTGACCTCTTATGGTACGACTGGTTCTAGCTGTTGAATGAATAGTTGGCATGTGCACTATTCTAGGAAGTATGGTCTATTGCAGTGAAATTAGAAACTTAAATCTCTCGACTACTACTAGGTATGGAGTGTTGCCAGAGTGATCTCTTGTTGGGTGGCCATGCACAGAGCTTCTTCTTAATGCAGTTCAACTACTACTACTAGGTATGGGATGTTTCCAGAGTGATCTCTTCTTGGGTGGCCATGCACAGAGTTTCTTCTTAATGCAGCTCAACTACTACTAGGTATGGAATGTTTCCAGAGTGATCTCTTGTTGGGTGGCCATGCACAGGGTTTTTTCTTAATGCAGCTCAACTACTGCCATCAGTCCTCAAACTCCTGCACACAAAATAGAGCACACCTAATATAAAATTAAAGGTTTGAGTTGGACCCTTATGTGCTTTTCTGGATTGGCAGAGATCAGTCCCACACAAATAGTGGTCGATGTGCCTGCATGCTTTCTGTGAGCATTCCACGAGCTGCACAACAACATGTCCCACAGGTGCCAGCTGGAATGGTAGATACAGCTATAGTGATCTATCCTTTGGGAAGAAAACTTTGCATGCCTTATGATATCTGTATTGACATTTGAACAGACTTTGTTATTTGGGCAGTTGTAGGTGGCAGCCATACATGCTGAGCTAGCGCTGCTGTGCCACTCTAAATTTGGTTTCTCCAGCACATAGACATCACCACGCCTTCAGACCGGTCACCTTACCAAGGCTGCAGCTACCAGACACATGGGTGTTAATAACACCTCATAAACTACTACACATGTCCCTGGAGGACACTAGTCTATATCCACCTAGCCCAAATCCAACCTTTCTACCGTACCACGTCAGCTGCTGTATAAGTGCCAGGTGGATCAATTGATGCTGATGACAAGACTAACAGAAATGTTTGAGATTCTTTAATAGGAACTGCGATTAGTATTTACTTCAATCCAATCTATCTGCGATTACTATTCGAAGGGCAGTTACAATTAGAAAGGCGTGGTTACTATTGATTAGTTGTGAAGGAGTTCAAGTACCTGTTTGGAGGACTTCTAATCATTTGTGTGCCCGTGCTCAATGTTGAGTTAAGGCTGATTCACAATATTCTAAATGCTCAGGTGGTGCGATGCGATGCGTCATTTTTAATATATTGTGAACACAAAATTGCATTGCATCGCACAGCTTGAATAGAATTGAGTTCTATTCGAGCGGCATTGTGACATGTGATTGCATCATTCTGGCGTGCGTTTATTTGAGTTATTCGTCATTCTTGTGCTTTATTTTGATTTCTCAGTAAAAGCTGGTTATTTCAAATCTCTCACGGACGACCAAAGGCTTATCAAA
This sequence comes from Cladorhizidae sp. MBARI D1340-BT2, assembly GCA_028752905.1. Classification (NCBI taxonomy): domain Eukaryota; kingdom Metazoa; phylum Porifera; class Demospongiae; order Poecilosclerida; family Cladorhizidae; species Cladorhizidae sp. MBARI D1340-BT2. Next base: position 28,159,695 of record JAQNBH010000015.1, on the reverse strand, counting down.
GCAGTGAGAACTTTCCCTATGGATGAACTCCCCCCTTTCCCATTTCCGTCGACCTCAGCACCATCTGAAGAGAATAACAAGAAGTTAATAATGATTTATCATGAAGAGGTACAGAAGTTAGTAGTCAACACAATTGGGAATGAAGCAGGTGTTGGAGGAGCGTGGCATCAACAGTTTCACCTTGAAGGCTCCTGAAATGAGGATAATTCTCGCTAATCATGAAGATTTCCGAGTGGAGAAGACGCATTTTGCTGGTCGTCATCATCCTGTGCACTTCATCCCCAAATTTCACTGCGAGATGAACCCAATAGAGAGGGTTTGGGGACAGGAGATAGATACACACACATACTTTAGGACTGAGGAATATCATCGAACCAGTTCTTGACTCCGTCACTGTGGACAATATCAGGAAGTATTTTCGGAAAGCACACGACTACGAGTAATATAGAGACACACTGCTGGAAAAATGGTCGAGCAGGCAGTGAAGAAGTACAAATCTCACCGTAGGATATTTATCGAAGATGATGTGTGATGTGTCACATATTTCACCCTGTAAACTTCTTTACTTCCCCCCTCCCCCCCCCCCCAAATCTTGTCTTACATCTTGTTTGTTAGTTATTTTACCAATGAAGTTGTAATAATATATTTTATTCATTTTTTGGTTTTTTGTACATGTACATCAATGATCTGTAAAAAATTAGATCCGTCTTACGCAAGTCTTTCATGTGTTTGAATTTTTGCTATGGAAAAATTCATGAGCAATACCACTGAATTTTAATAGAATTTTTTTTTGAAGTTCTACACTTAGGCATGGACACCATTAGGGCCACAATTCGGGGGCCTGTAACATTTAATTTGTTCCCCCCAAAAGTTGTTCCCCCTTATTGAAAGTTGTTCCAACCCCTTTTATTTTTCAAGGGGTAACTTTTTTCTCAAGTAAAATGTTTCAGGGGAAAGAAAAAGTTCAGACCCATTATGTCATGCAGTGCATACTTGCATGTCCAATATCGATGGCACATTACACATACTCATGTCCAGTATTGAGGTATATTATGCAGTGCATACCTACATCCAGTATCAATGTCATGCGGTGCATACATGTTCATACCAATCAATTGGTATATATGCAGTGACATATATAATAACTTGTAATGCTCAATATCATTCTTCCTTCTGCAGCACATCAGAATGCAAGCCAGCAGCAACACTCATGAAAGCAATTGACACTGGAACAGTCCTGCATATTTGTTTCTACATGCACCATATAAGTTTCAGCACATTTTGTTTATGGTTGTATATGCACCATATAAGTTTTATGGTTGTATATGCACCATATAAGTTTCAAAAAAAATTTGTTACTACTCAGAAATGAAAAAATTATTGAGAAAGACAGTTAGTGAAGTATATACAAACATCTATGCATATTAACACTATTACGTACGACCCATTACCCGTTTGATGACCCATTACCCGTTTGATCTCCCCTTACCTAACGCATGCGCACACACACACATCTGTCACTTGTCCATGCATTGCTATTCATTGAAAGCTACTTTATATCCTTGCTTATCCAATGATCAAATGTCTAATGCACTGTCCTCTATGCATGGACAAGCCACCGAATAGTCTTCCTGCGATCACCTACAAAGAATCTGCATACCGATCGGAGACTCCTGGGTGATACTCCATTAGACGCCCACCCACCTCATGGCCATCCACTGTCCATTCCCAGGATGCGAGTATACCATCGCCGAAGGCACTGACCCTGGCATTGCCACGGTACTCCTATCAACCCACGCCCTGATCCACCCAAAACACCAGAGCACCCATCCGGCGATCGTTCACCCGCCCGACTCCACCTGCAGGACGTCACTCACACAACCATCAACACGTGCATTCCAACAAACAGGATCGCCTGCATTGCCAATGACCCCGAAGGACTGGCCACAGCACTAACTGCGGCCATCCGCGACGCCCCGATCACCTGGGAGGACATCCAGGTCGCCACAGCGGCCGACGCCAGCCTCCAGCAACTCACAGACTTGATCGAGGGGGGACCACCAGAGGCCAGACACCATATGCCAGCAGCCATCCGAGAATACCACCCCTACCTCGACTCCCTCTCCACCATGAACGGCGTCATATGCTGAGGCGAAAGGATAGTGATCCCCACTGCCCTTCGCCCCACCTGCCTCCAAGCACTCCACGCCGCACATCAAGGTACCAGCGGGATGACCGCCCGGGCCCAAGCATCCATCTTCTGGCCCGGCATGACCAAGGATATCGGACTCACCAGAACCCAGTGCGCCATCTGTAACGGCAACGCGCCGTCACAGCCAGCCATGCCATCCACGACGCCAGCTGACACAGAGTACCCCTTCCAGCACATATGCGCCGACTTTTTCCACCACGGAGGATTGGCGTATCTTGTGCTGGTCGACCGGTACTCCAACTGGCCAATTGTCACCACATCCAAGAACGGGGCCGATGGACTCATCCGCACCTTACGCGAAACCTTCTCCACATACGGCATCCCCGACAGCCTCACTTCTGACGGTGGCCCCAAGTTTGCTGCCCACTCCACCCGAGACTTCCTCCTGTCCTGTGCGTACACCACCGCATCTCCGCCGCATACAACCCACACAGCAACTGCCGCGCGGAGATCGCGGTGAAAACCATGAAGCGCTTGATATCTGGCAACACTGGCATCGGTGGAGAACTCTCCGACAAGTTCCACCGCGCGTTACTGCTGTATCGCAATGGCCCCAACCCCGAAACAGGTATGTCCCCTGCGAATTGCCTGTTCGGAAGATCCACCAAAGACCTCATACCTGGCATCCCCAGCAAGTACCGCCCACATCAGGACTGGTCAGACCGCCTGGACCTCCGGGAGCGCGCTCTCTCCAAGCGCAGAGTCACTGGCCGTGCCAGATGGGACGAGCATTCCCAAGGCCTGTCTCCATTTCGTTGCGGCGATGCGGTCATGATACAAAATCAGCCTGGCTGCCACCCGACGAAGTGGAATAAATCTGGCACGGTGGTAGAGGTACTACAGTATACCACCAGTACTTGGTGCGAACGGATGGCTCTGGGCAGCTGACCACACGGAATCATCGTTTCCTTCGGAAGTACGACCCATTCCTGACATCCCCAAAAAACCACACCATCACGCCCCAACCTGCATATACGCCACCTGCCATCGGCCTAGCCACGATCGCCCCAGCTCCAACGACGACCACACCAACCCCCCCGCTCAACAGACCACCCACACCGGCACCGACTGTGAACCAGAGCTCTCAGCCCACCCCGGCACCCCCCAACAACCCAGCTCCATCACCACGACGCCCGGACATCCACACGGCTCCTGCACAGATCAAGATCCCTCCCCAGTCAGCAACACCCAGCCCACTACCGACAACGCCGAAAACATTTGCGTCTGTGGCCAAGACACCATCCCGAGCATCGCGCCTCCCACAGATCAAGCTGCCATTAAGGAGCCCACTCCTGCCCACACCAAAGAATACCCCTCCCGTGGCCCAGTCCAAACTACCACCAACCCCACCACTACCCCGCCGCAGCCTACGAGGACCGAAACCGGTGGACTGGTACGGGTACTAACAATCCTAAATCAGTAGCCCTCCAGCCTACTTGGGGGGAGGTAGTGAAGTATATACAAACATCTATGCGTATTAACATTATTACGTATAACCCCTTACCCGTTTTCTACCCCTTACCTAACTCATGCGCACACACACATCTGTCACTTGTCCATGCATTGCTATTCGTTGAAAGCTACTTTATATCCTTGCTGATCCAATGATCAAATGTGTAACGCACTATCCTCTAGTGGGGTTCCCAGTCATCACTCTCAATGCTTCAGCGTATTCTCAACACCACAGTAATGATGAAATCTAATTGTCTTGCACCAATATTACATTCTCAGAAATGTTCGAGCTAGTTCAGCTTGTTAAACGCCGACTCTAGCCTAGATAATCTCACTTCCTAGTTCTAGCTATAGCTAGCTTCTTTTATATTGGAGACGGATTTACACACGACACTGTGGTTTTGCACCCGAGTTACACACGGCACTGTAGTATGAAATGTAATTGTCTTGCACCAATATTACATTCTCAGAAATGTTCTAGCTAGTTCAGCTTGTTAAACGCTGACTCTAGCCTAGATAATCTCTCACTTCCTAGTTCTAGCTATAGCTATATAGCTTCTTTTATATTGGAGACGGATTTGCACATGGCACTGTGGTTTTGCACCCAAGTTACACATGGCACTAGTTTTGCACACGGATTTGCACCCGAGTTACACACGGCACTGCAGTTTTGCACACGGATTTGCACCCAAGTTACACACGGCACTGTAGTTGTACACACGGATTTGCACCCGATTACACGCGGCACTGTAGTTTTGCACACGGATTTGCACTCGAGGCACTGTGGTCTTGCACACGAATCAGTGTGGTCTTGTACGGCAACCCACCATGTTCTGCGTGGATTGATGGCAGTATTTAACTCCCCCCCCCCCCCATCATCAACTATTCACTTTACAATCTCACTTTGAATGTGATGTAGTACTAGTATAATAAAGTTGTTGGCGCGGGAAAAAAAGTTCCCACACGGCACTGTAGTTTTGCACACGACACTATGGTCTTGCACACGGATTTGCACCCGAGTTACACACGGCACTGTGGTCTTGCACACGAATCAGTGTGGTCTTGTATGGGTTGCTATTCATGGTCATTATTGTTGTGAACCTTGTCCTCTCTATGCTCTCTCTGCCTAGTTATGGACTTTCACCTCCAATGAGCTGTCAACATTTCTGGTGGATATGGTTAAGGTATATTGTCCTAAAACATACCATTAGCACTCACTTTAAACTTGCAGGGCTCTTAACCTTTTTTTAGTCACGACCCCTTTGGTAGTCTGGCAAAAGCTACTACCCTCCCCAGAAAAATGCAATAAACAATTTGAAAAAAATGTATTGGTGATTTTCTTAATTAATACATTGGGTCTGAATCAAAAAAGATATTCATATCCGCTCTAATATACATTTCAATGAGAAGGTTGTTGCTGTTTGTTATGAATTAGAAGTTGTAATTCTGGAGTTGTCTTTGATAAGGCAACTCCTTATGTCATGTCTAACATCCAATCGATTTCTACTTTTAGTAACAAGAGCTGAAAATCCTGATTCACAAAGATACGTGGTTGCAAATGGTATCAAAGCCCCCATAGCCCTCTTTGCTAGGTGAGGATAGCCTTGTGTTAAGGAGAACCAAAAATCTCAAAGGTATTTTGTGTTGAATTCAAACCATATCATTTCTTTTGATAAGATCATCTTTGGCAATGTCTGCATCACTAATTTGATTAATATCAGCAAGGAAAGGATTATGAATCCATGCCTCGACTTTTAGGTCATCTGAGCACAGAAGTAACCATTGAAAAGTGTTCTGCAGGGTTTCCAGGTGTCTGCACATTTCTGTAGGCAGAGAAACCGACAGCGCTTTCTCTCTCTCTACTCCACTTGGCAGAAGCACTTCCTCAAGTATTGGAAAGTTGCATAATTGTGTGCCTCCAGTCTCCTCTTCCAAAGTGGCAGTTTGGCCAAAAAAGCTTGTAGTGTTTCAGCAGCATCCTAATGGTGACTGCTTGGCCTTGCATCGAAAGACACACCTCATTCATATGGTCAAAGAAATCTGCCAAATAAGCCAAGCCATATATGAACTCCTTCCTTTAAAATTGTTCAGAGAGTGTGGCGTTCTTTTCTTCCAAAAAAATTAAACTTCTGCCCTAAGTTCCATCAAACACTTCAAAATTTGTCCTCTGGAAAGCCAGCGGACTTCTGTGTGGTAAAAAAGAACTTCATGTTCTGCCCCCATTTATTGACAAAACACCTTGAAAAGACGATGATTCAGAGCCCTGGCTCTGATGAAGTTGACAACTTTCACTGCAGTGGATAATACTTCAGGATTGTTGGCAGAGTTTTTGATGCCAGTACACATGGCGATGTAGAAAACAGTGAGTGACAATGACATGAGCTTCTTTCTTCACTAAAGCAGCCAAACCAGATGTGTTACGAAGCATTGCAGGTGCTCCATCTATGCATAAAGTACCCATATGTTTCTACCAGTCAAAACCTTGATTGGCAAGGAAACTTTTCACCATATCAAATATGTCAATGGCTTTTGTTGTTTCCAATAGTGGCTCACAAAATAGGAATTCCTCTTTAAAGGTATCAGCATGAACATAACAGCAAGTAGTTGACTACACTGAGAAATGTCAGTACTGTACTTTATCCAGTTGCATACTGAATTGAAATGGTGTAGCTGCGAACTCTTCCATGACTTGCTTCAAAATATTAGAAGACATATCAACTATTCTGGAATGTATAACGTCATTTGACAAAGGGATTGCTTCGATTTTCTTCCACTGCTCCAATCCACAAACCAGCTCAACCATATCCAGTGCACATGGCTTCACTAAAGTCTCCCCAATTGTGTGTAGCTTCTTTTCTTTGGCAATCTGATAAGCAATCTGATAAGCAACCTTGTAAGAAGCTTCTAGACAAGACTTTTGCATTGGGGCAAATCCAAGTTTTGGCAAAGTCCCAGCCTTCTCAAATCGAGCCTTCTTTCTTCTTTGCATAAAATATATCTGCACTCTCTGATACATTTTCAGGATGTACAGACATGAGGTGCCCCTTCAACTTTGTTGGCTTCATTTCCATTGGCAAAAACTTTGCCACACAAGAAATACTGTGGCTTTTCTATCCCATCACACTCAGTGATGCAAGTAAAACCAAAGGCTACATAGTCTTCTTTGTACTTCCTTTTCTTTGACATTTTTTTGGTTCAAGCTGAGCTAGAAGTCTTGCTATAAAAAGCTAGTAAAAGTGCAGTAAATCATGGTCAGGGCTGCAGTAAATGGAACCCTGAATGAAGAGTGATGAGACACATGAACCCACATGAATGAAGTGTGATGTCTGACACATAGCAAAGTATCAGTAAGTTTGGTCACCACCATATTCACCACCATATTTAAACAGGTGGTAATCCTTAGATTCAGAAAGTTTGTTACCACTTTGTGGAAATCAGATATTTCTTACTCCTGGGTCCTCCACAAATTATGAGCGTCGTGTTTGAACCTCAAATGCAACAGAGCGCAACGCGACGGAGCTGTATTCTCAAGTTCTAATCCAGCGTCCGAAACGCAGCATCAGACCAATCAGAATATAATCTCTATCACATGCCGCTGACCATCAAAGGTGTCTATGATGAAGAAAAGTTAGCTTCCATTTTGTGGCAGGTGACTGGAAGTCAGTGGCAAGTCAGGTAAGAATGGTCTAGCTATAATTAGCTATAGAAAGAATGGACTAGCTACAACTAGTTTCTATCGAGTGACGACAATTATCCACATATTGTATGATAGGTTGGAGAAGGAACCTCAGAACACTGTTGCAAAAAGTGGAAGACACTGAGGGATCGGTATGTAAGGGAACTGAAGAAGAAGAGTCCCAAGAGGGTGATGCAGGTCCATGGTTATTTGATGCAGGCCACTGTTTTCTGTCATCATTTTTACACATCATTTGTGAACATTGATGAACATTGAATTTCTCTATTCCCCAAGAACCCTATTCCCCACCTATATGCCAATGTTATCATGAATATGTAAAATAATTATTTTAAGCCAATTTTGTGTACTGACATGTTGAAAATATTTACTAGACAATTTATTATTAGCATTGTTTGTTTATGTCTGCTAAAACATAGTTGTATAGCCAGGGGATTCTCCAGCTGTGCTTCAGAAGTAGTCCCTGAAGGCATCTCTCGTGGAAGCACCGGATTGTGAATACCTCCAGATAAATTGGACTTTATATACCGGATTGTGAATACCTCCAGATCAATTGGACTTTATATAATGAACAAGTTACAAAGGGGAGAAAAAAACCTGCTGCTTCCAGCACGTGATAGGGACTCCATTCCAGTACATGGCTCCTCGTCGATAGTATACAAACTGTTTATCGTCCCGTACGAAAGTTGAAGAACAGTGAGGTCTGCAAAATCATAGAGAATACATGACAGAGAGACCCCAAAAAAAAAAAAAAATACCACAATTTTTTAGCACTATACTTTGAGTTGCCTTTAGCTAAATCTCAGAGCGAGTGCCAACCTTTCACCTGGGGAGATATCAGCTCTGACAGAGCTGTCATGACTGTGATGGGTCAGGTAGGTATGGACAGTGGACTGACCTATATATATATATAATTAGGTAACTTTTATTATTTACACTATGGCACATACAAGGCATACACATACAAAGCATACCTCAGCTAAAAGAGAGACAAACCTCTCCCTAGACATCCTCAAATATCTGAATGACTTGGGGTCAGACAGCCTCATCTCTTGTAGGAGAGTGTTCTAATCTCCATGCAGGGTACAGCGAGTGAATATAGGGCGTACCCAAATCCTTCTCTTCTCTTCCGCTCTCTTCGTCCCCTACTAGCCAATAGCAAGATTAAATCAAACTCTTCTTCGCTGTTGCTGTCAGTGCCGTCGCTTTTGTTGAGCATGGTTCGAAATGAATAGGGTCAAAGGTCAATTGTCACACGACACTGGCTGAGCGGAGCGTTGCGTCTGAACATTCATAAGTAACCATACAGTAATACACAGACCTGATCATTCATAAGTACCATACAGTGAGTAATACACAGAGTAATATAAACCTGATTCATAAGTACCATACAGTAATACACAGAGTAATATAAACCTGTACCATACAGTAATACACAGAGTAATATAAACCTGATCATTCATAAGTACCATACAGTAATACACAGAGTAATATAAACCTGATCATTCGTAAGTGCCATACAGTAATACACATAGTAATATAAACCTGATCATTCATAAGTACCATACAGTAATACACAGAGTAATATAAACCTGATCATTCGTAAGTGCCATACAGTAATACACATAGTAATATAAACCTGATCATTCATAAGTACCATATAAACCTGTCATTCATAAGTGCCATACAGTAATACACAGAGTAATATAAACCTGATCATTCATAAGTACCATACAGTAATACACAGAGTAATATAAACCTGCCCCTGCCATTGCTCCACCTCTAGTGACAGACTGAAAAACATTTTGGTGTTGTGGATTTGAAGGTGGTCTCTGAAAGAGTCACTCTGTATTGGCTGCAATACCCACTCACCACGTCAACAACATGCCAACTGTTAATGGTGTAAGTGTAGGGGCTGGAATAAATAATTATGGAATGAATCTTAGCACAAACACAGTGAAGAGTTCACCAATGGGTGAAAGTCAGTTTATATTGGCTAATAACTAATAACTCCAAGTTCAAGGTTCATTGGGAGCCCAACGGCTGGCCCCATGCTCCTCCTTATCCACTCCTTCTCTACACACTCTGTTCTGATTCAAACAATGATCACCTACTGCATGTTCCCTTCCCTCATCAACTGCTCTCTGCTCTTTGTTCATGTATTCATAGGTCCACTTTGCTCTAGTAGGTAGAAACAGGAATCTTATAGCAAGTGTCTTGCACAGGAAATATAGACCACCAAGTAGTAAGGTAGTGCACCACATGCTGTTATATAGACCACCAAGCAGTAAGGTAGTGCACCACATGCTGTTATATAGACCACCAAGCAGTAAGGTAGTGCACCACATGCTGTTATATAGACCACCAAGCAGTAATGTAGTGCACCACATGTTGTTATATAGACCACCAAGCAGTAAGGTAGTGCACCACATGCTGTTATATAGACCAGCAAGCAGTAAGGTAGTGCACCACATGCTGTTATATAGACCACCAAGCAGTAAGGTAGTGCCCCACATGCTGTTATATAGACCACCAAGCAGTAAGGTAGTGCACCACATGCTGTGATATAGACCACCAAGCAGTAAGGTAGTCCACCACATGCTGTTATATAGACTACCAAGCAGTAAGGTAGTGCACCACATGCTGTTATATAGACCACCAAGCAGTAAGGTAGTGCACCACATGCTGTTATATAGTCCACCAAGCAGTAAGGTAGTGCACCACATGCTGTTATATAGACCACCAAGCAGTAAGGTAGTGCATCACATGCTGTTATATAGACCACCAAGCAGTAAGGTAGTGCACCACATGCTGTTATATATAGACCACTAAGCAGTTAGGTAGTGCACCACATGCTGTTATATAGACCACCAAGCAGTAAGGTAGTGCACCACATGCTGTTATATAGACCACCAAGCAGTAAGGTAGTGCATCACATGCTGTTATATAGACCATCAAGCAGTAAGGTAGTGCACCACATGCTGTTATATAGACCACCAAGCAGTAAGGTAGTGCACCACATGCTGTTATATAGACCATCAAGCAGTAAGGTAGTGCGCACCAGATGCTGTTATATAGACCATCACAGGGGAATTTTAGATTGGGGGGGTTGATGAACTACTCACGGCCATAACCACGGGGGATTCCATGTTGCCTGGAAATCCTTTCTTTCCTGAATCATGATCAGATCATTAATCATTTTGCAATCATGATCAGATCATTAATCATTTTGCAATCATGATCAGATCATTAATCATTTTAAAAGAAAGCACCGTCCTGAATTTCTCTTGGCAATTATATAACAAGACATATCATCACCAATATTATTATAACAAGAAATGTAAAATTGAACATGGTATCCTTTAAAAAGAAGTGTGAGTAATAGTCAGGAAACCCCTTTACTTATTCCGGGCTATGGTCCTGGCTGCCTGCCTACTAACAACCTAAGGAAGATGCTGGGGTGGATCCAGGAATTTTAGAAAGGTACAGGGGGGGTGCAGGGGTGGAGATAGCCCATGCACACTGTACTGTGTAATGAATAAGAATATTTATCAGCTTAAAAGAAAGATAAACAGGAAACTATTTTCAGTCAATAAATAGTGCTTGAAAGAGCCTTCTCGGGTGACACTGCACAAAAGCATGGTAGATATCATCAACTGACACTTCACTCCATAGTTCATGGCTATTACAGCAAGATCAGAAAAGTGTTGTTCAGTCAAAGTCGACCTTGTATATGTCTTTATCCTCGTGAGTAAACTAAATGATCGTTCTGCTTCAGCACTGGTGATAGGCATAGTGCAAGCAATGACTAGTAAGCAATGAATGTTTGGGAATGTATCAGAGTCACAAGAGCTAGGAGAAGATTATTGGGGATGGTAGCCTCATCTTTGTCTCGCTTATGCTCCCACAATGATTGCCATCTTCTTAGTTCACTTTTGAGAGACAAGGAACACGGAAGATCTTGTTCCCAGTACAGAAGGTCATCTATATGTTGTGATAGTTGAACACTTGGATTGCAGTTGAGCACTGAAGGCACAAGGCACAAAAGCATATGACTTTGTTTTCCCTCACCTTGAAATCTTTCCTCCAACTGGTTAATGAATGAACCAGCACTATGTCTCTCTGGTAATGCTCTTTTGCTGATTGACTTGATTCTGTTGAATGCTTGTCTTTCTTGGAACACTCTCACTCACACCAATTGACTCAGCCAGTTCAAGTACCTCACAATACCACAAGCTAAAAACTATGTCAATAGTCTCTTTCTGAGGGTTTTCAAGCATTCAATCGCTTCAGTAACTTTGTTATAGCATCATATATATCTTGATCCTGCTTCTGAAGTTTTGAAGCAAGTATTTTTACTTCATCAAGAACATTCTTGGTGATTATAACAACAGCAAGAGTTTGAAAAGAAGAGAGAGCAGCTTTCATACCTTGTGCTTTCACTCTTGTCTCAGTATCCCAATTCCAGCTCCCATCTGATGAGCCTAAATTTGGGTAATCAGTAAGACACAAAATGGCATCTAAGAAAGTGATAAGTGGCTCATACATTTCAAGAAACATTTCAAAGCTCTCCACCCATCTTGTCTTACACATTCCTGGAAGCTTTCTTGCTTTTAAAGAAGGCAAGAATTCATTGACTACAAGTTCAAAAAGGTTTTGTCTCTTAAGGCTGTGAGCTAAAAAGAGGTGTGCTTCATTTATATCTATAATCAAGTTTCGTACTTCCTGAACAAGACATGCTCTGGCAATTGAAAGATTAAGGCAGTGTGAGTAGCAGTGTGTGTACAGAGCTAGTGGGCTGACCTCCTTGACTTTATATTGGACTCCTGCATTGCCGGATGATATCACAGATGCTCCATCATAAGCTTGCCCTCTAATTCTACAGGGATCTAAAGAAACTGAAGGACTAGAATCTTTCTTGAAATGGATGAAGCATTGGCTTGGTCCAAGTACATAAAGCTGATCGGGCACTCCTTGATATGAGGATCAGTGGGGGAGGACAGATCAACATACCTGAAGCACACAGAAAGAATCTCTTGATTAGAATGAGCTTCATCAGCAATGATGGTGAAAGGCAATTTTTTCCTCAGAGCTGTTCAGTTATATGCTCTCTCATTTTAGATGCATATATGTGAATAACCTCATTTTGAATGGTCTTGCTGGTATACTTCGCGTTCCTTTTAGCTGAGAGAAGGTGTTTGTGTAGGAGCTTATCTGTCTTAGCCACTGTCTTAGCCAAAAGCTGAAGTGTGGCTACAAAATTGCCCCTGTTGAGATCTTCATCTGAGAAATCCACTCTGTAGTCAGAGTGGCCTCTGAATGGTAGTGCTTGCTTTGCCAAAAACTCTACAGCCAAAACTATCTGCTGGAGAACATGCCTGTTCTCTTCAGCTTGTTGGTTGCTCTGTTTCAATAGCCTTGTATCTATCCTTTCATCTGGTTGGTTAAAATTTCTGAGAAAATGGTCTACCCTCTCAGCTGCATGGCAATGCATTTGAGTCTGATCATGGCATACAGGTACACCATCCTTGCCAAGCTGGTATGGGGACAAAACTAACAAACCAGAACGATTGCCAACTCCAGAAATACTGCCTCTACCCAGCTGCTCTGGAAAAACTATACAATATCTGCAAAGACCACCTGCAAGAACAGTGCTGTATGAAAGCCAAAGAAATTGTACTAACCATCCAAGCTGGAAGGATACACCAGGTTTTTCCTACTTTGGTAACCTGATGTGAATGAAGATGATCAGAAGAAGAAGGTTTGGAATGATGAGAAAGATATTTCTTCTTACGATCATGGGATATTATTTGCTAATGACCTAAGCTTATCCCAGTTACCTTGAGCGGCTTCAACTATTGTCCCTTAGTCCACTAGTTGACGGTGATGTGGTCATCGTATCAATTGTTGCTGAGCATAACTGAGAAACAGTAGTTGGCATTGACAAGGAAGAGCTCGATGTAGTGGTTGTGACTGTCATTGATGGTAATTGGACGAATAAATCTACAGCAGTTGATGCACTAGAGTTACCATCATCAAAAGTCGTTGACACAGGGATATGGGACCCAGACTCTATTCTACATTAATTAGAAGGCTATTATAAATTGAGCATTCAACTCTTAACCCTTATTGTTTATTGTTCATATACTGACCTTTTAAAAAAAGTTTTCAGCTGGGTGCAATCCCTGGGTGATGGCCTCTTTCTACTACCAGACATGGCAATATTGATGGCAGATGTGCTATTATCATGCACAGCCACATTCCAGGAGTGTGGGTTTACTAGAATTTCATTCATATTTAACAGTTTGTAGTTTACCCGAAGTGTCTATATCTAACAAAGTGTCTATATCTAACAAGTGTCTATATCTAACAAGTGTCTATATCTAACAAGTGTCTATATCTAACAAGTGTCTATATCTAACAAGTGTCTATACCTAACAAGTGTCTATATCTAACAAGTGTCTATATCTAACAAGTGTCTATATCTAACAAGTGTCTATATCTAACAAGTGTCTATATCTAACAAGTGTCTATATCTAACAAGTGTCTATATCTAACAAGTGTCTATATCTAACAAGTGTCTATATCTAACAAGTGTCTATATCTAACAAGTGTCTATATCTAACAAGTGTCTATATCTAACAAGTGTCTATATCTAACAAGTGTCTATATCTAACAAGTGTCTATATCTAACAAGTGTCTATATCTAACAAGTGTCTATATCAAACAAGTGTCTATATCTAACAAGTGTCTATATCTAACAAGTGTCTATATCTAACAAGTGTCTTTATCTAACAAGTGTCTATATCTTCCAAGTGTCTATATCTAACAAAGTGTCTATACTAACAAAGAAACTGGAGTGTTTAGAACGTTATGGGGAGGTTGCAACCCCAGAAACCTTCCCCCTGGATCCACCCCCAGTAAGGTAGTGCACCACATGCTGTTATATAGACCATCAAGCAGTAAGGTAGTGCACCACATGCCACCACCAAGCAGTAAGATAGTCCACCACATGCTGTTATATAGACCACCAAGCAGTAAGGTAGTGCACCACATGCTGTTATATAGACCACCAAGCAGTAAGGTAGTGCACCACATGCTGTTATATAGACCACCAAGCAGTAAGGTAGTGTACCACATGCTGTTATATAGACCAGCAAGCAGTAAGGTAGTGCACCACATGCTGTTATATAGACCACCAAGCAGTAAGGTAGTGCACCACGTGCTGTTATATAGACCACCAAGCAGTAAGGTAGTGCACCACATGCTGTTATATAGACCACCAAGCAGTAAGGTAGTGCACCACATGCTGTTATATAGACCACCAAGCAGTAAGGTAGTGTACCATTGCTGTTATATAGACCCACAAGCAGTAAGGTAGTGCACCACATGCTGTTATATAGACCATCAAGCAGTAAGGTAGTGCACCACATGCTGTTATATAGACCATCAAGCAGTAAGGTAGTGCACCACATGCCACCACCAAGCAGTAAGATAGTCCACCACATGCTGTTATATAGACCACCAAGCAGTAAGGTAGTGCAGCACATGCTGTTATATAGGCCACCAAGCAGTAAGGTAGTGCACCACATGCTGTTATATAGACCACCAAGCAGTAAGGTAGTGCACCACATGCTGTTATATAGACCACCAAGCAGTAAGGTAGTGCACCACATGCTGTTATATAGACCACCAAGCAGTAAGGTAGTGCACCACATGCTGTTATATAGACCACCAAGCAGTAAGGTAGTGCACCACATGCTGTTATATAGGCCACCAAGCAGTAAGGTAGTGCACCACATGCTGTTATATAGACCACCAAGCAGTAAGGTAGTGCACCACATGCTGTTATATAGACCACCAAGCAGTAAGGTAGTGCATCACATGCTGTTATATAGACCAGCAAGCAGTAAGGTAGTGCACCACATGCTGTTATATAGACCATCAAGCAGTAAGGTAGTGCACCACATGCCGTTATATAGACAACCAAGCAGTAACGTAGTGCACCACATGCTGTTATATAGACCACCAAGCAGTAAGGTAGTGCACCACATGCTGTTATATAGACCAACAAGCAGTAAGGTAGTGCACCACATGCTGTTATTTAGACCACCAAGCAGTAAGGTAGTGTACCACTTGCTGTTATATAGACCACCAAGCAGTAAGGTAGTGCACCACATGCTATTATATAGACCACCAAGCAGTAAGGTAGTGCACCACATGCTGTTATATAGACCAACAAGCAGTAAGGTAGTGCACCACATGCTATTATATAGACCACCAAGCAGTAAGGTAGTGCACCACATGCTGTTATATAGACCACCAAGCAGTAAGGTAGTGCACCACATGCTGTTATATAGACCACCAAGCAGTAAGGTAGTGCACCACATGCTGTTATATAGACCACCAAGCAGTAAGGTAGTGCACAACATGCTGTTATATAGACTACCAAGCAGTAATGTAGTGCACCACACTGGGCAAAAATTGGCATGTCCAACCATTGGATTGGTGTTAGATTGGTATATGGGATTTCATGTGTCTTGATATGTCATGTACCCTAGGATAGTTGAAATTTCTTGTAATTTGTCCTGTGATGGATAGGGCTAAGTGCCGGGTAGTGGATTCGTGAGGAACATGTGAAATGTCTGGTCAATGGATAGGTGAAGACCACATGAAATCTCTTGGGCAATGGATAGATGAGGAACACATGAAATATCCTCGTCAATGGATAGGCGAGGACCACGTGAAATGTCTTGGCGATTTCCTATACCAGGAAAGTTTATAGAAATATCAACTATCAGCTAATGAAATATTATTGAAATATAAAATGTTCATTCATAAGGATAATCACACAAATTAAGATATCACACAAATTAAGATTAACAACAAATTAAGATTAACAACAAATTAAGATTAACAATAACGAAATCTATATCAATTATAGATTAAAATCAGTTAGTCAGATCTGAGTAAGGAGTTATCTTTGGCTTGTAATTGCCCAAGTTGGAAGGTTAGATACCGTTGTCCTCCTTGATAGGAAGCCCTTTTGAATGCGAGCCTTTGTTTGACGGACTGCTTGTTCTGATTTGCGAGCTTCATGTGCAGCATCTAACTTCTCATAAAATGTTGTCACTTTGACACTTCTCCAGGGAAGTTCACGTACAATTAGGACACTATTGCCATCTTGCTGATCTTCACTGTCGTCACTTGAAATCAGTCCTGTCACTAACACCTTCTTCCACTTAGCTCGGTCTGATTCAGCATACCACATCCTCTTGAATTCAGATTCCCTTTCAGCAAGTCTCTATAAAGTTTTAAAAAATACATTAAAATCCACTCACACCCATGTTCACAGACACAAAGGCATGTGCACACACATAGAGAGAGGGAGGGTGAAAGAGAATTTCGCAAACACCACACTCATGCACGCACACACACACATGCACACAGAGAGATATGTTCACAAACTCTGAGCGCGCTTATGCATGCATGCACAGAGAAAGAGAGAGTTATTCACATGCGCAACATACACACACACACAGTGATGTTCACAGACACAAAGGCACACACACACACACAGTGATGTTCACAGACACAAGGGCACACACACACAGATGTTCACAGACACAAAGGCACACACACACACAGATGTTCACAGACACACACACACACACAGATGTTCACAGACACACACACACGCACACACAGATGTTCACAGACACACAGGCTCACACACACACACACAGTGATGTTCACAGACACAAAGGCTCACACACACACACAGTGATGTTCACAGACACAAAGGCTCACACACACACACAGTGATGTTCACAGACAGAAAATCTCACACATACACACAGTGATGTTCACAGACACAAAGGCACACACACACACACACAGTGATGTTCACAGACACAAAGGCTCACACACACACACACACAGTGATGTTCACAGACACAAAGGCACACACACACAGTGATGTTCACAGACACACAGGATCACACACACATACAGTGATGTTCACAGACACAAAGGCTCACACACACACACACAGTGATGTTCACAGACACAAAGGCACACACACACACACAGTGATGTTCACAGACACAATGGCTCACACACACACACACAGTGATGTTCACAGACAGAAAAGCTCACACACACACACAGTGATGTTCACAGACACAAAGGCTCACACACACACACAGTGATGTTCACAGACACAAAGGCTCACACACACACATAGTGATGTTCACAGACAGAAAAGCTCACACACACACACAGTGATGTTCACAGACACACAGGCTCACACACACACACAGTGATGTTCACAGACACACACACACACACACAGTGATGTTCACAGACAGAAAAGCTCACACACACACACAGTGATGTTCACAGACACAAAGGCTCACACACACACACAGTGATGTCCACAGACAGAAAAGCTCACACACACACACACAGTGATGTTCACAGACAGAAAAGCTCACACACACATTGATGTTCACAGACACAAAGGCACACACACACACACACAGTGATGTTCACAGACACAAAGGCTCACACACACACAGTGATGTTCACAGACAGAAAAGCTCACACGCACACACACACAGTGATGTTCACAGACACACAGGCTCATACACACACACAGTGATGTTCACAGACACACAGGCTCACACACACAGTGATGTTCACAGACACAAAGGCTCACACACACACACAGTGATGTTCACAGACAGAAAAGCTCACACACACACACACACACAGTGATGTTCACAGACACACAGGCTCATACACACACACAGTGATGTTCAAAGACACACAGGCTCACACACACAGTGATGTTCACAGACACAAACGCTCACACACACACACAGTGATGTTCACAGACACACAGGCTCACACACACACACACAGTGATGTTCACAGACACACAGGCTCACACACACACACAGTGATGTTCACAGACACACAGGCTCACACACACACACACAGTGATGTTCACAGACACAAAGGCTCACACACACACACAGTGATGTTCACAGACAGAAAAGCTCACACACACACACACACAGTGATGTTCACAGACACAAAGGCTCACACACAGATGTTCACAGACACAAATGCTCACACACACACACAGTGATGTTAACAGACATACACACAGACGTTCACGGCTACAAAGGCACACACACACAGAGGCACAGACACACACAGACACAAAGGCACACACGTACGCACAGTGCTGTTCACAGACACAAAGGGACCACGCCCTAGCCCCACACCCTACCATAGCTCCCCCACACACACAGTCACATATAATAGTGACATAAACAGATAAGTGACAAACAAATGTACAGTGACAGGCATAGAAGGTACAGCACAGAGTAAGACTACACACGTGTCACTTACCCTAACAACCCTCTCTCGACGACGTCTATTCTTCTTCCTCTGTTCATGTGTTCCCTTTCTCTTTAGAGATCGTTCTTGACATAAACTCTTGTAATAAGTATACAGCTGCAAGTGTAAAATTATAAACAAGTGTATATTGTAAACAATTTTTTTTAAATCTATTACTTCAAATTTAGAGTAAACCTTTGACAGAACCACTGAAAAAATCATCCTGTTAATCCATTATGGCCACCATTGACATTTGACTAAGTACATTTTGTGTAGATGCCTCAGAAAATTAGCGTTTGTTAGTTAAAGTGAACTGGTATTAGGTGCAACCATTGGATGTAGCTAGGTTAAAAAATTATAATGAAGTTTACATTTCTTTTTCCAAGATTAAGTCTCTACAGCTTTACACAATGGATCACATGTAGAGCATTCATGTAGGTCTTTATTAAAACCTCTACATATATATGGGCTCTTCGCAGCGTCCAACTAGGGTCAGGTTTATCAAAGTTTTGAGGAGTGGTAGTAATTCTTGTACTATGATAAGTAACACATGGCCAATAGTCAACTATATACCAACTAGATCTAGAGCGAATCATTATCGTTCACCAGAGGATCCAGTGATATAAAGTATAAAAAAATTAGTTCAATTCAGCAACCAGGAGTGAGTTTTATTGCTATCAATAGGGTCGAGCCACGTATCAACAGCTGAAAAGGTGGGATTATACCATAACACTTCCTTAAGACAACCATTTTCTTGATTTGTGTTTTTGTAACAGAAGAAGTAGCTCGTTTTGGACCCTTTTGCAGCATTTTGGCTGTCTTGTATGTTGGAATTTCTCTCTTTTTTTAACCTGGATATGGATAGACCACATATCAGGCAGAAGGCAAGGGTACCTTTAGAGTTTTGAGCGTGCATGATGGAACAATTCTACTAAAGCTGGGGGAAGTCCACATCAGTCCCACCCTCAGATGGAGAGTATGGTTGAGAAGTTCAATGGAACGCTATATAAAGAGCATGCTGAAAAAGGCACCATAGTATTTCTCGGAATAGGACGTTCGCTTACTGAAGCTGTTGCCGGCCTATCGTGAGACACCTCATGTTACCACAGGATACACCCCATTTCAGCTGATGTTCGGGAGAGCCATGAGAAGTTCAGTCAGTATCCCAGCAGAGGAATAGAAAGGTGAGCAACACACTTATAATAACCTGCTGGAGTATGCTAGTAAGTTGAAAGAAGTTATTCAACGTATCTGAAAGGTAGCAGGCAGCCAATACAAGGGTGAAGACTACGTATGATAAACATGCAATGGAAAGAAGCTTCAGAGTTGGAGACCTTGTTCTCATGTTAGTTCCTGTCCTCTCCAGCAAGCCCTTGTCCAGATGGGAAGGACCATTCCCCGTGTACGAACAAGTCACGCCTTTCTCATATCGGATCGATGTTGGGACACAGGATAAACCGAAGGTCAGGTTGTGTCATGTCAATTCTCTTAAGTTAAGGAACACCCCAAAGTTTTGTCAGTTGCAATGCTTGACCAAGAGGAAGATAAATAGAAGTTGTACCCATTATAGTCCAGGAGCACGAGTCAGCAGAGTAACTGGATATGGATCCACAGCTGACAGAAGAGCACTGATGGCAACTCCAGCGAGTGGTTAATCAACGACACTGCTGGGGAACAATGGCTGGGTCCAGCAAGATGGTCACACCAGATCCCCATAATATTCCTGATGAAGGCTAGAGCATCTCGTTATAATGTCGAGAGAATATAATTTCAAGTTGATTATTGAAAAGGTAAATGTAATGTTATTATGTCAACTGAGAGTTCATTGATGACGAAGACAACAACAACAACAACAATTGGGGAGAAATCCATGACTTCCCTAAGGAACTAGGCCAACGTCCAACTAATCAGGCAAAGGGGATGGGAGAGATGAAAGCCCAGGCTTAACTAGCACAAACCCACCAAGGATGAGAGAGGTGAGAGCCCAGGCTTACCTACTACAACACCACTGAGGATGATGAGAGCCCAGGCTTACCTAGTACAACCCCACCAAGGATGGGAGAGGTGAGAGCCCAGGCTTACCTACTAAAACTTCACCAAGGATGGGAGAGGTGAGAGCCCAGGTTTACCTAGTACAACCCCACCAAGGATGAGAGAGGTGAGAGCCCAGGCTTAACTACCACAGCCCCACCAAGGATTAGAGAGGTGAGAGCCCAGGCTTACCTACTAAAACCTCACCAAGGATGAGAGAGGTGAGAGCCCAGGCTTACCTACTACAAAACCTCTCTGTGGCCATACAGAGAGGCAATGCTATCTCTGTTCTTGGATGAGTTGGGGATGATTCTTGTCATTTTTTGGGTGTAATGTAATTTTTAATTTTTAATTGTTTTTGTTTGCATTTACATAAATGCATTTACATAAAATAATAATGAATTGAATTTCTTTTTGTCATGATTTATTACGTATTTACTGATGACTTCTGGACAATTTTTATTATTATTTTGTCATTGTTGTCATTGTTGTTGTTATTATTAAATTTTTTATTTTATTATTTTATTATTATAATTTGTTTCATTAAACAATAATAGAGAAATAAAAATAAAATGAATAAATAAAAAAGTGAATGATCCAATTTTATTTCACAGATACTAGAATGAACAACTCTGCTCTAGTAATTCAACTAAGCTTAAATTAACTTTGCTTCATATTCTATGTACCAATTATCCGGACCCCAGTTATGAGGAAACTCGCAAGGCTAATTGTATGTGCAGGCAAAGGGCGTGTGTCCACTCCATTGTCGAGTGTGCCCGTTCCTTTTTTGATCCAATCTGGAATAGAGTAGAAAAAAGCAGAAAAGAAAGCTGCTGAGGGAGCTCAGTATGGCTGCAGCTAGTGGCAAACATTAGAGAACCAGAGAGAAGAAAATAGAAGCATTGTACACGCTGAAATGTCAGAGTGCTTCGCAGCTGTCCAGGGAGAATGTGGGAATTTCTAGCTACTCTTTGTAACCTCAATAAAGACAATATTTGTTTTGCTTTGCTTCAATGATGGCATAGATATTTCACGATATTTTAATTATATAGTTTACGTTGGGGTGTTTTAATTAAATTCATGGTCTAGCTAATGAATATTATAACAAACCCAAGTTTTTCCACCTGTTCAGATAATTATTCCCAGCCTAACTGAGGTCCTAACTGAGGTCCTAGTGATCCTTTAAACTCAGGGCTTCATACAGAGGGGTGAGGGGGCCTGTAATTCCCCCCCCCCCCTCCCTCCCAGCAAAAGTTTCCCTCCCCCCCACAGAAATCAGAAATTAATCTTTTATTTTGCACATTGAATAGTTTTAAAGTATAATCCTCTATGTAGATGGTTCATTTGTTTGAAAATGCCAAGAACTTCATTGAAGTTAACGGCAGAAAGCTCAGGACCTTCAATTGCAATTTTCATCAGATGACCTAGGTTTTCATCTGTAATACTATTGCGTAGTCGAGTTTTGACCAGCTTCATATAACTGAATGATCCCTCAACTGAAGCTGTTCCCACTTGAAGGACAAGAATTATGTTCAGAAGTTTAAATGTTTCTTAGAAGATTCCAGTGTAGGCTCCACCAGTGGCCTCCATGTGAGCCTTGACAGCTGACAAAGTAGGCATTTTAGTAAGTTTCTCTTTCTGCATAAGCAATGTAGTTGCTTGCTTCAATGCTCTTTTAAATATATACCTGCCACCCTCCAATTAGGTCATCCTTGTTAAGAAGAGGGGGGGAAGTGTATTTTCCACCATCATTAGATCACTGTTGCTTCACTGCCATAAAATTGAGCCAAAGTTAAAATTTCTTCTTTTCCATACCCAGGAAGATTTTCATCCAATGGCAGTGATGATTATAGACAGAGGAAGAAACAAGAAGCTTTACAACATCATTGGAGAAACGACTTTCCATGTTTGAGAGCAAAGTGTCAATGTATGGCACAGCAACTGAGGCCTGAAACTGTGATACAGACTGATGAGTAAATGTTTCACCGCTATGTCGTGTGTGGGGATCTCCTCTCCTGACAATGACCCCATATTCTTTTTCCAGTTCATCAACAGCCAAAGTCACTTCCGAACACCAATCAGCTCCAGCTTCCTTCAGTTGTTTCAGCTCCTTTGTTATGATGTCAATCATCACTGGTAACCTGCTAAAGTCAGTTGCTTGCCTTTGCATGAAGCAATTGAGTTTTGCAAGTAAGTCAAGTACCTTTGACAGTAAAATGACACTAGTAACACCTGAAAAGGAGCTAAGGACGACAGCAAGGCCATATGCCTCTGCATGATTCATAGAGATGATGTAAAGTTGTTATCAAAGCTGGTAGTTCCTTGCGAATAGCTCACAGGCAGCGCTCGTGAGATAACCACCTAGTATCACTTGGCTTCACAACTTTCAATGCCGCCTGAACTTCTTTGAGAGCTGCCGCTTTCTTGGGAGAGTAGTAGAAAATTATCTATAAATTGGTCATGGTACCAAATTTGTCTGTGACATGTGCAGTGAATGTAGACAGCATGTGCAGTGAATGTAGACAGCATGTGCAGTGAATGTAGACAGCATGTGCAGAGTGTGTACGCATTCTCTTGGCCACACCCTTAACACATCCAGAAAACACTGCAGCTCCGTCATAGACTTGACCAACTAATTTCGTAATGTCAAGATTCTTTTGGCTCATAAACGAAAGGAGAGTAGTAATTGTTGCATCATCAGTAGCCTTGATGTGAAGGATCTCAAGAAAGTGCTCTTCTGAATGTCCATTTACGATCCAACGAAAGCAGATTGACAACTCTTCATTAGATGAAATGTCCTGGCACTCGTCATTGCCAAGATGGAGAAGCAGGGACTTGACTGCAAACTACATATAAGTTGCTGGACATATAGATAGTTAGTCCAGCGGGGCTTGTCAAGCCAAGTATCAAGCAGCATGTTTGCGCTAAATTTTGACGTATACTGAGCATTGCCTGGGTTCTGCTTGATGTGCTGTTCAAGCAACTTGTCTCCATTAGCAATCTGTAGCTGAACAAGTTGTGGGTATAGTGAACAATGTGCGAGTCTATTCTTGACCATGAAGTACACTGATCTGAACAACTTCATAAAAATCTCACGATTATGCTGCTTTTTCTCTGCTAGTTCTTTAGCAGCAGCTGAACAGTGTAGTTCAAGAACACTCTCTCCTCCTCTCTCTGCCTGATGAGCCATGCTAGCAGTAGTAGCTGCATCCTTGTGACACTTTGACCCAGCATGGACTTTGAGCAACTCTGTAGCATGTTTCCAGTCAGTTAGCCCTCTGGTAGTCCATGCACCCGTGGATCCTGCAGAAGGATGCCCCCATTTCTGGCATAGTGTACAGTACAGGAAACCCAAGAATACCTAATTTCCCATTCACGTTTGTAAGAGAGGCGTACATCATTCTCTTCTCGCAGGCAGATAACTTGTGCATTTTGGCTTGAGCTATCTCAGATTGTACAACATCAGTAGTTGCATTGCTCTGAGTCTCAGACTCAGACTCACCACTGCTATCACACAATGACTCACAGATGCTTGACTGGTACTGGATGCTTGACTGGTACTAGGTTGACTTTGAGAGAAATATTTCCTGATATCCATAGTAATCTTGCAGAGTCTAGTCAAGTAAAGGCTAACAGTAAAATGTCTAGTTTTCTAGAGCCTTCAAATCAATGAACACCTCACCTTTGATGTGAAGTCAGCTGCTAATTAAGTGTTTATTTTTGTTGTGTTGAAATTTTTATTAATATAAAAATTATGGTAACTGGCCCCAAAGCTGGCCCCAAATTATAATAAAACCTATGTACACTATATAGCAAAATGAGGGGGGAAAACAACAAAGCATGAAGTATAACTAGCTATTACACAAACAATATAAACCCACACACACAAAAAAAATCTTAAAACTAAAATCTCCCCCAAAACAATCTCTAAGATTGTTATGTGATAGTAACTCCGAAAAAAGTTAAAATCCTGTATGAAGCCCTGAAACTGACATGTGTTCAACATCAAGTCCTATTATCGAGCACCTTAAATAAAATAAACCCCCGACAATAAACCAACAAACAACTCTGCCCTCCACCCACCCACCCACAAACTAAACCAACACCACCACATAGCAAATATGTGCAATATTTAGATGAATTGTGCCTTTTACGATAAAAGCATGAAACTTTGTACACAGTCAGAGTATACCTTTTAAAACATTATTGGCTCTAGGGACATCGCTAATTTGACCCACAACAAAAATGGCAGCGCGATTTTCAAAATGGCCGCCAACGATAAGAGTGAACCTTCAGTATCGTTTCTTGAAACAGACTCCATTGCACAAAATGTATGAGGCACATGTAAATAGAAGGTACAATCTTGTGGCCTAGACCTAATTTTTACCTACATGAGGCATGATTTTCATCTACCTGAAGTACAATTAGTAAGAACATCAACACTCCTGAGACTACAGTCATGTGATTCTGCCACATGGTACCAGCAGGAGTAGCTACAGCAAGAGAAAGGCCTCTTTGAAGGTAAGTATATATACATAGTTAATAGAAGTAAACCCAATAGCTACTCCATACTTACCTTCTCTTAGAGTGGTAATGGCAAAGATCTACAAAGTGGTGGATCCTCTTAGGTCTCAGGCATCAGCGCAAGTTCTGGTAACTGACTGGAGCAAGTGCTTTCTGTGCCAGGAACATTCAACAGAGGCTCTTTAGTGTCCAGCTGAGTCCCGTCGTGGCATACAGGGGGTAGGCTACTCAACAATTGCAGATCTTCTGAAGGGTTTTAGTGCCATAGGTTGCTTGCCAAAGACCTTAAATTTGTCACGGCTTGATGATGGTGAGGGCGTTGAGGCTACACTAAAGAAGCACTTGGCCAGGTGGCATGATTCGTGTAGACTTTGGTACAATAAAACCCAGCTACGACGAGCAGAGAAGAGAAAGAGACTGGTAGATGATGATGATGATGGTGATGCGGAAGCCTGTATGAGATTTAGTCGTAGGTGTTCA
This sequence comes from Cladorhizidae sp. MBARI D1340-BT2, assembly GCA_028752905.1. Classification (NCBI taxonomy): domain Eukaryota; kingdom Metazoa; phylum Porifera; class Demospongiae; order Poecilosclerida; family Cladorhizidae; species Cladorhizidae sp. MBARI D1340-BT2. The sequence goes on along the minus strand of JAQNBH010000015.1, from coordinate 28,133,893 downwards.
GAAGATTTGAGTACGTCCATTGAGACATGTTTCTTTTGCGGTAAGCCTGCACCTGCTGGAAGGTCCTTAAGCAAAGCATCAACTTTTGGAGTAGACATCAAGGTGAGACAATGTGCCATCAAACTACAGGACGAGCAACTGCTTGCCAAACTGAGCTAAGGTGACCTGATTGCACAAGATGCCCAGTATCATGTACAGTGTCTGGCATCATTGTACAACAGAGCAAGGGATTCCGAAACCAAAAAATTTCATAATTTTGATGCTGATGATGTGAACCATGGTATAGCATTTGCTGAACTGGTGTCATACATTGAAGATACTTGCATGGATGATCTTATTGCACCTGTCTTCAAACTCAAAGATCTGGTGAACCTCTACAGCACAAGGCCAAAACAGCTTGGAACTGATGTAACTGGACGCATTCACTCCACCAAGCTCAAAGACAGACTACTGGGATATTTTCCTGACATGGAAGCTCACAAGCAAGGACGAGAAGTAGTCCTCATTTCTAACAAAGATATTGGATCTGCACTGAGGAAGGCTTGTGAGCATGATGTTGACAGCGATGCCTTTCATCTTGCTAAGTCTGCTAAGATAGTAAGAAGAGACATGTTCAAATTGAAAAACCAATTCAATGGTTTGTTTGAAATGAAATGCCAGGAAAAATCCGTCCCAACCTCTCTCTTGTCTCTAGTTGCTATGGTTTTGTGTGGACCTAACATTGAAGTACAGTCAAGTTCAACCACATTGTCCCAGCCAGTTCTGACCATTTCACAGTTGCTGATGCACAACAGTTTGGTGCGATCCCGGAAGAATCGTGCTTCAAGTACGGTCAAACATAGCCAGGAAAGAGAAACTCCCTTGCCCATCTATCTAGGTGTGATGTTTCACACCAAGACTCGCAAGCATGAACTAGTGGATATTATGTACCAGCTGGGTTTGAGTATCTCATACAGCCATGTGTTGGATATTTCAACTGAGCTAGGCAACAAGATATGTCATCACTACCATGTAGCAAATGCTGTCTGTCCTCCTGAGCTTAAATGTGGCCTCTTCACAACTGCTGCAGTTGACAACATAGATCACAACCCCAGCTCCACTTCTGCTAACGATGCATTCCATGGAACTACACAGTCTTTGTTTCAGCATCCAAACAAAGACAACAGTGGAGTTCCTCAGCTTGTTGTGACTTACAGTGATACTGCTACCAAGGGGCCAATTGCAAGCCTGCCCGAGACCTATACCAGCATCCCTCCCGCTACTCTCATCAAACAAGATCCACCTGTGCCACAGCTAACAGCCAAACAAAGCTGACTGTCAGATCATATCACAGGCAGTGGAAGAGGAATATAGGTTGGTTTATGATTCACTCTTTGATGGATAAATATATTAACTTTGTATATTGCAGATGGCTGGAGCATTTGAAACAGGTTCTTGACATAGACATGGATGTCTTGTCTGAGGATCAGATGATCTCCTGGGCTGCTTATCATGCTAGTCAGCAAGTAGCACTGCCTGATGACAGTGAAGTGGCTCTCATTTCCATGTTACCTCTCTTCCATGACCAAGCTAAGTCAGTAGCCATGATCCGTCACTCCATGAACATTGTGGAGACAGCAGTTGAAGTCCTGAATCCAGGTCAGGTTCCAGTTCTTGCGTGTGATCAGCCACTGTATTCGCTTGCAAAGCAGATTCAGTGGACCTGGCCCGAAAGTCACGGTGAAAAACAATTTGTAATCATGTTTGGTGGACTACATATTGAGATGGCAACTCTCAAGGTACTTGGAGATCTTTTGGAAGACAGTGTGTGGACAGGAGCACTCACTCAGGCCGGTGTTGCAGGACCTGGAACAGCAAATTCATTCTTGAAAGCAGCGCATGTGACACGTACTCGACGGGCCCATCAGGTAACAGCCAGTAGTCTCTATCTACTCCTGCAGAAGGCATATGCTAAGTACAGAGAAGAAGCTGAAGGTGAGTTGATGTCAATGGAAGAGTGGCGCACGGATAGGGCTGCTGCATGCCCCCATTTCAAATTCTGGCACATTATTCTGCAGCTGGAGCTGGCTTTGATGATCTATGTGAGAGCCATACGAGGGGGAAACTTTCAACTCCACATAGAGTCCCTGACAAAGATTGTTCCATGGTTCTTTGCTTTAGACCATACCCATTACTCCAGATGGGTGCCAGTTCACTTGCGCGATATTCACTAAAGGAGTGCCATCCCAACGTCTATGAAGAGTTTGTGAAGGGGAATTTCACCGTGAAGAAGTCGAAGCATGCGTTTTCTGCGATTGCAATTGACCATGCACATGAGCAGAACAATGCATCAGTGAAAGGAGATGGTGGAGCTGTAGGCCTGACCGAAAACCCATCAGCTCTACGACGTTGGATGGTGTCTGGTCCTGAGATGGCTCGTTTGATTGGAGAGTTTGAGAGTTCAGTCATGGAGAAGCAGGACAGTGATTGCCGTTACCACGAGCAGAAAAGGCACACTCAAGTAGCTTTTGCACGAGTTGTGAAAGCACTGAGTGCAGCAATGGAAGATATGGGGAACCCATTCACTGAGGACACCAATGATCTTCTTGTGCTGGACAGCAGGAATATTGCAGATGCAGCAGTGGCAGACACAGTACAGCAGATTGAGCAAGTAGGGCTTGAACTATATGAGGCATATGTGGATGAGAGACTGGTCAACCAGAGAATACCAATCTCTAATACGATCAAACGCAACAACCTGCTTTTGTTCAGTCGGCCTCCAGTCAAGGGAAAATCAAGAAAACAGCAGCAGATTTCAAGCTTGAAGAACAACTGTTCTCTCTTTTCCAGGCTATACATTGCCTCTCAAGTTCGTGATGGTGACCTTGACGAGTTCTTTCAGCATGAAAACCAGCCTTGCCCACCATCACTTTCGCAGATGGGTGTTTTGAGAGGAGGGGAAAAGTCAGACTTGTTAAGCTGCTTACAAGACCTTACGCCTGTCAATGTCCCCCATAGTCCCACTGGAGAAGTTACATGCACCATTCTTGATGGTGCAGCAATTGTCCACATGCTGCCACCTCATACTGCCAAAACCTTCCAGGACTATGCAACTGATATTTTTTGGCCATATATCACATCACAGCTTCAGCATGTGACCAGACTAGACATTGTCTGGGATGAGTATATATCTGACAGCTTGAAGGCTGGTGCTTGAAGCAAGAAGGGAAAGGGGGTGAGGAGACGTGTTGAGCCATCAAGTGCAGTTCCTGGAAATTGGTCGGCATTTCTCCGAATTGCAGACAACAAATCTGAGTTGTTCTCCTATTTGGTTACAATGGCAATCGGCATTGATACTAGCAAGCAGGTTATCTCCACGCATCATGTCAATGTGATTTGTAAGAATCGGCAAGATATCTCGTCTCTAGCTCCATGCACCCATGAGGAGGCTGACACCCACATGTTCCTCCATCTGGAGGATGCTGTGCGGGGTGGACACAACAAAGTGTCAATACGCACAGTAGACACTGATGTTGTAGTTTTGGCAGTAACATCAGCTCAACGGCTTGACCTTGCTGAATTGTGGATTGCTTGGGAAGAATTTTCGGTTCTTTGCTGCACATGAAATAGCCAAGGTACTTGGTCCTGATAAGTGCATTGCATTGCCAATGTTCCATGCCTTTACTGGCTGCGACACAGTTTCTTTCTTTGGAGGCAAAGGCAAGAAAACTGCGTGGGACACCTGGAAGGCATACAAAGAGGTGACTCCAGCATTCTCTGCCTTAGCAGCTATACCAACTCCACAAACCGTCCAGGAATGGTTTGGACCACTTGAGCGATTCGTAATTTTGCTGTACGACCGTTCCAGTAGCCAGGAGTGTGTGAATGAGGCTAGGAAACAGCTCTTCACCCAGAAAGGGAGGGCAATTGAGTATTTGCCACCTACGCAGGCTGCACTTACCCAGCACATCAAGAGGGCTGCTTACCAGGCTGGTTACTGCTGGGCCCAGATGGTAATCAAGGTCTACGAACTTCCATCACCAAATGAATGGGGATAGAAGAAGACCGACGAAGGCTGGGAAGCACACTGGACAACATTACCAGAAGCTGCACAAGCTTGTAGGGAACTGATAAAATGTAGCTGCAAGAAGAGCTGCAAGTGCTGCTCTACCATGCACATCACTTGCTTTTGTGCACTGACTAAACTTCTCTTCCATCTCATAATGACTTTCTAGCATATTACCTTGACACAGTTAGTTTATAATCAGTACATCATATTCCTATAGCATTGCCATTTTGAAAAAAACGGTAACCATTTTTCTCACAGGACATATCTGCGATGTCCCTATAGCCAAAAATCTTTTTCATATAATGCTTTTATTGTTAAAAGCACAATCGTTGCACATTTTGGCTGTACTAATATACTGGACTTGCTGGCATATACCACGTTGCAAATGCTAATTCCCTTAAACATGAACACACCGGAGCACACAACTTCTGTGGAGTAGTTTACTGATTAATCTATCGTCAATTTTTTTATTATTACTATAATGCGTGGGGTGGGGGTGGAGTTATTTTCAAATTACCAGCTCATTCAATAATAAGGTGGGTGGGGTGGGGGGAAACACCTGAAGCTTGGACTAGAGTTTGAACAGCTTCAATTATTATTTGCCCTAGTTTTGACTCCCAGATTAAGAATACAATCTAGTCTGCCACACTTTAGTGGCCGTTTGGAGTTAGTGCTTCTCGATCTCAAAGAATATATTCAATGTTGAGGCAATGTTTAGCTAACAAGCGACTTTTGTGATGATACTTCTCCTATAGAAACACAGTGAGTGCATGAGCTTTACCTGAGCTTAAGGAAGCTCCTTGATGGTGGATAATGCAAAGCGCTAGCAGAAGGTAGGAAAAATCCAACTATATATATTTTTTGCAGGAATAATTTTCAATGAGTAGCTAGCTAATTTATCTTGTTACATACAGCTGTAGGACTTAGGCATGCCAGTATAATGGATTCTTATATGTAGCGTCTCATTTTCAAGAAGAGCAATACTGCCATAACAACAAGTTTAAAACCAACTGTTATTCTTTTAGTGGACTAGTCCACACTTAAATTGCTATTGATGCCAATTGGCATCACCACTGTTCAAAGCACATATTACACGCGTATTAGACGCATACTAAAAACTTCAAGCCAATTTTGACACTTTTCTCATAAGGTTTTTTTTTTTTTAAAGACAAAAAATGACCTACAAGATTACTTCCAGTTCGGAGCTGAGATGGAAAGTACTGTAGCCTTAAATTTCGTGACACAGCCAGTTAGCAGCAGCTATCTGTGAGCTTCCAACACCCATGTGACTCATATGTGTAATTGGAAGTTCCAATGAATGTGCATCATCAATTATGAAGAGCACAGTGAAGAGACCAGCATGGTCCAATGTAGGACTACCAACTGGACCAGATACTCTTCCAGTTGTTCATTTTGTACTTAAATACGCTGCTGGCCTCTTTGCTCGTGAAGGTTCACTAAAACTAGTACACCTTTTCTTTCTAGCATATGCTCTTGTCCACAACTTCTCCACATGCAGCCTGCAGTGAAGCAGCAACACTAAACATTGGGACACCAACAATAAATGCAAGGCAAGGCCCCTTTCATATAGGGTGTTCACATATAAATGTAGCCCAACTTCTCCTTCCCCCCTTCCTGCATGGTAAGCATCTAATGTTGTAAATACCTTGGGATTCAGGTGTAGAAGATGTAGAAGGTGTAGAAGGTATAGAAGTTGTAGCTGCTTTCCTCCAGCAACTCTATCGGTCGTATTAGAACATCGAAAAAATCCTGTTAATATTATGGTCACTTCTGTCGTAATGAATGCAGTAAGAAGAGCAGTATTCTTACTGTTGTTGAACATTTTCCTCTCACACATGTCGTTTTCACAGGAAAGCATGTACCCCTTGGCATCAAGACTCCAATTCCACTTCACTGCTAATAGATGTCCCCCCTGTATGAAGGTGGCAGAGCTCATAAACTTCATGTTTGAAAGTGGAATAGTTGGAAGATCTAAAAGAAACAAGTGCATATATTTGCATTAACTTGCAGTACAAAACAAAAAACAAAGCAAAACAAGTTAGCTCAACTGTAGTTTATAACACCAGCAAAGTTTAGAAAATAACAAGAAAAAAGACCTCAGCAGTGAGTATGGCTTCTACTTCCATGCAGAGGGCATTTTTTTTAAATTAGTGCTAATTTTCTAATTATTCAAATAAATATTTACTGAATGAAAATTATAACTTTGAAAATAATTCATGGGCCATCTAGCATTTGGTAAAGGGTCTGGCCATACGAGAGATCAAGCTCGAGAGGTCAAGGTTGAGCAGAGACCACGACTAGTAAGTCTTTGCGCAGTTACCTTTAGCCTGTGCAAGACCTTCCTAGCTCCAGTGGGCGACTGCTAGAACCTGCTAGTTCATATCAGTATATGCTCATTTCACTCCAGAACAACAGGTCAGTAGACCATATGAAGAACAAATAGGCAGCCTTATCACCCGAAGTCCATGTACCCAGTATGTATGTGTGTGCGCCTAGTTAGGGTGTGTGGTTATTGCCTGCTTGATACAAATAGTATTACATCTTTCCCTCTACATGGAAATTTGCTGCTTTGCTTTCTGTTGTCTTCTGCCTGTCCACTATTCCTCTTCCTATCAGTGTTATTCACAAGACAAACTATATAGGCTGTCATTTCATCACTGTTCTCTCTCCTGGCATGTCCATTGCGTGTCAGTTGCTGATGTTGTTGAAGCTGCTCAAGGATTCCCTGCTCTCTCCTTGTGTCTTTGATGTCTACATTTGTTGCTTACTTCTCAAAGCTTTCATCTCCCAACCTTTTGACTAACTAACATTCCTAATGAGTTATTCCTAATGAGTTAATTATTGTAATGATCACAACACTCACAATGACTTCACTAATTATTGAGTACCTGTTAGTTAGTTTTTTAACTTATGATGTGGGACCTCAGATAGTTTATATAGACATATGGAGCCCTATGGCATTTCTGTATATTTGTAACTTGTCCATGTATTGTAGGATTACCACATCCTGTTTCCTGCCTGGCTGGGCCCTGACAGTCAGAAACTCATTAGTCTTGTCTTCGTGATTGACTATTACCTTTATAAGCTTTCTGGGAACTGTCGGGTACTACCGTAGGTTTATCCCTAACTATGCTAGGTGGAAGGGCCCCTTAAACAAAGCCCTATGTAGGCTCCCAACCTTCTCCAGTGGGGTGATAGACAGGTTGACTGCTTTAACCATCTTATTTCTGTTCTGTGTTCGTCGAGTGTACTGTGGCTTCCTAGGCACGATGACCACTTCGTACTACACACTGACGCCTCCTTCCAAGGAGTGGGTGCAGTGTTATCGGCTGTCCGAGATGGTGTGGAACGACCAGTGGGTTTCTACTCCAAGGCACTCACCAAGACAGAAAAGAATTACGCAGCCACCGAGATAGAGTGCTTGGCCATTGTAAGAGCGGTGGACCATTTTACCATTCACCTGCTAGGACGCCCCTTCACTGTTGTCACCGATCACAAAGCTTTGGAGGCCCTTCAGTCATACGGGAAGCTAAATGCACGCCTCCTCAGGTGGGCCATGGCGCTGCAAACGTACAACTTCACAGTCAAGTACAGACCTGGGTCAACCCATCAGAATGCCAATGGCCTGTCACGGCAAGCGTGGGACTCTGACCACCAACCGTTGGAGTGCTCCAGTGTGAGAAGACTCCGTCTCTCATCTCAAGCAGGGGGAGATGTTGAGTGCCACTCAACATGGCCTGCTGGGCCAGTGAACTAACATTCCTAATGAGTTATTCCTAATGAGTTAAATATTGTAATGATCATAACACTCACAATGACTTCACTAATTATTGAGTAAGTGTTAGTTAGTTTTTAACTTATGATGTGGGACCTCAGATAATTTATATAGACATATGGAGCCCTATGGCATTTCTGTATATTTGTAACTTGTCCATGTATTAGTCTTGTCTTTGTGATTGACTATTACCTTTATAAGCTAAGATACTCTTAACCTAAATTTCTCTGGTTATCCTAGTTAAGGGAATAGTCTTAGAGGCATTACCAGGTGGCAATATCTACCATAACTTAAGGGTGGATAGCTTTAGATAATCTAGGCTATTTCAGCACGACCGACCCTTCACATCTGGTGGCAGCGGTGGTGCACGTCTCTGGATTTGGGGACAGCAGTACTCAGGAAGCCATCAACGCTACTATAATATTACAAGCAATGTCAAAGGACAGGGAATTACGCTCTGCCTCCAAGATGCTGCATTCAACTCTGCCCCAAGTCTCGAGAAGTGAGGGGGAGAATATGTCTATACTTGGCGTGGCTAGCCGACAGCAGCACGCTGGAAAGAAGTACGGACGGGAGGGCTTCTATACCGCCCAATGCTATGGATCTGGAAACTGTCTTACGATTGTTAAGAGAACAGTAGGACCGACAGTTTGACAGGGAGACTAAGAGACGAGACGAATTATCAGGAAAGAAGAGACAAGGAGAAATCCCAACAATCTATCAGTCAACACTTAAAGACATGGGACGACACGACAGAAGCAGAAGCCTATCTACAGAGCTTCGAAACATCCATGCTGGAGGCAGGTATCGGGGAAGAACAGTGGCAGCAAATCCTGCGGTAGCAGTTAGAGGGTAAGGCATTATCTGTCTTCTTGGAGTTGTCGCCAATGGAGGAGACCCCTTATCAGGACATTAAAATTGATTTAATCAAACGAATCGGATCAACGCCAAACCAGGCCAGAAAAGTTATTTGGCTCGATAATCCCAAGCTGGAAGAGGATCCTCACTCCTTCCTACAAAGAACGAACAAAGAACTGTCGCGGATCAAACCTCTACTGAACAACACTGAGGACGCACTGAATGAGATGTTTCAGGGAGTAATGCTGAGGAACTATTCCAAAGAAGCTCTGCTGTACGTAACTCAAAAGCCCAACGCTTCGGGATACCACAAAGCTGAAGCCCTATAGGAACTCTGGGAATCCAAGGGATATTATGAGAAGAAACGGATGCTCCGACTACAGCCACAACAACCAGACGAGCAGCAGCGCCGGAGGTAGGATACGTGGTCTTCATCTACAAGGAAGGAAGGTGAGTCTTCTTACATTAAGGGTGGGGCGGTGCACACTAGGCAAGGTTGGGGTGAGCCTAGGGAAACCCGGCAGTATCCCAGAAGCACACATAGCCATAGTTCGGGAGGTAGTCAAGCTAGTGGGACCTCATTCTTTAGCCCTAAGGTTGTGTGTTACAACTGTAAAAAGCCAGGGCGTGATTGTCAGGAGAAACATTCTCTAGGACAGGTAAGATCCCACTTGCCAGAGTTAAAAAGGCAAGGAAAAATCAATGGGAAGCCATGCAGGTTTCATTTGGACACAGGGGCAGATATAACTGCTGTACCCCGGAATTTTGTGAAGCAATCCCAGTATACGGGGGAGGTATATAACATACAGTTGGGAGATCTAAGCCATGAGTCCATGCAGATGGCAGAAGTAATGCTAGAAGTGGAAGGGAAAACTAGTCCATGGAAAGTAGTTGTCATGGAGGGAATAGGTAAAGAAGCCTTACTTGGGGTTGATCACCCTATAACGCTTTTAAAGCTGTTTGGGAGAGGTTCGATCACTGTGAACGGTGATGAACTCATTCCCGGGGATGATATCTATGATAGTACAGATATATGCCCCCCTGACAAACCAAAGGTGGAAATAGTTCGGACACCCAGCGATAACTCTAGAGAGGTGCGTGCTATTACCAGGGCAATGAGTCAAGCACAGGAAGCTGAGTTAGCTGAGCATGAAGCTGCTAATGACAGAGATGGTGTAGTCCCTATACCCTTCTCATGTCCGTCTGTGGCGATTCCAAAGCGCAGTCGACGGAGATCTAAATTTGGTACAACCCCTACCATACTCACAACTGATCCCTGTGCAATTCCTTCTGAGTCAGATGATATTGTTGGGGAGGTTGAAGTGGCAACAAGTTCCAGTGCTGTCCTCAGGAGGAGGAAGGTACAGAGGGTGTAGTTGAGGGTGTGGTTGAGAGTGAGGATGGAGAAGAACTCGCAGACACAGTAGTTGAGGCAGATTGCATTGTGGGGTTGGAAGATGTGCAGCCAGAAGGTGAGCCACTCCTCCCTGATCTAGCCCAGGATAGGGATGGAGTTGGTGAACTGATAGTCCAGCAGCGAGATGATGACACGCTGTCTGAGATGCGAAAGAGGGCAGAGCGGGAGGAACAAGGGTTTTATTTCAATGGGGGAGTTCTGATGCACTCAAAAGTAATGGAACATGGAAGGGAGGCTGCCAGAGTGGTAGTACCCCTTGCCAAGAGGTCAGAGGTTATGAGTGCAGGGCACAGGGGTTTGGTTGGGGGCCATTTCTCCCACAATAGGATAGCTACCCACTTGAAGCAGTCCTTCACATGGCCAGGTCTGGACAGAGATGTCAGGAAATTTTGTGCGACATGCCCAGAATGCCAGAAGGCGGGGAGACCCTTGTTACCCAGAGTCCCTATGGTTGAGACACCAATCATTTCAGTGCCCTACCATCGTATGGCCTTTGATATTGTGGAGCCACTCAAACGTACTAAGCGGGGTTATGATCATATCTTAACAGCAATGTGCATGGGAACCCGTTATCCTTATTGTGTGCCATTAAAGAGAGTGGATGCCACGTCAGTGGCAGAGGGTCTAATGGAAGTCTTATCCCACACAGGCATACCAGTTGAATTACTGACTGACCAAGGTGCAGTGTTTGTGGGTAAGGTATGTAGGGAGTTATGCAGACTCCTTAACATCAGGCATATCACTACAACAGCCTACCACCCGCAGAGCAATGGCGCTCTGGAGAGGTGGCATGGTTGCCTTAAGGGTATGCTACGTAAACTGGAGAATAGGCTAGAGCAGTGGGACCTCTTGTTTAAGTACTGCTTGCTTGCGTACCGGGCCACACCACATGCCGCAACTGGATTTTCACCCTTTGAGCTAGTTCACGGCGCAGACCACTACGAGGGCCCCTGGAAGCTATGAAAGAGGGGTGGGTCAGTGGGGAAATTCGATTCTCAAGTGCAGTAGAGTGGGTTAATGACATTGGTAAAATATTGACAGAACTGCATGAGGTTGCTCGTAAGAAGGAAGCCAAATACAAGATCAAAGTCAAGGAGAAATATGATGAAAAGGCAGTCTTTAGGGAGTATAAACCTGGTGAGATGGTGTTACTACACACCCCAGTTTTAACAGGCAAATTGGAGTTAGTGGGCAAGGGCCTTATGAGGTGTTGAAGGTGATAAACTCTACCACTTATCAGTTATCAGTGCCAGAGAGAAGGACACACAAACATGTCAATCGGTTGAAACCTTGGAAGATCCCTTCAGCGGACCTGTTCCGTGTGGTGGTAGCCCAGGATAGTGAAGGGTCTGACCACCCTATAGGCAGGGTGAATTTGGGTAAGGAGGAGATTACGGAAGAGCAGAAGAGGTCATTACAGGCTAGGCTAGATAAACACAAGCTAACGGTGGAGTCTGGTAGTCTAGGTAAGGCTTTGGAATGTGCTCATAACATCACTACGGGAAATTCATCGCCAATACGGTCCCACACTTATAGGATCGTACCTGGCTGGAAGGATGATCTGAAGGTGGAGGTCATGAAATTGTTGAAGGAAGGTATTATTCAACCGTCTTAGAGCCCCTGGTCCTCTCCCATTGTCCCAGTCTGCAAGCCCAATGGATCGATCCGCCTATGCATCGACTATAGAAAGCTAAACTCTGTCACAGTAGATGATCCATATGAGATGCCATGGATCAGTGACTTGCTTGATGAGGTAGCCGAGTCATGCTGGCTCTCCAAGCTTGACCAGGGATTTTATCAGATCCCTATGGACAGAGACAGCATGGCCAAGACTTCTTTTTGCTCACCCTGGGAGAAATATGCATTTACCCGCATGCCCTTTGGGTTCAAGAATGCTCCAGCAACCTTCCAGAGGTACATGGATGAGGCACTTAGGGAGCAATCAGACTTTTCAAGTACTTACATCGATGATGTAATTATTTACTCTCCCACATTTGAGGAGCATTTGGGGCACATTGACTCTGTGCTGGAGGCTCTAAGAGCAGCTGACTTGACAGCAAAGCCAGAGAAGTGTGTCTGGGGGGCACGGTTCTTAGAGTACCTGGGCCACAAAGTGGGCTTGGGGAAGGTAGGAGTGCCAGAGGCTAGAGTAAAAGCATTAATGGAATTTAGGAGGCCAGTTAAGAAGAGAGATCTCCGGGCCTTTCTGGGAACTGTCGGGTACTACCGTAGGTTTATCCCTAACTATGCTAGGTGGGCGGGCCCCAAAACAAAGCCCTATGTAGGCTCCCAACCTTCTCCAGTGGGATGATAGACAGGTTGACTGCTTTAACCATCTTATTTCTGTTCTGTGTTCGTTGAGTGTACTGTGGCTTCCTAGGCACGATGACCACTTCGTACTACACACTGACGCCTCCATCCAAGGAGTGGGTGCGGTGTTATCGGCTGTCCGAGATGGTGTGGAACGACCAGTGGGTTTCTACTCCAAGGCACTCACCAAGACAGAAAAGAATTACGCATCCACCGAGATAGAGTGCTTGGCCATTGTAAGAGCGGTGGACCATTTTGCCATTCACCTGCTAGGACGCCCCTTCACCGATGTCACCGACCACAAAGCTTTGGAGGCTCTTCAGTCATCCGGGAAGCTAAATGCACGCCTCCTCAGGTGGGCCATGGCGCTGCAAACGTACAACTTCACAGTCAAGTACAGACCTGGGTCAACCCATCAGAATGCCGATGGCCTGTTACGGCAAGCGTGGGACACTGACCACCAACCGTTGGAGTGCTCCAGTGTGAGAAGACTCCGTCTCTCATCTCAAGCAGGGAGAGATGTTGAGGGCCACTCAACATGGCCTGGCAGGCCAGTGAACTAACATTCCTAATGAGTTATTCCTAATGAGTTAATTATTGTAATGATCACAACACTCACAATGACTTCACTAATTATTGAGTACGTGCTAGTTAGTCTTTAACTTATGATGTGGGACCTCAGATAGTTTATATAGACATATGGAGCCCTATGGCATTTCTGTATATTTGTAACTTGTCCATGTATTGTAGGATTACCACATCCTGTTTCCTGCCTGTATAAGCCCTGCCAGTCAGAACCTCATGAGTCTTGTCTTCGTGATTGACTATTACCTTTATAAGCTAAGATACTCTTAACCTAAATTTCTCTGGTTATCCTAGTTAAGGGAATAGTCATAGAGGCATTACCAGGTAGCAGCATCTACCATAACTGAAGGGTGGATAGCTTTAGATAATCTAGGCTATTTCAGCACGATCGACACTTCACACCTACCATTACACACAACATCAGTGATTACTGTGCAATCAAGGCTTTCCAAAATCCATCACCTGGATTGCTTGAGGAGTTTCTCATCTACTGTCAATCTTCAGTAGATATGTTGCTTAATCCGCTTGTTTTGTACGACTACTGGGGTGGCATGCAGGATCGGCTTCCTTCTATTGCAAGAGATCGGCTTCCTACTCTTTCCTCTATCGCAAGGGATGCTATGTGGCTGCCTGTGACCTTAGTGGATGTGGAGAGAAGCTTCTCCCAATACAAGCATCTTCTCAGTGATAGAAGGGAGAGACTTACTGAGGAGAATACTGAGCGACTAATGATGCTTTATTACAGTTAGTTTTTTTCTTCCTTTCTCATGAGAAAGGGGACAGTTTGGATGTTTTTCACTCAAACTATTATTTGCATTGTACCTCTTTTCATAAACATAAATTTGAAATGGAAAATTTTCTGAAGGTTGATGATGAAACGGAATCAGGTAAAACCTGAAATGGAAAATGAAATTTTTTGCAATGGAAAATGATCTCCTCGGCAAGTGCCTTCCACGCAGACTCCAGAGATAAGACGGTATTTGTCATACCCTTTGGTATGTTTCATTTCAAGGTGATGCCCTTTGGGCACCTGCCGTATTCCAAAGAATGATGAACCAGCTCTTTGCGGAGAAAGCGGATTTTGTGGCAGCATACATGGATGATGTTGTGGACTTGGGAACAACACTTGACCCACTGCGACTAGTCCTCTCCCGCATCCATCAGGCTGGCCTGACAGTGAAAAGATCTTAATGTAAGTTAGCCACTTTTGACTGTCTCTACTTAATTAAAAGGGGGGACTACACGTGAAACCACCGAAATTTGAATGCATTTTTGTAGCCATCATAACCCCCCCTTTCTTCTATGAAGATACTTTTGCTACCAACTTGTTGCTCATTCTGTGTGCTTTAAGATGATATGTGAAATGTCTCTATAGGCACATTTTCTTAGAAAATACATCCAAAAAGGCAAGGGTCACTCCAAAATTTGCACCCCCCAAACTGCGGCGAGGATAATTCCCAAGTGCCTGGTCTACAGATGCCCAAATTTGGTTTGTAGCCATAACGGAGGCATATTTTTCAACACATCTCATGTTCATTAGTTCTAAGGCATTTCATTTCCAACCATGCAAAATAACCATGCAATATAAACGCAAAATCTGTGACGGTCACTTCTTCTAATCACCTTAACTCGGCAATGCTTCAAGTAAAAAAAGAATTGAAACCGTTATATCACAGATCACTAAAAGAGCTCTAAAATGAACCCTCAAATATTAAAATTGAGTCAAGTGTGGCAAAGTTATGTTCGCCGTAAAATCATAACAAAATAGATTTTCAAAATTCCTGATGTGGTCAAGCACAAGGGTGGAAAATGAGTTTTATTGATTATTAACTTTCCTCAGGGAGTAGTAAGCCACAACCAAACCCACAAGATCATATAAGGTCATAACTGAGAACTGGCATAGGGACCACTAATATGTAACTAGGTTAACCATAGAATAGATCATGCACAGAGACGCAGAACTGATCATTAGTATGTGTATTGCCTTATATAGTCTGTCCTGGCAGCCTACTCAGCTCGTGGACAAGGCTAGAATGCCTCTTGTAAGTTAAAGCAGTGAAGACACATCAATTCCTACTATCATCTGCACTGGGTTGCTATCTCAGGTGGTTTAACGAGCTAGTTATCCGTAACAAATATAATAAAAATATGTGAAACGATCTGAGAAAAGGGCCCACTTCTCCCCAAAACAGATTTTGCACTAGGACCTGAAATAGCCACCAAGGTTATGTATCATGATATTTTCATAAATTACCTCAGAGGCATCTTGGGTCATTGCTCTATCTTTCTACAAAGTTTCAAGGCCAAGAAGTGCTACCTTCCATCCAAGCGAGCAGTTAGAAAAAATAGAGAAGCCAGATGAAGCTACTGCGTACACGGAATTAAATTATGGGCACGCAGGAATTTACCTTTGGTTTCCATAGCAACGTAAGCGTGGTGATTGAAAACATGACGTCGTTAGTGTGTGATGCGTGGTAAACAACACCAGGGAAATTTCAATACGAGTTTTCTCGTTTGAGGGTGTTGTGAAGAATGGAAGCAAAACTGTGTATAACTTTGGAATGGCATTAGATCGAGGAACAATTCCAGTACCAATCCACTGAGTTATCCTTGCACTTTAACCTCATGCCAATAACGCATTTTTTTGTGTTTTTGGCAAAGTGGTGCCCTTTTCTCAGATCCTATCACATAATATAATAATATATTTAGACATTGAAGAGCTCATTCCTCTGTAATACCTGCTGCATTACACACCACACCTTTCCCCAACCCATCTACCCACGTACATTTGAATGTCGCTTTTACCCCACCCATCTCAGTCAAAGACTCCACGGTTGCTTTCCACATCAGACTCCGCAAACACTACTACTACCTGCCACCTTTTACCACCATCGCTACCGACAACACGCACTTCCATATCCCATCCTACTTCAGTATCGACCGCACCCCAGCCTCAAACCACATCAGTATTGACCGCACCCCAGCCTTAAACCACATCATTATTGACCACACCCATGCCTCAACCACACCTACTCACACATTCCAGCACCATCTCAATATTATACAGACTCAACAACTAATCCAACCATCACCCTCTTTCATTCCTTCCACTGCCACCTCCTCAGCCTTGCCATCCACTGTCTCTTCCACACAGACATTGTCTCCAGTTTGGTCCACAAACCTAGTGACCCCTGCCATTTATCCATTCACATACTCCATAGGACCTACAGTTCCTATTCTGAAATCACCACTGGAGGTATTTCAACCTTTTTTTTTAACACCTAACATAGTGGAAGAGATAGTAGATCAGACAAACAAGTATGCTGAAGAAGTCATGGCTGCTGAAGCCTATGTTTCTTGGAAAGAAATTACCGAGGATGACATTTGAGCGTTCATGGGCTTCAGCATTCTAATGGTAATTAACCACCAGCCATCCACAGAAGACTACTGGAAGAGGGATCCCATCCACAACTATAAACCTATATCCCAAAGAATATCTAGGGATAGGTACAGGGATATTTCAAGATTTCTATATTTTGTAGATAACTCTACACTTTTCCCGAGGGGTAGTGAAAATTATGACAGGCTGGGGAAAATCTGACCTCTTGTCAGCCACTTTCATCCATATACAGGCCGAACTGCGAGATAGCAATCGATGAGGCTATGATTGACTTTCAAAGACATTCATCCCCGAAACAGCACATGCCCATGAAACACATCAAAAGAAGAATCAAGGTGTGTGTTCGGGCTGATAGTCGAAACGTTTTTTCTCTCACAGTTTGAGGTATATATATACAGGGGGGAAAAAGGTGAAGTTGGCAGGGTTTTATACATGGGGGGGGGAAGCCCTGGGACATCCCCCCCCCCCCCCCCCAAACGATTTTTCCTCCCCCCCCAAGAATTTTCACAATAAAAATTTATATTAATGAAATTTCTTGTGTAATACATTACAGTAACGGAAAAAAAGAGCAGTAAAAAAGAGCAGTGAGAAGGGAACGTAGAAACAATAGCAAATTCAAAGATGATCAAGCAGTAATACAATTATAATATAATCATGCATGAACAATTTATTAACACAATATATAAGCGAAGATATACAATAATGTATGGTGAAAATTACAATGAGTTCAGTAGCACTAAATTAAAGTAAAATGCGTCTATTTTTCTGTTTAAAAATGTCGAGAATTGCATTAAAGTCCACATCGGTCAATGGAGGACCCTCTATACTAATTTTCATTACATGTTCTAGGTTCGAGTCAGATAGACGACTGCGTAGGCGAGTTTTAATCAACTTCATTTGACTAAAGGAACGCTCTACTGTTGCTGTGCCAACAGGAAGTGCCATTGTAATGTTCAATAGCTTCCACGTCTCAGGGAAAATTCCTCTGTATGTATGTTTGTTCATCTCGTCCAGGATTTCTTGCATGCTAGGAGATACCAACTCTTCTTTACGTTCCATTATTGCCTTTTTCTCCACTAGCAAAACCAGTCTAAATATCTTCCCCTCTGAAAGAAGCTCATGGCCATCAAGCAATGGAGGTGAGGTGTAAGTCGTTCCCGCATACTCAACCTCTGCTTCTTTTCCATAGAACTTGGCAAGAATCTTGATTTGCTCGCTGCCATATGATGGTAAGGATGCTTCAGCGGGTAGTAGGGAGGGACTGAATATGGACATGGCAGTAACAATCTTCACGGCGTTATCAGTAAATCGACTGTTAATATTTAGAAGAAGGGAATCGACGTATGGAATTGCAACTAGAGTTCGATACTCAGCTGTGGTTGTGATAGAAGACCAACGGCTTCGTGCAGATCCATGTGTGCCGAGTGTTATATCGTGTTTTTCCTTCAACAGAGATATTTCAGACTCGACTGAACCCAACCACTCACCTCTTTCGTCCTTTAGATGCTCGAGTTGATCCGTCATGATTTTCAGAAGTACAGTAGACCCTGTCTTATCCGAACTCATTGGGACCCAAGGTAGTTCGGACAAGCAAAAAGTTCGGATATGCCAAAATATCCACAAATATTAATTATAAATTCATGAATTAGTTCATGAATGTAATTAAAATGCATCATTTTGGAACTATTTTCAATATCCTTTATCTGCAGGTCCTTGGGATAATAAGAAGCTGTACGTAGAAGGATTTAGGTCCTCAGTAACTGGCATGCTGTTTTACATACATATTTTTTCATATTATTTATATTCATGTTGTATTTTCTCTGGGCAATAGCCGTTCCAAGCAAGATATCAAATGGAGCCGGACTAGCGGAAGAGTAAGGCGTAAGGAAGTTGACAATAACGGAGATAAAAAAGAACGAAGCCAAACTTCGAGAGTTCACAGGCAACCTTTACTGTTGGGGGACAAGTTCAGCTTGCAAAGTCATGCGCCTTGCTAAAGACGAACAACTAGAAAATGCTATATATATATATCTGTGGTTCGTTCTGAAAAGGGAGCAAGCCCCAATAGCAAAACTATTCTGTGGCAGGATGCAATTGTGTCACAATCTAGAATGTTCTGTCCATGTGCTATTAATCTGTGGTTAGCTTTCCTAATTATAATAGTGTAGATTCTGTGGCAAGATGCATTAGATTCTGTGGCAAGATGCAACTGTCATAATCTAGAATGTTCCGTCTATGTGCTAGTACTTTAACTATAGGAAAGTACCCTCAAAATGTCTCGGAATCAATCTGAGAGCATCGATTTTGCAAAAATGCCACCCCAGACAGACCCCCCTACTTGGGGCTTGCTTATGCACGCCCATCACGTAAACGCCAAACGTTTTGAGTCCCCCCCCTCCCCCCCTAAACTGTAAATCCTGTATGAATCCCAAGTTGGGGACAAGAGTAGTCAAGGACCTAACTGAGGACCTACAGGGCAAATGGCATCATCCCTATTTTGACAACTTTTTTACCTCCAATAGTCCATTTGTTGACTTGGAGAGGAGAGGGATCTATGGATGTGGGATTGCCAGGAAAGACAGGTGTGGTTTCCCTGAGGAGCTGAAGAAAGCAAAATTCAAGAAAAGGTAAAATGTGCACTAGATAAATACAAGTTAGTATAACGCCACAAACATTTTGGGGATGTATATCAGTTCATGCATGTTATTTACCACAACTATGAGATACTCATTATATGAACTTCTAAACATTTTTAGGGACCAGTCACTAACCACGCAATGTGGAAAAGTGTGTACAAATGCATGGCAGGACTGAAAGATTGTCATGCTTATGTACACCAAATGCGACCCCAAGAGTGTCACCTCAGTCATTCGGTATACGAGCATGGCAGCAGCGAGGAAATAAGCTATCCCCTAGCTATACAGTCCTATAAGAAATACATGGGAGGAGTGGACAAAGGTGATCAAATCAGAGGATATTATAGGTGTCGGGTGAAAAGCAGAAAGTTATACAATTACATATTTTTCTTTCTGATCGATGTGGCTATCAAAGGATGGTCAGGAAGCGGAAGTGAACTTACAATCAAGAAGTTCATGATTCAGCTCGCAAAGGAGGTTATTGCAGCCGACACAGAGCTGGGTGTGGTTCCATTATAAGAGTCTTCCCTTTCTCCACTTCCAGATAAAGAACCCTGCAACATCTGGGAAGCGCAGTCGAGGTCGTTGCACTTATTGTTACCAGCAACAGAAGCGATCTGACAGCCAATGGTTACTGCCAGGAATGTGGCATATGACTATGCCACACTGGAATCGCGAGCACTGCTACCTATTGTGGCACAAAAACAAATTATAGTCCTGTTATTGGAATATAACCTTCTCTCTCCTATGTACCAATGTACTACATTCTATTCATATAAAATGATATGAAATACCAAGTTGCTTCATATTCAAGGGTTTAGGGTTTCTCATTTCAACTCCACTTATCTCTTTCATGCCCACCCATGGGGGTGATCGAAGGTTAGTAGGACATTGTATCCGACAAAAAACCTATGGATGCACGTACGAAACTTAGTATCATACCTAGAGTTCAACTTAGCAGCTACGCGTTCCAAATATAAAAATTATTTATAGCTTACCTTTCTTTCTCCATTGCTAGCGCGTGGCGTCATCTTCTGTCCAGAAGCTTCCAAGGCTCAGGCAAGTGCTGCAGAACACGCCTACCGAAGTTTCTGAAGAGTCAAAGAACTCCTATCTTTAGCTGAATGCTCGATTATACTCTTTGGAACTCGAAATTTGTTATCCACAGCTTGCAAGACTAAATTCTTTTGTAGTCAGGTATAGCCAAGGCACCGCTTTCGCGGACAATATGTGTACAAGCATTCATAATATTAAACCAACTTCAAGCTCCCCAAACAAGATACTGTATTCTCATTTGGAATTATGGGTGTGTCTTGAGAAAGACATTGGTTATCATTGTACAGATATATGTATTGGGCATTAGACTCATGCAGTGTCCTTAAGACACAGAAAGTCTGAGATACTGGACTGGACAGTCCGCTCCATCCTGTTCTGGATGAACATCTGCTCGATAGAATCAGCACATGCCACAAGCTTGGGTTGCCTCGATGAGTGGCAAAGTCACGCAGCTTGCACACCACCTCGAACACCGCTGACACAGTCACAGGAGTGGGCATGGGGACATCCTCCTCATCATTTGACTCAGGCTCCTCAGGGGAGCAGTCAGCAGGGGTGGTGAGGGCGTGGTCGAGGGCAGGGTCATAGTGGTCCTCACTGGTGTGCACCTTGCTGTCGATGTTGGCGTAGCACTCCAGTGTCACACCCTCCGGCAGCTGTGCATTGATGACCGTATCCTCAGCAGAGATGGTGAGCTCCTCGACCTCAGCAGCAGGGGCAGTGGTGATAATGAAGGCACACTTCTTAAAGCACTTCTTGATGGTGGACACGTGGAGGTCACCCCAGGCCTTCTTGAGCCAGCGGATCGCCATCAGAAGGTCCACCTTCTTGACAAGTGAGCTAATTTGCTCAGTGCAACCACTATAAGCATTCACAGCATCGTCCATGAGCGGATCATCTGCTTCCGGTAGATCAGCTTCATGGCCTGGATGATGCCAGCATCCATAGGCTGAAGCTTGGAGGTGGTGTTGGCGGGCAGGAACACCAACTTGAGATTTCTGAGGTTGATATCTGAGTGCGCTGAGCAGTTGTCAATGAAGATGGTGATCTTCCGGCCCTCGGCAAGCATCTTATTGTTGGTGCGCTTGAGCCACTGCTCCCAGATGGGAGCACTCATCCCACACCTTGACCTGTGCCTCATACTCGATGCCGATGTCCCTCTTTGGATCAATGCAGATGTAAATATGTACCAGTTCCTGATCTTCCAGTTAATGGCAGGTAGATCTTCAATTTTTTTTTTAATTAACTGTATTCTTGGGTGCTTGGTCTTATTTGGGAGGATATTGACCCAGCCAAGTGGTCTTATAAGAGAGGTGGACTTATCTTAGAGGGTCTTACTTGGGATGGGGCAAAATAAAGCCAGCCAACCGGGAGCAAGCAAAAGTGGTCTTATAATGGAGGTGGTCTTACTTGGGAGGGTCTTAATATGGAGGGACCACTGTACAAATATATATTATATAACTGTACTCAGGGCTGCCAACTCCCTTGTCTAATCCTTCAACTCTGAATTTTATTCCAGTTAAGGGGGAACGGTGCACAATTGTTTTTATGTTTTACCTGAGCCTAGTTCTAAAGACCTTAATTGGTACCAGTGGCTAGAGGAAGCTCTAGCCACTCGTACCATTTAAAAAAAATTGGCACTTCGCAACTCGAGTGGTTTTGGACGGCGATTTTGGGGTGCAGGTTTTTGAGGTCCCTCCGCTTTAGGGTCTAGTAACATGCCTATAGTTATACCTATGAAACATATTTTAGTATTAAAAGAGAGCACACAGAGAGACCTATCTTTTGAGCTGTATATCAAGTCCATACCATGAAGTTTGCAGAATCTACAGAGCTCTAAATTTGTAACCACAGGTTAAAAAAAATTAAAAAATGCAACTGTCACCCCTTAAAACTCCAAAATATTATTAAAAAATACAAATACAATACTGATATTTAAGAATGTTAGAGTAATAAGTTAACCGAGTTCAGAAATAGCATTCTTTCATCTTTGAAGCATTCTTGCTGTTGGTTTGAAGTCGAAACAAGGTTCCTTTGTGTTTACTTGCAATCGAAGCAATGCAGATAAAGTATCCACACTCAAACTATTTCGTACCTTGGTTTTATTCAGTATACGACTAAATGTCCTCTCCAAATCTGCATTGCCATTGGGAATTATTATCGCTGCTTTAGCTAACCTACTGAGGAGCTGATAACGAAATTCTCCAGAAACATCTTTGACTTGCCCAACTTGATGCCAGTAGCAATCACTGTCCTTTGTAGCAACAATTTCAGGAGGGAGCTCAGCAGTGCAGTAGTCATATATACAGTGGTCCCTTATTATGGACATGGCAGCAGTTCTAGCTGCTGCCTTAGAGGTAAGCTCGAGTGCTAATGGGACATTTTAGGACAATATACCTTAACCATATGGCCGGAAATGTTGACAGCTCTTTGGAGTATAATAATGTACAGGCACAGTCTGCATGGAGTATAATAATGTACAGGCACAGTCTGCATGGAGTATAATAATGTACAGGCACAGTCTGCATGGAGTATAATAATGTACAGGCACAGTCTACATGGAGGATAATAATGTACAGGCACAGTCTGCATGAAGTCCATAACCACCAATATAAAGCACGCCCACCAACTGCTCAGGCATGACATCATCACTTCAAGGTTTGCCATTCAATGTCAGAAACAGTCGATTTTTGACCAGCAACATTTCTGACTATACAGTATGCATAGCAACTAGGAGATAAACACTCCTACATCTTCATAGCTTAGCACACCCTCCCAAATCACTCCGCACTCTCACACATGCAAAAGGTTGTCTACCATTTTTGAAATGTAGGCAATGGAGTCTTACCCAACCCCAAAGACCAGGAAAGTATGGGGTGACTTAGACAAGAACAAGAATTTATGCAATCAGTGAGTTTGGAAACTTTGCATCATTTAATTAACAATTTTTAATTACAAAGTTAACGCAATTACAAAGTTAACGCACAATAATAACATGCACAGTAATAACCACAATAATAACAACAATAATAATAAAAACAATACCAAATGCTACTATACTACCAATTTCGAAAACTGGATAGTCTTGTTAACGCATAAAGAAGCGTGAGATTGAGTGACTGTCGTGTTAATAAATCTTACATATTCAAAACTTACCATAAATGTGCGCGATGGACTGTTCTATTTCACCAAAACAAAACAATTAAGATCCGTAACACGTAGGTAACTATGACGTCAAACAATTTTGAATTCAAGGCTGAAAGATTTTATCGTGCTCGCGTGTTAGAGCTCTTGTTTGATGACGGTTTCGACCTCTCTGACTGTGATAGCGATGAAGATGATGAAAATCAAGTGTCTTCCTTCCTTGGTGATGAGGTATTAGACCCTGAGGAGTTGGCAGCTTTGTCCAGAGCTTTAACTTCAACTCTTCAGGATGTTGGACCAAACACATCAAGTGCCAGTGCTTCTGATGGAGCTTTTCTGACTCCTGATGAAGAGTATGAGTTGCTTGGTAAGTATGAGTAGATATCTATAGAATGGAATATAAAATTTTAGCTAGCAAACAGTGAGACATAATAAGCCAGAATGTATATTATATATCACTAGGTTATAAAGTTCATAATAATAATCTTTTATATAGGTTTAGCCACTGATCTTGAATCTGGTGAACCTCTAAGTGATCCTGCAAACTCTCCTCCTAGTGGTCCTGCAAACTCGCCCCCAAGTGCTCCTATAATCTCTCCTACCATCTTCTCCTTCATTTGATGTAGTTCCATCTTCTGACTCAGAAGTATCACTGTTACCTTCTGATCGTCGAGGCAGGGGGCGTGTTGGATGCAGAGGCCGAGGAAAAGGCCAAGGAAGAGGAAAAGGACAAGGAAGAAGAAAAGGACAAGGAAGAGGAAAAGGCCAAGGAAGAGGAAAAGGCCAAGAAAGAAGTCGAGGCCAGAGGTAAGAGGCATGAGACCTTTTGTCACTGCTCTCTTTGTGGTGATAGCCTTTGTGCTGTGCGTGGGAGGACATGCTTCAGGGAATTCCACACACTGTCTGACTATCGCACAAGCTTCGTTTTCTCTTCGATATTTTCTTTGTACAGGTTTTGCTTTTGTAGAATGTACATGTGTTAGGCATGTACATGTATACGTCTTTTCTTTATCATTTCTGCATTCAGACATGTGTAGTACACGTATGTTTTCTTGATAAGTCTTTACTTTATTGTGCCTTTCTGCAACATCTTGAACTTTTCAACTTTCTGTATAAAGCAATACAGCCATACCTTCCTTGACAACAGTCAATACTATTATAGACTGGCAAACATGGCTATATCCTGCAAAATAGAAAAATTAGGGCATTCAATATTCATAAATTATGCAATTTTTTTTACATTTTTCATATTATATGCTGCGGCCATGTTTTAGTATTTGATCTGAAAAAGAAAAACCATAAAATACAAATGGTCTATAAACGCACATTCTAATCAAAAGGTGGTTTGTGGTTTGGTTGCTGGGCAACATATTTATCACCAAGTTGATCAGTAACTCTTTGTCAATCATGTGATATGCAGTTGCCGAGGACTTTTCTGAACCAATGATCAGATACAAAAATTAAAGTTAAAATAGGTCAAAATCTCAAAATTATGTCGACGGTGAAAGGGTTAAGGTGAGAATCTCAAGCACTTCATGGGAGGAATGCTTATTACAGTATCATGCAGATGAGGGTACAGATATTTCAAGTATGGAGAAACTCTACTGTCCCTTTACTGTCACTGGGAGGAAGGGGTATTCCAGAGGAGCATTTCCTGGAGATCATCACTCGCACTAAACTGATGCACACAGTGTCCACTCAGCTATAATTGAATGTTTGTGAAATGGGAAAAATGTTCAAGTGAGCAGAATTGTGGGGATGGGATTTGATGGCGCAAATACGTTTTAAGGCACGAAAACTGGAGTTTAGACCTCGCACCAAGACTCTGGCACCTCCTGCCCTGTTCGCGCAATGCCACTGCCACTTGTTACCTTTGGCTTGTGCGCTCAAGCTGCTAAATTCCACTCCAGGCTGTTTATACAACACTCATGGGCTCTGTGGAAAAAATTTCCCAAAGTGAACAGAATTCATTAAAGCGATCCAGCGTGTTCTTAATATCCAGAATCAAGCCTTCTGGTACTTGCTGTTTGGCACATGAGAAGTGTGTAAAGGCAGTAAAAGTAAGCTATTCTGTGATCGTTGCTGCTCTAGATAAACATCCATGAAAGTACACATGCGCCAGTAGCATTGGGACTCAGCATAGCTCTCAGTAGCAGACAACAATTGCACCAATGTTCTAGCTTGACTACACACTTCCACAAGTAGCCAAACTCAGTAAAACACTCCAGACAGAGAACATTTGGACTTGTCCATCACATCCTGTCTTGTCGATGCAACCCTTCACATGTTGGATGATGCAGTTGTACCAGCAGCAAATTAGGTACTGCAGCATTTGTGAAAATGAGAACCTGGCAGGAGCAACTGGAATAAAAATTCTTCAGGCAGACATCAAGTTGTTCCAGGAAAAAGTAGCACAAGTATTCCATCAGTCATCTGAAAGATAACATTTCGAGCCATT
The DNA here is from genome assembly GCA_028752905.1 of Cladorhizidae sp. MBARI D1340-BT2. Taxonomy (NCBI): domain Eukaryota; kingdom Metazoa; phylum Porifera; class Demospongiae; order Poecilosclerida; family Cladorhizidae; species Cladorhizidae sp. MBARI D1340-BT2. The sequence continues at coordinate 28,108,185 of JAQNBH010000015.1, read as the reverse complement.
TTGCTTATTCTGGAGACGTTTTGCCAGCACTGAGCATGTTTGAGCCAAGGAATGTGCCAAGTGTGGACTCTAACAATCTGTTTTTCTATGGAGAAAAGCCATGTAACACACTCCTTGCAAAGCATGGCACAGAGAGATCTGTGGATCCATTACACGGTGAACAAACAAGTTGTAAGGTTCTTCTTGTGTTTGCGATAAATACCCTTATGCTTGCGGCATATCCTGTCCATGACAACAGCCTGACACGCTCTGGCACCAGAGTGGCAAACACAAGAAAGTTGTCCAGATGTACTGGATATTTCTGACCTCAGATCAGTCTAGGTGCCAATCGATGGCATTGGCTAATGCATTAAAGATCTTGGGTACAGATCTGCTCTGAAGTCAAATGGTAGCATTAGATCAGGGTAAATCTTCTCTTCCTCTCAACTGCTTGTAATGGGTGGTCCTGAGGGTGGACGGGTATAATGTGTTAAGCTGGTTCAACATCTATTTTTTCACCCTTTCCCAAAGCAGAGGCAATCTCTACAATTTTCTCCACTGTGACATTAGACCAGCGAGCACAGTGAGGGGTCGATCCTGACGTTGATGCTCTGACCATGTTGGAATCAGGTCAGTGATGAGCCACCATCTTCAGGTGTTGTGGCCCTTGGGGATAGCACCAAACCTGTTGATGTGAACACAGCATTGCATGGACCTTGGGAATGGCCCCAGCATGCAGCCTCGGGATAGCCCCTCTTTGACATATTCATTTAATCACCTCGGGTGCTTCCTAGCTGACAGCATAATTATTGGCCATTGTCTTAAGTGAGAAGCACTGCCGAAAACCAATCTTGAAGCCGTGCTGAAGAGCCTCATAGATGTTGCATGCAAAGGCTCAATCAGGATTTAGTTTTGGAGCCTCTATATACCCATTCTGTGCCATTGAGTGGAATGTGGATTGACATGATTTCCTGAATAGCCCCACTATTGTGGACAGTAATACTGAAGACAGAGGAGGTCTGGTGTTTACCTGTAGAGGAGCTTTCATCCTGTGTGTGAAAGCATCACAAATCTATGGGATATTATAAAGTTATATATGCCATGTATTATTATACATGTATATGCCTGGGGTGGCTGGCGTCCATAGCAGGGGTGGCTGGCGTCCATACCAGGGGTGGCTGGCGTCCATATCATCAGGTGTGCTACCTACAAATGTATGTGGTCTCTACCATGGCTAGACAGGCCATGACTTACTATGCCGGTGATGGGCCATCACCTACTGTGCCATGACCAGGTGGGCCATCACTTATTGTGCCATAGGCAAGCGGGCTATCACTTACTGTGCCATGGTCAGGTAGGGCATCAATTACTGTGGTGTAGCCAGGTCAGCCATCACATACTGTGCTGTGGACAGGTGGGCCATCATGGCCATGCAGATCATCACTGACTGTGCCTTGGTCAGGTGGGCCATCAGTTACTGTTCCGTGGCAAGGAGGGCCAAATGGGCCATCACGTACTGTGCCATGGTTGGTTGTGCCTTCAGTTATTTGCCGTAGTTAGGTAGGCCATCGCTTACTGTGCCTTGGCCAGGAGGCCCTTCACTTAGTCATGACCAGGCAGGCCATCAGTTACTGTGCCGTGGTCAGACAGGCCATCTTACCATGCCATTGTTATGCGAACCATTATTACATACTGTGCCATGGTAGGTGGGCCATCACTTACTGTGCCATGGCCAGACGGGCCATAATGTGACTGGTAGGCTGTTGCTTTTTCTGCCTTGACTCAACACACCATTTCATCTGTCGGGTGCAATTAATATACCCGATTTCGACCGATGAGCACCAACCACTGAAGTGTTTATCATCCCTACATACCTATCCATACCCTCTTTTCCGGAATGTCAAAAGTTGCATCACAAATTCGAGTGGCTTTTTTAATAGCATCTAGTTGAGCATTATATATGGCCACAACTTCAGTATTGTATTGTTACATAGTGCACAAGCATGTACTGATTACTTGATACTTCCAACAACAAGAGAATCACTTCAGCTAGCCAAGTAGACCCTAAACATGTCGTTTAGGAGCCAGCACTTGAATATGCTGGAATAGTTATTTTGTTTGCTTCTTTATTTGTTTGTTTGTTTTATTTTGTAGATTCTACTCTTACCATGCAGAGGTATGTTGATAACCCGATTAATGTCAGTGTGATACTAATGCTTTATGATGTTAGTACTATGTACAGGAGTTCATTTTAAAACTATGATTGTATGATTTCTGTTGTCTTTGTGTATGAAATAGCATGGTTTGTAGTGAAATTGGGTATAAATAACGCGGCAGAGACGGCAAAAAACATTCCCAAGGTAAAGCCGAGTGCAATTACCACCTCCTCTACATTAGGAGTGGTATTTACATGCAATTTCCCTGCAAACAATCCTTACAATAATAAGAATGCAACACTTATTGTAGTTCTAAACAATCCCCACTTCTAACTGTCCAAGAGGTCCCCGTCTAGTCATTGCTATGTTAGCAGCTACTACATTCAGAATGGTAATTCCGCACTACCTGTGGAAAAGATCTAATAGTGTTCTGATTGGTCAGCCACTGAGAAATGTCAGGTCAATAGTCACAAAACTCTACAGTGCAGAAGCAATTCATGGAATGCTAGCTCTGAGGAATGCTACTTGAATTTTGTTGACTCTGCTCAAATTAGAAACTTAAGAAAAATATTGACTTGTAATAGCAGTGGCGATCCCTGAGACCAAATCCAAGGCCTTCATTGGCTCGGAGGGTCAGCCACACTAGCAAATTGCATGAGCTCTAACATAGCTAGTGTAGTTGGTTGGTAAGGCATCATGTTGTTTAAAACGCATGCATATTATGTATATTCTTCAAGTGCCATGCTGTTTGTGGCGATGGTGGCTTATAGCAACGTTTAAATGACTGCAAAACTATCTAGAGGAAGTCTCACTCTATGGGATGAGTATTTTCATTAGGCGCTAAAACGTGAGTAAGTGTCAAGCACGCGGGTTGAAAAAGATTTTCCTTCCCACCGCGGAGAATTTTTTTCAACCAACACTTATGACCACTTCTCATGTTTTAGCACCGATTAACCGCAACATTAAAATTTTAACACATGGGACGGAGTTATTTCCAAGTGGGCACCTCCTTCAGTACAAGAGAGAATAAACACCTGAAACTTTGTCTAGAGTTTGAAGAGCTCAACTATCATCTGACCTAAGGGAGGGTAGTGTCTTGGCTACCAGATTTTTGGCACAGTTATACCCAGGCAACAATCAAAAGAGAGCACACAGAGAGATCTATCTTTTGAGCTATACATCAACTTCATAAGTAAAGTGTGCAGAACCTATGGAGCTCTAAAGTCACAACCACAAGATTAGTTTAGTCCCCTGACATCAAGGTTTCTCTTTTTCAATCAGCACCATTGTTTTTTTGTCTTCATCAAGGTAAATAAACCCGTAAACAATGCAATGCTTGAAGTTGTACCTTCATCAGTGATTTTCCCCCTTTAGTGGTGACTTTAGAGAATAGTATTGTGGGAATACTCGATGTACGTGTATAACAGAGTATTGTTTTGGGTTGTTTTATAATTTTCAAGGGACCTAAATCTACTGGAGTCTAATAGTTTATTGTCCTTGATAATCTTATTTCCAAGTGGTAAGGGGGCTATTATATTTATAGAATCACCATGGATTTAGGTATAAAATTGAAATGGCAGGAGCATTATTGTTTGTGTTAATTGATGGTTTAACCCTTACTGGGCAAGGGACAAAAATTGTTGATAGGATGGTTCTCTTGATGTATATCTTCATGTAGAAAATTAAAAAACAGGCTCAGCGATGGCACTATTTTACTCGCGTTCATTTCTTCTCAGTGCTGGATTTAAGTTCAAAACAATCATAGGTACTTCCATTGCTACTGGAACACAACCTGACCTCTCTGGACAAGTAGTTTCTTAATCTTGGGGCTATAGTGCTTCTAGTTGGACTAGCTATTCTAGCATCCAAACAGCTGTTAGGTGCATCTGTTACTAAGGTGGTAAAAGTGGTTGCTTGAGGATGTACAGGGATTGTGGATTTGGCTAGCATCTCTTTTGCATTGGAAAAAGCCCTTGGTTGTTCTTGCCCCCATTGCAGTTTCTTGGTTTTCCATGGTGTACTTCATGGGGACATTGGAGGACTGCTGCTGCACCTGACAAAAAGCGAATTGATTGCACCCAAAAATTCCTGTAACTGCTTGACTGTTAATCGGGTTGGTAACTTGTGGATGACATCAACTCTTGAGGAGGGTGGAGTAATACCCTCAGCCATGAGAGTGTGTACCAGAAACATGAGGGATGTTTGACCAAATTCACATTTTTGCATGTTAATTGCCAGATCCTTGTCTGCTAAAACATGGAAAACGTGGCATAAATGGTCCTGGTGTTGTAAGATTGATTGGCTGGCAATTAAGATGTTGTCAAGGTAGACAAAGGCACATGAAGCATCGTGCAGGATGTGGTCCATCAGCCTTTGGAATGATTGTTGTGCAACAACAATCAAAAGGTATGCGCAGAAATTCGAATAGTCCAAATGGAGTGATAAGTGCAGTTTTGCAGACGCCTTCCGGTGTGACAGGGATCTGGTGATGACCTTTACCAAGTCAATCTTGCTGAAAATAGTGCATCCTTCTAATTTAGCAGTGAAGTGCTGAACATGTGTGACAGGGGAACTGTCATCCTTGTGACGCCGTTGAGTCTGTAGTAGTCACCACATGGACGCCATCCCCTATTGGGTTTTGGGGTGAGATGTAGGGATGACGCACATGGGCTGGATGGACTTCGGATGATGCCAGCTTCTTCCATTGCAGTGAACTCAGCCTTGTAATGGCCAACTTTTCAGGAGAAAGGCGGCATGCTCGTGAGCATATTGGTGGCGCTGAGATGGGAATGTGGTGTTCCACCCCATGGGAGGGGAGTTAGAGAATGAAAATTGAGAGTGATGATGGAGGGAAAATTGGTTAGAATGTTCTTCCACGCTGTGTCCACTTGTAGCACAGCATCATCAGCTACAGCTTGGCAGACCCTCATCTCAAGCATTGGATCTGATGTTGAAAAGTCGTCAAGCATGGAAGTCAAGCGCCAGATGTTTATCTGTTCGAAAGTCCAGTCCAATAATGTGATTTACATGTAGTACATCTGCCAGTCGGAAAGTCCATGAGGTTTGTCGGAACCCCAAGTCAAGAGGATTCTCCCGAGTGCCAAAGGTGGCAATTTTGGAGCCATGGCTGCAATAAAGGATGCAGTTTGTGGGAGAGTGCATCGGTCCATGTGAGATGCTGGGTAAACACTGAATGTGGCCCCACAATCCACCAGATGTTTCCTACCGGAGTGACTGTCGAGAAGAGGTGCATTATTAGTTGAGGCAGAGACAGTGTAGAGTGAGCCCTCTAACAACTGCTCGTGGTCTCTGTTGGATGACTGGCTATTGGAGGCACAATTGTTGTGTGCACCGGCCGTGCGCACTACTGACGGGTGGCTGAGGCATTTCCCTGGCTATTAAACTTGCAGACTTACAGTTTCTTTGATCCAAATTTTGCATGGGAGAAACATGTCAGCTGCTGATGCCTCCTTCCCATGAAAATTACGGCCCACTTTAGGAAAGCTAGACCATGACGAGACTGTGAAAACATCAGGTGGGAGTGTATATCAAGTACTCTGTCAGCTGCAAGGGCATACTCCATTGTTGGATAAGTCCTGGCAACTAGGGACTGTTGGACATCTGTAGGCAATATGGAGCGGAATTTCTCCCAAAAGAGCTGTGTAGAGGCATCCTCTGATAATGTGCGCACTCCGGTAAAACTGGCTTTTTTACCTGAAGGAGGGTTGGTAGGCTGCTAGTTTCCTTGCTTTCTATGCACTTGTAAGAGCCAACTCTTGGATCAGGACAGCTTTAAGCTATTCGAACTTGCAACCATCCTGTAGTTGATTGATTTTGTATTCCATCAGACATGCTGTTTGTTCGTCAAGAGCTGTCAGGACATACGAGAACTTTGTTTCATCTGCTGTGATGGGCATACTTCATGCTGCGAACTGGGCTTCCACCTGGTGGAACCACATGATGGAATTATTGACATAGAATGGTGGAATCCTCAGTACTATAGTGCTAATGTCTCCAACAGATTGTGCCATGGTTGTTCTAGATGGTCAGACGTCTGGGTCACCACTGTAGTCGGAGTAATATCTTTAACTTATTTTACATGGCAGAACAAGAATCAATCATTTCACATACCAACAAGTTCAAAGTCCACAACAACATATCACGGTTTCTAAATCGTCTCTTCTCCTGACATCATGTCCTTCATATGATGATCTTTGAATCCCCAGCTTGATGTTGTTGTTATGACTTGTGTGTAAGTAGGTTTGCCAGATTAGCAGCCAATCGGTAGAGAGACACTGACAAAGAAGCTAGTTGTAATTCTAAAACAAGTTTGTTGCAATAGCAACGCATGGTAATGAATAAGTGTTATAGTTATTTTTCCACACGGTACTTGTGCCAGAGCAGGAAGCAATCCTTGTAATCTACTGTGTGACAGAGCCAGAACAGGAAGCAATCCTTGTAATCTACTGTGTGACAGAGCCAAATGTTGCACTCTCGGCAGGACCATATTCTGTCTGACCGCATTTGCCCACTACCCAGACAGTGTGCACAGCACCCTCTTCTGTGTTTCAATGTATCTGCTTTAGGTACAGTACAATCAAAAACAACAACTTTACATACTGTTTGCATTGGATTTATGTTCAACGCAGGAATGTTTAAAACAAAAGCCCAAGCAATGCTGAAGGAACACACAGGCAACTCTCAAGCAATGTATTGCGAATGTAACGCACGGATCATTATTTAATTATCCGAAACACGCAATCAACATTTACGGTATCCTATGTACACCACCTGTTGGATAGAGCGAGTCAAGTCAGTGGGTCTACTGTTGATCACTGTGGGGTTTTGGTCGTAACTGCTACTTTTGATTTGTACTGGGAATAATAGCTCACAGAAGAACTCTCGCTGCTACCTTCACTCTAAGCAGTAAGTGTAATACTAGGTAGAACTCCATTAGTTTGTACCTGTAGCACCTATCTATGGTAGTGACCCGGCCTTTACTTCAGTCTAGTTGTTAGTGTACTACTAGGTAGAACTCCAATGGCTTGTACCTGTAGCACCTATCTTGGTAGTGACCCAGCCTTTACTTCAGTCTAGTTGTTAGTGTCATACTAGGTAGAACTCTAATGGATTGTACCTCTAGAACCTATCTATGGTAGTGACCCAGCCTTTACTTCAGTCTAGTTGTTAGTGTAATACTAGGTAGAACTCCAATGCTTGTACCTCTAGAACCTATCTATGGTAGTGACCCAGCCTTTACTTCAGTCTAGTTGTTAGTGTAATACTAGGTAGAACTCCAATGGCTTGTACCACTAGCACCTATCTATGGTAGTGACCCAACCTTTACTTCAGTCTAGTTGTTAGTGTAATACTAGGTATAACTCTAATGGCTTGTACCTCTAGCACCTATCTATGGTAGTGATCCAGCCTTTACTTCAGTCTAGTTAGTGTAATACTAGGAACATGTAGAACTCCAATGGCTTGTACCTCTAGCGCCTATCTATGGTAGTGACCCAGCCTTTACTTCAGTCTAGTTGTTAGTGTTATTTAGTAACTTTCTTGTTGGAAAAGAAAGCAAAAGCTAGCACAGGACCCAGTAATGATACTTGTACAGACTTATTGTTTGGTCTTCTGGAAGAATGAAAATTATGTGCCGGGTGTACCAAGCAGCAATGTCTTAGGGGGCTCCTCAGTGGGAGACGACTGTGAGGTCGAGGCAGTGAGGATGATATACAAAGGCAAGATTTTAGCAATTGCTAAGTTTGGAAGAAATTTTTTTTATATCAAATTTTGGTGTGAATTATTATGTACATGTACACTAAATGTAACCAGTCTAATACTAGATCACTGCATACAGCATTGTGGGCACTTGTTACATGTAGCCAGTCTAATACTAGATCACTGCACACAGCATTGTGGGCACTTGTTACATGTAGCCAGTCTAATACTAGATCACTGCACACAGCATTGTGGGCACTTGTTACATGTAGCCAGTCTAATACTAGATCACTGCACACAGCATTGTGGCACTTGTTACATGTAGCCAGTCTAATACTAGATCACTGCACACAGCATTGTGGGCACTTGTTACATGTAGCCAGTCTAATACTAGATCACTGCACACAGCATTGTGGGCACTTGCTACATGTAACCAGTCTAATAATAGATTACTGCACACAGCATTGTGGGCACTTGTTACATGTAGCCAGTCTAATATACTAGATCACTGCACACAGCATTGTGGGCACTTGTTACATGTAGCCAGTCTAATACTAGATCACTGCACACAGCATTGTGGGCACTTGCTACATGTAACCAGTCTAATAATAGATCACTGCACACAGCATTGTGGGCACTTGCTACATGTAATCAGTCTAATAATAGATCACTGCACGCAGCATTGTGGGCACTTGCTACATGTAGCCGGTCTAATACTAGATCACTGTACACAGCATTGTGGGCACTTGCTACATGTAGCCAGTCTAATAATAGATCACTGCACACAGCATTGTGGGCACTTGCTACATGCAAACATTCTAATACTAGAACAATGCACACAGCATTGTGGGCACTTGCTACATGCAGCCAGTCTAATAATAGATCACTGCACACAGCATTGTGGGCACTTGCTGCATGAAGCCAGTCTAATACTAGATCACTGCACACAGCATTGTGGGCACTTGCTACATGTAAACATTCTAATACTACAACACTGCACACAGCATTGTGGGCACTTGCTGCATGTAGCCAGTCTAATACTCACTGCACATAGCATTGTGGGCACTTGCTACATGTAGCCAGTAGAATACTAGATCACTGCATACAGTATTGTGGGCACTTGCTACCTAATACTAGATTACTGCACACAGCATTGTGGGCACTTGCTACATATAAACATTCTAATACTAGAACACTGCACACAGCATTGTGGGCACTTGCTGCATGTTGCCAGTCTAATACTAGAACACTGCACACAGCATTGTTGGCACTTGTTGCATGTAGCCAGTCTAATACTAGATCACTGCATGCAGCATTGTGAGCACTTGCTACATGTAGCCACTCTACTACTAGATCACTGCACACAACATTGTGGGCACTTGCTGCATGCAGCCAGTCTAATACTAGATCACTGCACACAGCATTGTGTGCACTTGCTACATGTAGCCAGTCTAATACTAGATCACTGCACACAGCATTGTGTGCACTTGCTGCATGCAGCCAGTCTAATACTAGATCATTGCACACAGCATTGTGGGCACGTGCTACATGTAGCCAGTCTAATACTAGATCACTGAACACAGCATTGTGGGCACTTGCTACATGCAGCCAGTCTAATATTAGATCACTGCACACAGCATTGTGGGCACTTGCTACATGTAGCCAGTCTAATACTAGATCACTGAACACAGCATTGTGGGCACTTGCTACATGCAGCCAGTCTAATATTAGATCACTGCACACAGCATTGTGGGCACTTGTTACATGTAAACATTCTAATACTAGAACACTGCACACAGCATTGTGGGCACTTGCTACATGCAGCCAGTCTAATAATAGATCACTGCACACAGCATTGTGGGCACTTGCTGCATGCAGCCAGTCTAATACTAGATCACTGCACACAGCATTGTGGGCACTTGCTACATGCAGCCAGTCTAATACTAGATCACTGCACACAGCATTGTGGGCACTTGCTACATATAAACATTATAATAATAGATCACTGCACACAGCATTGTGGGCACTTGCTACATTTAGCCAGTCTAATAATAGATCACTGCACACAGCATTGTGGGCACTTGCTACATGTAGCCTCTCTAATCCTAGATCACTGCACACAGCATTGTGGGAACTTGCTACATGTAGCCAGTCTAATACTAGATCACTGCACACTGCATTGTGGGCACTTGATACTGTACATGTAGCCAGTCTAATAGATCACTGCACAGAGCATTGTGGGTATTTGCTACATGCAGCCAGTCTAATACTAGATCACTGCGCACAGCATTGTGGGCACTTGCTAACATGTAGCCAGGCTAATACTACAACACTGCACACAACATTGTGGGCAATTGCTGCATGCAGCCAGTCTAATACTAGATCACTGCACACAGCATTGTGGGCACTTGCTACATGTAGCCAGTCTAATACTAGATCACTGCACACAGCATTGTGGGCACTTGCTGCATGTAACCAGTCTAATACTAAATCACTGCACACAGCATTGTGTGCACTTGCTGCATGCAGCCAGTCTAATACTAGATCACTGCACACAGCAGTATTGTGGGCACTTGCTACATGTAGCCACTCTAATACTAGATCACTGCACACAGCATTGTGGGCACTTGCTACATGTAGCCACTCTAATACTAGATCACTGCACACAGCATTGTGGGCACTTGCTACATGCAGCCAGTCTAATACTAGATCACTGCACACAGCATTGTGGGCACTTGCTACATGTAGCCAGTCTAATACTAGATCACTGCACACAGCATTGTGGGCACTTGCTACATGTAGCCAGTCTAATACTAGATCACTGCACACAGTATTGTGTGGGTACTTGCTAGATAATATGGCAATGCCAATTTATTTGCAAATATATAGCTCAGTAGCAAATAGATGTTACGCAAAATAAAGCAAGGTACAACTATATGGTAAGGATCATCAATAAGTTTAATGTTCTCTATCTCCCCCCAAGTCATTAGCATAGGGAGTATGCAGAGGACTTAATAATTCTTGATGTAGTCATCAGAGGTTTGCCATTCCGGTGGTCCCGTGTCTTGAAGGAACATCTCGCCCAAGGTGGAGGTGGTGTGAATATGGGAGGTGGTGGGGGGTGGGGGGGGGGGGGGGGGGACGGGTTGCCTCACTGGCAGGAGGCTCTTGATGGCCCTGTATTGGTGTAGTAGGTAATATGGGCATGTCAGGCGTGGGAGCCGACAGTGTCATAGCAGTCAATGAGCTGCCTGAATGATTGGTGCACCCAGGAGCCTCCCGAGGAAATGGTGGATGGGGAGTGTCCGGCCACTCGGTGGAAGCAGCAGGCTTGTCCGTGGAATATCGGGGCATGACGAATTTCAAGTCATCTAGGATTTACCTCCTGGGTTCCCTTTGTTGAACTGGAGGGTATTTCCTTAGGAATTTTCTGTTCCTAGTGGTAATCCTGCCTGAGCCATCTATTCTTATTCCATATTTGTGAAATTGGTGGACCTCAATGACAAGTCCGGTTTTATCCCATCTCTTGGGATGGTTGCCTGCCTGATTTTGTATTCGGACATGATCTCCAACTGTTAGTGGAGGCAGTGCCTTAGTGTGCTCACTCCAATGTTCGAGATTGATCATGTGTTGGTTTCTGAGGGCTTCTTTCCTGGCAGCCAAGGACTCATCCCATGTCTTGTGTGGTTGGTATTTGCCTTGTAAAATAGGAATGAGGTCTTTGATGGGTCTACCAAACACGCACATAGCTGGAGAAAACTTGGTGTCTTTGTCCGGTGTGTTACGGTATTGTAAGATGGCTCTCTGGAAGCTGTCAACATCTACATGTAGTTCTCCTCTTGGCCCAGTATTGTCAGTGATTAGACGTTTTATGGTCTTGATGCCAATTTCAGCCCTACAATTACTGTGGGTGAACGCAACCGAGCTTAACCTATGATGAACACCCCAATTGCGTAGGAACTCACGAGTGGTATGTACGACAAATTCAAGTCCACCATCCGAGGAAAGTTCGTCTGGGATGCCATATGTAGAGAAGGTATGTCTCAATGTATTGACGAGTCCCTTTGCTCCATTGGTTGATCTCTCGACAATTGGCAAGTTTGAATATCTGTCGACAATGACCAAGTAGGTCATACCCTGGTGAAGGGGAAAATCGACACAGATACATTGGAAAGGATATGCTGCCAAGACAGGGGGTGTTGGGGGTAGACTTGGTTGAGAAGGTGCCATTCGATTGCAATGATTGCATTTGTTTCTTGTGGAATCCAATATCTGAAGTGATCCCATGCCAAAATATTGAGCTCTCGGCTCTGGAAGTCATCGAAGATGTGCCTTGATGTGCAGCATGGAGCGCAGACAAGCAATTCTGTCTTGGTAACAGAGGTATGACTATGCGGTCTTTGTAAAGGATGACACCATCGATTGTGTAGAGATGTTCCCTGAATTGGTAGTAATCTCTCAATGATGAGGGAAAGTCCTGGCGATTGGTTGGTATGCCCTCTTCAATGGTGGAGAGGAGTAGTAACATGTTTTCATCACTGAAGGTAGCCATGCGTTGTTCCCATGTGACTGACTGTATCGATTTTAGCGATGATATGGCCATGTGCTGTAAATCCTCTTCCGTGGATGCTGAGTATCTATATGTACGCCAGCGAGGAGTTCGCTGGGAATGTTGAGTGGTGGATTGGTTGGGAAGTTCTGGATGCAGTGGATATCATCTGGTAATGACATTTTGTGTGGATATGATGTCCCAGTTGGGTGTCTGGAGACTGTGTCCGAGGCCCTGTTCTTGGCTCCGGGAATGTGGACCATCTTGAAATGATATCTCAGTGTCTTTTCTTTGAGGTTCCTTAATCTCGTGTTGGTGGTGTGTTCTAGGGATCTGTCACCAAAGATCTTGAGGAGTGGTCTGTGGTCAACGGCGATGATCAGGTTTTTGCAGCCCAATAAGAAGTGTCTGGGCTTTGTCTAAGGCATCGGCAACTGCTAGTGCTTCTCCTTCAATGGGGGCGTCCCTTGGGTGGGTGAATCTGCTGCCCACTAATGTGATTTTTCAGCCTTCCTTGCAGCAGAACAAGTTGGTAGTTTGACATGGGCAATGCTTTTGAAACAGCCAGAAGCCAATCCTAGTCTTGGACCAGTCAGTCGCGAGGCATGTTGGTTTTGACTTGTCGAAAATGCGAACTACCTGGGCAATTTCTTTGGCAATAGTGTGCTTGGATTCCTCGAAGGCTTGATTGAGTTCATCATTCCAATGGAATAGGTTTTGGGTTTTGAGGAGGTCCCGAAATGGTTGCATCTGCTTTGCCATGCTGAAGGCATACGACACCTGGTTTACTAGTCCAAACTAGGATCTCATATCAGTGATGTTCTGTGGTGTGGGGAACTCGGTAATGGCTCTGAGGTATTTCTTGCACAGTCGCACTGCATTGTTGGTAATCTCAAAACATCAAATTCTACGCAAATTTGAACTTGTCAGGGTTTAAGGTGATCCCATTCGTACCACAAATGTCGAGCCATTTGGCTGCTTGGAAGAAACATTCTTTGATGTTGTCAGCCCATAGAAGGGTGTCGTCGATGTATTTGGTTTTCGATGAAAAATCTGATACGATTTCGTCATATCTCCTGGAGTAGCCGTCACCAGAAGCGATGTAGCCCTTGGGGGATGTACGATAACGATACCTTCCCCATGGTGTGATAAATGTGGTGTAGTGGCAGTCATCAGGGTGAAGGGGGATGCTGTGGAAACCATTCCATGCATCGAACACAGTCTTCTTCACATTGTGAGGCACTGATCTCACCTGATGGAAGGGCGACTGTGTGTAATGGGTTTCTCTTGTGGTGTGGACATTGAGGGATTGGAAGTCGATTGTCCTCCTTGGTGTGCCGTTCTTTTTGGCGCATATTACCATTCTGTGGCACCAGGTGACGGGTTCCCCTATAGGAACTGGTTCCAGCATGCCTAACCTGACATCCCTGTTAAGTCCGGCCTTTACTTCGGATTGCCAATGGATTGGTACTGGTATTGGTGAGTGATGTGCAGATGGTTCTGCTGTCGGGTCAATCATGAGCTTCATCGGTGGTCCTTCCATCATGGGTAAGGGTTGATACTCACAAATGTTGAACGTACTTGAGCTGTAGTGGTCGAGAAGGTATTGCTTAAGCTTAGTGTGATTCTCCACCGTAGCAGGGTATGGTAAGCTTGTTGGTGCTGCTGGAGGTTTAACGCGTTTTGGGCATTGACAATCTGTCGTGGCATTGTCTGGGTGCTGAAGTCCATCACAGTGGGGTGTTTTCTGTGGTTTTCCTGGAGTGTTTGTATGCTCAGGAGTTGCGCCGACAGCGGGAATTCCACCGAGATGATTCCGATATCAATGTAGGCCTCTCGGCAGAGGAACAGCTTGTGCGTGCTATTCGTAATGTACGTAACTTGTCTTGTCTCCCATTGCTTGCCGTATTGATCTTTTCCTGACAGTCTGATAATGACAGCTCCAATGATATTGATGTCCCTGTTGCCTGTTGTCTGCGGCATGCATCTTCAAATTCACTGGGATAAGGTTTTCGCTGGATAATCCCAGTTTTTTTATGACCTCGAATCCAGCAAGACAGCTCTGGCATCCTGTGTCTGCCATTGCACTCACAAAGATAGTTTTCTGGTGTTGGTAGGTCAGAGCCAAGTTGTTTGTAGTCCTCTTTTCGAGTGCTCTTGCCAGTCTGATGAATGGTTGAGATCTTGACAACTGCTTAGACCAATTGTCTGTTGCCTGGTTGTAAATGTGATGGTCAAGTGTGATGGATTTCTCACTGTTTTGTGATGTGATTTCGCACAAGCCATCAAATCAAATATAGCACTTTCGTGTTCGCCCTCCTTGTTGGGTTTCGTCGACTTTGTGTTGCTCCTACTCCTGCATACTCTTTCAAAGTGATGACCTCGGCCACAGTGGTTACATGTGGTGTCATAGGCAGGACATTCTTTCCTCCGTATTCGTGAAGGAGCATACTTACCATGTCCTTTCCTTCCACAGTAGGTGCAGGGCTCTTGGTCTTTTGGCTGGTCATTTGATGGAAAACATCTCTGTGCATCTCGCCTCTGATGCCTGTACGTGCTCCCAGCCACTGCGTCAGTGCTGTGTGGGATTAGGAGCTTTGCAGCTGAGCGTTTTCCTGCCTCTTAGCCTCCACTAATTTGAGGACCTGCTCCATTGTCATGTTTTGGTTCTGGTCGCCTAGTAATTCAAGTCGGATTTCTGTCCACAGCACAATATGTCTCGCAGTATGGTATCAGTGTAGTTAACATTGGCTTCGCAACTAGTAAACTGTATTGTGAACTTGCAGACACTTACTTGTCCACGTAGTCTTGCCCCATAGGCACGAATAAGTTCATCCCTGTCCTGGTGCATATTGTGCAATGCCACCCTGGCCACCATTGCGTTTTCCACCCTTACAGCCAGGTTTCTCATGGCTTCAAATACTTCATCCTCGGTCTTGTTGGCGAGTGATCCACCAGCGTTCCTCGTCAAATCCTTCCTCAACTGGTCGTCGCAGCACTCAAGGAGTTCAATTATTTTTTATCAGTCTCCCGGTTAATTTGGTAGCTTGGACGTAGTCGCTCCATCGGGATTTGAAATATTGCCCGTCCTCCGTTGTTCCGGCAGACGAGACGCATGGGAGGCGGACTTTCTCCACCCTGGCTGCTCTTCTACTGCCACTAGCCGATTTGTGGACGGTGACGTGGGCCATTATGAGGGCTGCAGCTATCACAGGGTCCACGTCTGGTGTACTCGCAGTCATCTATCGGGCATCCGACGATGGGTATCCTGGTATCCTGTGGTGTTGTCCCTTAAATGGAGAGATTTCTTGTTGCTCGATTCTAGTCACTTCCGTACACCTCATGTCCAAATAGCAAAGGCCACTATACACCGTTTTGTTCCTTGCATAGATAATAAGGCAATGCCCGTTTACTTGCAAATATATAGCTTAGTAGCAAATAGATGTTACGCAAAATAATGCAAGGTACAACTAAATGTATATGGTAAGGTATAAGTTCAATAATTCAATGTTCTCTAAGGGTCTGCTCTTATTCTTCTTGATTCACATGGTTGCCCCACTGAGCTCAGGGTCTGTTATTTTTCTTCTTGATTCACAGAGGTGCCCCACTGAAGATCTACTATTATTATTCTTGATTCAAAAGGGTGGCCCACTGAACTCAGGGTGTATTCTTATTCTTCTTGATTCACATGGGTGGCCCACTGAGCTCAAGATCTACTTGATTCAAAAGGGTGGCCCATTGAACTCAGGGTGTACTCTTATTCTTCTTGATACACATGGGTGGCCCAGTGCGCTCAGGGTCTGCTCTTACTCTTCTTGATTCACAGAGGTGGCTAAGGGTCTACTCTTATTCTTCTTGATTCACATGGGTGGCCCAACTGAGCTTAGGATCTGCTCTTATTCTTCTTGATTCACATGGGTGGCCCACATAGCTCGGTATGCTCTTATTCTTCTTGATTCACATGGGTGGCCCACTGAGCTCAGGGTCTACTCTCATTCTTCTTGGTTGGCCAACTGAGCACAGGGTCTACTCTTATATTTCTTGATTCACATGAGTGGCCCACTGAGTTCAGGGTCTACTCTTATTCTTCTTGATTCACATGAATGGTCCACTGAGCTCAGCCTCTGTTCTTATTCTTCTTGATTCACATGAGTGGCCCACTGAGCTCAGCCTCTGTTCTTATTCTTCTTGATTCACATGGGTGGCCCACTCAGCTCAAGATCTACTATTATTATTCTTGCTTCACATGGGTGGTCCGCTGAGCACAGAGTCTGCTCTTGTTCTTCTTGATTCACATGGGTGCCCCACTGAGCTCAGGGTCTGTTCTTTTTTTATTGATTAACAGAGGTAGCCCACTGAAGATCTACTATTATTATTCTTGATTCAAAAGGGTGGCCCACTGAACTCAGGGTGTACTCTTATTCTTCTTGATACACATGGGTGGCCCAGTACGCTCAGGGTCTCCTCTTATTCTTCTTGATTCACAGAGGTGGCCCACTGAGCTCAGGGTGTGCTCTTATTCTTCTTGATTCACAGAGGTGGCCCACTGAGCTCAGGATCTACTCTTATTCTTCTTGATTCACATGGGTGGCCCACTGAGCTTAGGATCTGCTCTTATTCTTCTTGATTCACATGGGTGGCCCACATAGCTCAGGGTATGCTCTTATTCTTCTTGATTCACAGAGGTGGCCCACTGAGCTCAGGGTCTACTCTTATTCTTCTTGATTCACTTGGGTGGCCCACTGAGCTCAGGGTCTGCTCTTATTCTTCTTGATTCACATGAATGGCCCACTGAGCTCAGGGTCTGCTCTTATTCTTCTTGATTCACATGAGTGGCCCACTGTGCTCAGGGTCTGCTCTTATTCTTCTTGATTCACATGAGTGGCCCACTGTGCTCAGCCTCTGCTCTTATTCTTCTTGATTCACATGGGTGGCCCACTGAGCTCAAGGTCTACTCTTATTCTTCTTGGGTGGACTACTAAGCTCAGGGTCTGCTCTTATTCTTCTTGATTCAAATGGGTGACCCACTGAGCTCAGGGTCTACTCTTATTCTACTTGATTCACATGGCTGGCCCACTGAGCTCAGGATCTGCTCTTGATTCACTGAATGGCCTACTGAGCTCAGGGTCTGCTCTTATTCTTCTTGATTCAAATGGGTGGCCCACTGAGCTCAGGATCTGCTCTCATTCTTCTTGATTCACAGAAGTGGCCCGCTGAGCTAAAGGTCTACTCTTATTCTTCTTGACTCACATGGTGGACCACTGATCTAAGGGTCTACTCTTTGATTCACATGGGTGCCCCACTGAGCTCAGGGTCTACTCTTATTCTTCTTGATTCACTTGGGTGGTCCACTGTGCTCAGGGTCTGCTCTTATTCTTCTTGATTCACAGTGGTGGCCCACTGAGCTAAGGGTCTACTCTTATTCTTCTTGATTCACATGAGTGGCCCACTGAGCTCAGGATCTACTCTTATTCTTCTTGATTCACAGAGGTAGCCTACTGAACTCAGGGTCTACTCTTATTCTTCTTGATTCACATGGTGGACCACTGAGCTAAGGGTCTACTCTTATTCTTCTTGATTCACATGAGTGGCCTACTGAGCTCAGGGTCTACTCTTATTCTTCTTGATTCCCAGAGGTAGCCCACTGAGCTCTGGGTCTACTCTTATTCTTCTTGGGTGGCCCACTTAGCTCAGAGTCTGTTCTTATTGTTCTTGATTCACATGGGTGGCCCACTGAGCTATCACAATCCAAACATTGCAACATCATAATGGGAACAATATTGTACATACATACACTTCAGTACTGTATTAACTAAGCAGGACAATAGCTAGAGAAATATAGTCTAATAATTTTATGATTTCAAATTAATTTGGCAGGGCAAAATAATAATAATTGTTTTCTTCTCCCTCTCTCTCTCTGTGGTGGTGGTGGGAGTGGAATTTGACTGGTGAATATTTCTATATTATATACCCATTTTTTTTTAGGTTTCTCACATACATCTCTGGAGTTATCTGCTAATGTTGATGGTGATGTCTGTCCTGATGTTGATGTCGTTTATACTTGCACCACTGATGGAACTAGTGTCGAATGGACTGCTGAACCTTTTTTTACTCAGTATCTTGTGAATCCAACTGCTTATGGAGCTGTTGCTAATGTCGCTGTTAAGCCAGTACCTTCTTCTAATCCCTTCAGAAGTACACTCACTATAATATACAGTGATGTTCTCAACTTCACCGAAGTTATCTGTGCTGCTGGAAGTGAGCAGAAGAACATGAAGTACAGGAGGATATTAGGTATAAATGATGTTTTGTGCCGTACATTACACGAAGTTGTGTGGGGGACCTTTTCGTATTGCATTATTTAACTTGATACTCACATCCTCATTCAATAGGGTTGTTGTCAAGTAATTGTAACTACGTTAACTGTACAACACCCCAACATTTACTGCCTCTGTTCTTTTTATCATGTCTAGACACAGTAATTATAATTAATAACTGTACTCTCATACTTTCCATAGCAAACATTGAGAGGCAGTGGGAATGATATATAGCTAATGTAGAGGGGACAGGAGTAAAATATAAGAGGTGTGGAGCAGAAGTGACCTTTCTCTACTGCTGATCATGCAAAAATATGATGTTGCACGCAAGGGGCACTCTGTCAAACTCTAAGCCTCAGCAGAGGAAGATCTAGTGAATCAACATTACTCAATTTACATACATTCCTTGTCTTCTCAAATATTTAACCTGAATACAAAATATTCCAGTTGTCATCACAGAGTGGACACTGAACGATTACAAACTCAACTGGAGGGCATACAGACTACATGTCAGCCCTCAGCAGGTAACTGGCTTGCACTAGGCATGTGTTACACACTTATCCAGCCTCCATACACTGCTGCAACCTTTCTCCCTGTCTGTGTTTATTGCTAGCTAGAGCACAACAAAGAAAAGCACAAAAACTATAAATAGAAATAGGACTAGCACCTCAAAGGGTTTTAAAAGAAAACTTTGCTAATTCTAATCTTCTAGTAATTCATTAGTTTCCTGTTCTTAACATTAAGTTAGAGAAAAGGTCATTGGAATTGTCGGTCTTCCTAGCTTGGAGTTGAGCCTTGCAATTTCTGGCACTGCTGTAGGCATCATGTCTTCTAGCTTTGGCAGTGAATGTCACTATCTGCATTGCCATCTGTCACTATTGAAATCACATAGACCTTGAAAAAAAGAGTTTTGATCAACACTCCAAGATATATCTGCAGATGCATGGCATGAATGCATTGTGTGAACATAATTGAAGGACAAACACTTTTATATGCACTTCCTGAGTGGAAAAGGATTTCTTTTTGTAAAAGATAGCTGCTCAGCTATACTACACTTGGTCTAGCAGACATAATGAAACTAGCTTGGGTACAGTTAATTACTCCACCTTAGTTACTAGCCTTCTTGACTTCTTTATAGACAAAAAGTGCTGAGAGTAGAAACTAGCAACAGATGGGAGAGAACAGCCTAGCTAGAATCTCTAGGGTAACACAAGTTTCTCAGATGTTTATTCCAAAAACCATTTGGTGATCACGTATCGGATAAAATACGAATGCTAATTCATTGAGCTAAGCGAGACACTAGACTAATCATGAAAAACATTTTTGCCTCAGGTGTCTATGCACGCATGATCATCACATGGAGCAATGAACAGCTAATGACATCCGGTGGGTGAGGCCGATCCAATCCCAATCCAAATCGGGTGCTACTTATTAGGCATGCGTATTGTAATTGTGAGCTGAAAAAACTTATAATAAATGGCCATGTAAAGGTGTGTATAAACTAATAATAAATGGCCATGTAAAGGTGTGTATAAACTAATAATAAATGGACATGTAAAGGTGTGTATAAACTAATAATAAATGGCCCATGTAAAGGTGTATATAAACTAATAATAAATGGCCATGTAAAGGTGTGTATAAACTAATAATAAATGGCCATGTAAAGGTGTGTATAAACTAATAATAAATGGCCATGTAAAGGTATGTATAAACTAATAATAAATGGCCATGTAAAGGTGTGTATAAACTAATAATAAATGGCCCATGTGTATAAACTAATAATAAATGGCCATGTAAAGGTGTGTATAAACCAATAATAAATGGCCAATATAAATGTGTGTATAAACTAAAAATGGCCCATGTAAAGGTGTGTATAACTAATAATAAATGGCCCATGTAAACATGTGTATTAAATGTCCCATGTAAACGTGTGTATGAACTAATAATAAATGGCCATGTAAAGGTGTGTATAAACTAATAATAAATGGCCATGTAAAGGTGTGTATAAACTAATAATAAATGGCCCATGTAAATGTGTGTATAAACTAATAATAAATGGCCATGTAAAGGTGTGTATAAACTAATAATAAATGGCCCATGTAAACATGTGTATAAACTAATAAATGGCCATGTAAAGGTGTGCATAAACTATTAATAAATGGCCATGTAAAGGTGTGTATAAACTAATAATAAATGGCCATGTAAAGGTGTGTATAAAGTAATAATAAATGGCCCATGTAAACGTGTGTATAAACTAATAATAAATGGCCATGTAAAGGTATGTATAAACTAATAATAAATGGCCATGTAAAGGTGTGCATAAACTAATAATAAATGGCCATGTAAAGGTATGTATAAACTAATAATAAATGGCCCATGTAAAGGTGTGTATAAACTAATAATAAATGGCCATGTATATATGTGTATAAACTAATAATAAATGACCATGTAAAGGTGTGCATAAACTAATAATAAATGACCAATGTAAAGGTGTGTATAAACTAATAATAAATCGCCATGTAAAGGTATGTATAAACTAATAATAAATGGCCCATGTAAAGGTGTGTATAAACTAATAATAAATGGCCATGTAAAGGTGTGCATAAACTAATAATAAATGGCCATGTAAAGGTGTGTATAAACTAATAATAAATGGCCATGTAAAGGTGTGTATAAACTAATAATAAATGGCCATGTATATGTGTGTATAAACTAATAATAAATGGCCATGTAAAGGTGTGCATAAACTAATAATAAATGACCAATGTAAAGGTGTGTATAAACTAATAATAAATCGCCATGTAAAGGTATGTATAAACTAATAATAAATGGCCCATGTAAAGGTGTGTATAAACTAATAATAAATGACCATGTAAACATGTGTGTAAACTAATAATAAATGGCCCATGTAAAGGTGTGTATAAACTAATAATAAATAACCCATGTAAAGGTGTGCATAAAAAGGTGTGCATAAACAATTAATAAATGGCCCATGTAAAGTGTGTATAAACTGAAACATTGTAATTCTGCAATGCACATAATTGCATGGCTAAGAAATGATTCAGTATAACGATGGAACAAAGTCATAGAAATAAATGAGAGAAACAGCAAAGCATGTGCTATAGAAACAGTAACTGGGGAGACTTGGATATGAAAAACCTTTTGCCTCAAATATCCTATGTTTATCAGACTAGTAATGCGATGGGTAAAGGTGTTTAAATTTGATTATTGCATTGTTTTTCACTGCATTATCTTGTATGTATCACAATACTTAGTTTTAACATTACCTTAACAATCCTGAACTTGACCTTCGTTCCCCACCAATGGACAGCAACAATAGCAGCTTCAGCTTGAGTAGACATTATGGCAATGTGAATAATAAGTTTTTCTGTTGAAAGTATCTTCATTAGTAAACTGTCTCTACCTAAGTAGCTATACACACTATTCATCAACAAGCTTCAGTTAGAGAAAACTACAAGCTAGCTATAAAACCATTTAACCTGATTGTTTCCTGGCATTGTCTTCTGCCCTGATGTCTCTATCATTGTCTTCTGCCCTGATGTCCCTATCATATAGCAGATACCAGTCACAAGCAGTCGAAGCTCTTCCTGGTTCAGACAGCATCTCCGCAAGCATAATTATAATGTTTACTAGAAGCTGATGGTTCAGGACACCACTTGCTATATTACATCATTCTGATTAGTCTGCTGCAGAGCTGGAATTAAACTATTTTGCATGTGTTATGCATCTAGTGCACATCATCCAGAGATGTTGGCAGAGCTCTCAAGCATGAGAATGGAATGCACATCTGCTGTGTTATTTGCATTCAAGTGATCATTTGCAATGAAGTATGTCACAAAATAAATCTGGCAATTTGCTGGTTGTCTCAGTGTGTAGCTGGTGCCTATGCTTTAGCTTTTTTCCTGAACTTCAGATTCCCTATAACTTTCAAGTCAATGATTTAGGCTCCATTCAAGTCTGCAAATGGAAAATGGATGGCCATTACTATCCTTCTCATTAGCTTCAAGTAAGTTTCGATAAAATCTGTATAATTGATGCTTGCTATATGGACCTGCCTAATCCTAGATCACTGAAAACCGCATAGTGGGCGCTTGCTACATGGAGGGGACTTATTACATGCTTTACAGATTATATACTGTATATCTTGGTGTGTATTATTTAGCATGTGAGAGGAGGGAATTCTGTGATGCATGATTTACGAGAGCATGACAGGACATTAGTCTGTCATCCAATGTGTGCAACTTGATACGTCTGTGTGTGGGTGGATGCATATGCGCAGAGATGTGTGTGTGTATTTAATCAATATCCCATCCAGAGATATATGTATATCTACATAGAGAAATATGTGCAATGTTGGGTTTTGGTGACCACTCTTTATGGTAAAGACTTCTTTTAATTCTCAAAGCTTTAATTAGACTAATATGCTATATACCATGAACAGAACAACAATGATAAGCAATACTGCAATGCTCAACTAACTGACGAGATATTCACTGTCTTCCTTTTTATACTCGGGTCGGACTATTACTTATACCCCTGTTACCAACCTTTTTCTGGTGGAGACCCCTTTCCAGAACCCAGTATCAGAGCACGATGTCGTAGAAAAAATTCACACATGTTACGAAAAATCATAAGAATTATTCACATTTATTGCTCGCTTAAAATAATGTGATCAATGATCAATGTGATGGTCGAGTCCTCATTTCAGCCACCAGTTTTCCAATACGTGACTCGGGGCCACTCAACTGGACAATCATTTCCTTTTCTATTTCAAGCCGATTCTGTACTTTGTTTTCATCACAACCATGTGGAAACAGACTAATCACATAAGTATGGCGAAGGATACGGCATTAGGAGCCGTATTGCCTTCTTGGATAGACATGGATAGGATTGAAGCATATTGCACCAGTAACTGGGCAAAGACACGGACTTGAATAATGATTTAGATCCAGAATCCTGCTGCAGTCTCACTAGGCTCCTCTGCGATATCGTCGGTGATGGCATCTAATGGTGCAATGAATGGGTCTCGGGCCATGGTGAATGACTGAACGTGGAGCTCAGGGAAGTAATGTTTGAACTGATCGATCAGTGACTAAAGATGTTTAGTGATTTTGTCAGACAGATGCTCGACTTATCTCTTTAGATTCTTCCAGGTGGGCAGAGAGTCGCGGGAATAATATGAAGCGGTGCCCACTCACTTTATCCTTCAATAAAGCCAGCGTGGCAAGAAACCCTTTTATTTTATTTTGTCATGGAAGAGCATCAGGTTTGTGTCTTTGCCTTGAAGTGTATGAGTCAGTACATTGATACGTTCAAAAATGTCGCTCAAGTAGCACAATTTAGCAAGCCAGTTACTGACTCCAGCATTGCCACCCATTCATGCTTGTTTTGTGAACACTCTTTTAACTCATCACGTAACTTATGAACACACAGAAGAAGGTTTCCTCATGACAGCCATCGTACCTGAGTGTAGAACAGTAAGTTCATGTGATCAGCATCCATTTCATGACAGAACAGTCTGAACCTCGTGATTAGAGCACTCGATTTGATGTGATTCACAATTTTGACCGCCTGCGACAATATGTTCATTATTATTTCGGGCATTGTGTGAGCAGCCAGCGCTTCCCAGTGATCATGCAATGTATCATAAATGCATGAGGGGCCTACGCTGTAATTTAGCTTTAAAGCCAGATGCCTCCCAAGCATTGCAGAAGCACCATCTGTTGTTGATCCAATCAATTTATTGAAGTCCAGACCTTCTTGATTTTAAAGGCTTCAATTTTTGTGAAAATGTCCTCTCCTTTAGTTTTCATTTCCAATGACGAGCCCATTAAAGGCTCGGCGACAAAATCACCATCCTGACCCAAACCATCAATTGTGCGCATAATGTAATGTACATCGATTCATCCAGCTGGATGGCATGCCAAGGTGACTGTTTGATACCCGTAACATTCTGTGCAGTGATATCCTTACTCAGGTGGGCAAATTCTCCGATGATTCGAGAGCGGTATGATCGAGAGTTTACTAACCATGTCTTCTCAATCATGAGAGAAACATTACCTTGGCACATGACATGATCAGTTCCTCATCAATGTATGTGGCTTTTTAGCTTTTGCTATGCGCAATGAAACATTTACCTTGTTTATCCAAGCAGATTTTCTAAGGGCAGTTAACTTCCATTCGAAAAATGAGCAAACTCTATCTTGGTACGCTGCATGTTTTAATGATAGATGCCGTTGTAACTTATTCGAGGCGCTGACCATTTCCTTTCACAAAACATAGCATTTTTTTAAAAGTTTTCAGACTAGTCTGTGATCCCGAAAAATGCTTCGCAACCCCAGCTGGTGTCACCCAGAGGTTGGGAACCTAGGCTTATACAATGGTAGACCTAGCAGTATCCGATTGAGTGATCGTTTAGCCATTGTACGGTGATGTCATGGCATCCTTCCTCAATCGGATGGCTTGCATCACTACGTATGTTAGTGCAGAAATGTATGCCTCTATGTGTATGCTACAGTAATGATCAATGTATATATATATAATTATATGTAAAGCACACCACGTGGTGATGCTCACTAGTACAGTTTCTGAAAAAGAGAACTTAGTACTCTATGAAGAATTAACAATATAAACAACAACTGCTTTAATGCAATCATAACATCGTGTAACATTTTTAGTATAAACTGTAGTGGACATGTCGAACCATATGTGTATGTGTTTTGTCGATCCTTACCAATTGAAGTATTATTCAAAGGTTGTTGCTTTCTTTCAACATAAAAAATATAACGGTCGACGATACCAAGTATTACTACGTCCTCTCAGCATTAGACTAAACCACAACAGTACGGCTGCTCGACCTCATCAGCCAACCTCCACCGGCAAACAAGTATGATGCATTGAAGGACCGTTTGCTTGACACATTTGGCCTAAGCTCACGAGAACGCGCTTCTGGCCTACTCCATTTCCGACCCTTGGGAGACTCCAAACCCTCTGCTCTCATGGACGAGATGCTAGCTCTTCTCGGAGACCACCCCCCATGACTACTGTTTGAACAGCTCTTCCTAGAGCAGCTGCCTGAGGACATCCGAGCCCAGTTGGTGGACACTAAAATAGAAGACCACCGGAAGTTAGCAAAGATGGCCGACTCCTTATGAGCAGTCAGGAACATGGGAGCAAGTGAGCAAGTGCCAGTGTAATTCAACGACATCCACCCTCAGTGCCTAAGTCCAGGAATCCAACCGCTCCTCAAGACACCCTCTGCTTCTATCACCACAAGTATGGAAAGTCAGCTCGACATTGCCGAGATCCTTGCTCTTGGTCGGGAAACGAGCAGGCCGGTCGTCAGTAGTGGCTTCGGCGACCAGCCTTAATGATAGCCTCCTTTTCATCTGAGACAAAAATACAGGGGGCCAGTTCCTCGTGGACACAGTAGCAGAGGTCAGTATTTTTCCCTGTACCGGACTTGACACACGTATTGAACAGTCAGGTCCCTCCCTCACGGCAGCTAACAGTACAATAAAGATGTACGGGGTGTGAACTATCTCATTATATTTTGCCTTGTGCCATTATGAGTGGAATTTCATGATCACAGATGTGTCTCATCCTTGGCTGGGGGCTGATTTTCTGCACGCTAATTCTCTTCTTGTAGACCTCAAAGGGAAGCATGTCGTGCCTGCAGAAACCTACCTTTCCATTCCTTTGGGAAAAGGCATCGTCTGCTCCTCACCTTGATGCCATCTCAAGCTCCACACACCAGTACGATAATTATACTGCTCTCGGAGTTCCCAAATATCACAGTGCCTAAATTTGCCCAACTATCCACCAAGCATGGCTTGGAAGACTTCATTACCACCAAGGGCCCTCCTATACATGCACACACCCGCCACCTACCACCAGACAAGCTGGCAATAACCAAGGGCGAATTTGCTAGCATGGAATCCATGGGGATTATTCGTCACTGCACATGATTCCCAAGGTATCAGCAGAACGACGTTACCATGCCTGACCGTTACCCTGTGCCCCACATCCAGGATTTCTCAACCCTCCTCGCAGGTGCTCATATTTTCTCGAAGGTCGACCTGGTGCAAGGTTATCATCAGATCCCAGTTGTGGCTGCCGACGTGCCCAAAACTGCCATCATCACTCCGTTTGGGTTACGAGTTCCTCAGGATGCCATTTGGAATCAAGAATTCTGCCCAGGCCTTCCAACATTTGATGGATACAGTCTATATGGCTTAGATTTTGTCTTTGTCTACCTGGACGACATCCTGGTGGCCAGCAGCGATTCCACAGAGCACAAGATCCACCTTCGTCTGCTTTTCAAGCGCCACCAGGATCACGGCCTTGTTCTCAATGTTGCAAGGTGTCTGTTTGAGACTCTCAGAAATCGATTTCTTCGGACACCGCTTCACTCAACATGGTGCCATGCCTTTTCCCGATAAGGTGAAGGCCATTAGCCAGTTCAGATAGCGAGCCACTGTCAAAGCTCCAAGAGTTTGTAGGTATGTTCAATTTTTATCACCGGTTCATTCCGACTGCAGCTCACACTATGTTACCCCTTTGTCAAGTAAACCTAAGACCTTGGAGTGGAATGATGTCATGGTCAAAGCATTCCAGGACACCAAGACAGCACTGGCCGGAGCCACAATGCTCACACATTCACGTCACAACGTGCTTACTTCGCTCACAGTGGATGCTTCAGAGTTGGCAATGGGAGCAGTTCTCCAGCAATTAGTGCATGGCATTTGGCAACCCCTGGCTTTCTTTAGCAGACAGTTGCGTCCCCCCAAAAAGAAGTACAGCACCTTTGACCGCGAGTTGCTGTCTCTATCTTGTGGTACGCGACTTCAGATACTTTTTGAAAGGCCGGGAATTCATTGCGTACACAGACCATAGGCTACTCACTTTCTCCATGGCCAAGATATCCGGCCACTGGCCTGCTCGTCAGCAGCGTCATCTCTCCTACATATCCGAGTTTATCACTGACATCCGGCATGTACAGGGTAAAGATACCAGGTGGCCGATGCACTCTCCAGAGTAACCATTGATGCCGAGTTGATTATGCTGACATGGCAGCCAACAGGATGACCCTGCTGTAAAGGCTTATCGCGCAGCTATTTCTTACCTCAAACTCTAGGATATTTCTTTTGGGCCAAATGGTGTTACTCTTCTCTATGACATTTCCACCAGACAACCCAGGCCTGTAGTTCCTGCTGCTTGGAGACACAATGTTTTTGATTTGATACACAGCCTATTCCACACTTCCGTGCAAGCCACACGACAAATTGTGGCTTCAAAGTTCATCTGGCATGGCCTCCGCAAGCAGGTTGGAATATGGGCTAAGGCTTGCATCCCTTGCCAGACCTCCAAAGTCCAGCGCCACATCAAGGCTCCACTTCAGACATTCGAGGTTCCTCATCGACGCTTCGACCATATCAACATGGATCTAGAGGGCCCTCTTCCACCTTCTAACAGATTCACCCATCTCCTCACCATGGTAGACCGCTTTACCCGATGGCCTGCTATCCCTCTCTCAGATACATCCACCAGCACTTGTGCTCAAGCATTGGTCACCCTTGGATCGCCTGTTTTGGCATTCCCATGGACATGTCATCTGACAGGGGATCACAATTCACATCACAGCTGTGGGCATCCATCTCACAGTTGTTTGGCACTAAGCTTCATCACACCACTTTTACCACCCACAATCGAATGGCCTCGTCGAGCGATTCCATCGACATATGAAGTCAGCTCGTTTAACTGACCTCAACTGGAGTTATGAGTTACCATTCGTGAGTGCTTTTAAGAATCAGGACAGCACCAAAGGAAGATTTGGAGTGTTCCTCAGCAGAGCTAGTTTATAGGTTCCCACTCACTGTGCCAAGAGATTTCATTGCCAACCACCAGCCAGATAACCGTTTCCACCTTCAGCAACTGCGGGACCAAGTGGGCACACTGGCCCCTATTCCTACCTCTCAACATGGACTCACACCAGTGTTGACTCCTGTTGACCTCCAGAGCGCCAAGTTCATATTTATCTGTCGCGATGCTCAACGCACACCTCTACAGCGCCCCTACGAAGGCCCTTTCAGGGTCATCCAGAGTGGCCCTAAGACATTCAAAGTCGATATTGGTGGCAAGACAGAGATCATCACAGTCGAGAGATCATCACAGTCGACAGATTGAAGCCTGCCCACCAGGACTTCGATAACCCTGTTCAAGTTGCACAGCCAGGTCCTTGCGGCCGTCCTTCAAGCAAACGTCTGCAAGCACCCACTCCAGTTCAAGCTTCAGATACCACAGACACTCTGCTGCCACACTGCACCAGAGCAGGTCGTCAAATTTTTCCTTAAAAACGTTACAGGTGGGGGGGGGAGGGGGGGGGGGGGGGTTTATGTAGTGTACATGTCGAACCATATATGTAAATGTATTTTGTCGATCCTTACCAATTGAGGAATTATTGTCTATTGTTGTCTTGTCTATTGTTGTCTTGGTTGTAAAAGTTGTTGCTCTCTTTTAGCATTCGCTACAAAACTTTAATTTCATTAAATACAATTTAGACTTCTCTTGCAGTCAGTTTTTTTCCCTTTCTTGGTGTTGTTCACTGAATGCTTTGCTCTTCATCAATGCAAATATTATATTTTTGCATTTGCACATGCCCAAGTTCCAGGCACCTGTCGGGTAATAGACGACCCTTTGGCTTGCTCAGCCTACTTAACCACCAAATAATAATAATAATAACTGAAGCTCTTTTCCTGAGCTATTCTGGGGTTGTTCCCACGATGCCTAGGTGCTCCAGCTCTTGGCCCTCACTAGCCAAGTGCCCACCCAGACCGAAACCAGTGATCTGCCTTAACCCTTCTTATACTGAAGTGTAATCAGCCTCACTCCTTTGACCTCCTCTAGTTATGTGTATATA
Source organism: Cladorhizidae sp. MBARI D1340-BT2 (assembly GCA_028752905.1). Taxonomy (NCBI): domain Eukaryota; kingdom Metazoa; phylum Porifera; class Demospongiae; order Poecilosclerida; family Cladorhizidae; species Cladorhizidae sp. MBARI D1340-BT2. The sequence goes on along the minus strand of JAQNBH010000015.1, from coordinate 28,078,527 downwards.
AAAATACTCAAAATTAATATTTAGATATTGCACATTGGTCAAAGACAGAGCAATACACCATCAGCAATATACCGTCAGGTCATAAAAGACTAGCTGGCTCAGATCTCTCTAGGGCATTAGCGCTCCCTATCCTTTATAGTCTCTGTGTTAGTCATGTGACCGGTGTGTCCAATAGCATCCTGGTAGATTGTTCTATCCTTATACTGCAACTTTACTCTTGTTCTCTTTTGTGGTTGTGTACTGGTTGTGTTTGTGGTGGTGTGGCTTGTTCTTCTGCCACATCTGGTGGCGCTGGCCAGTCAGGCCCCGTAAGTGTAATCTACCCTCTTCCCCTTTGCAGCGTCAAAATGTAGATCTCTCGAATTAAAGGTATAGGCAGGCAAGAAGGGAAGTATACTGTATTTAACTTGAATGGATACCACGGGTTAAAATAGTTTAAGGTACCCTAACTCAGCGAATACTAATCGAGGATGAATACAATTCGAGGAGGTATATAATTGATGTCAAACCCAGGTTATAGGCATGTGCATGCTCATTTAGCATCATAAACGGCTCCTCTCAGTCATTGTTGAGCTCGAGCCAACAACACTAGCACAAAGAAATTGAGTATAGTGAGAGAAAATAGGAGCTAGGACCTGACCAAAGTTTGCTAGTACTCAGTCATCAGCTAGTGTTCCAGTTTTTCATCTTATCGTCAAGGCCTGAGTAAAGGTCGCCAGAATCCTGGCATTCTCCACTTTCCTGCTTGGGAGTGAGCTCAGCAATTTGTTGTAACTTCAGTTGCCAACTCTCCTTGCTTTAGGTGGTGAATTTTGCCATCTCCACTGCCACCTTCTTGATGTTCTCAACTTCCCAGCTTGGAATTAAAATTTATCTGCACATGCACAAATTGAAGGCACATTGTGAATACTATTTGCAGGAGAATACTATACTGTTCAGACCTCATAATGGCTAACACTATTCGCGGGTGAAAACTATTCGAGGGCAAATTTCATTCGAGGAAATATAGTACTAATTATATATTATATTTATATATAGGTAGGTAGGCACCGACTCTTTAATTGTTTTCCACTTGTAGATATTTCTTATGCATCTACAGAATATAGCTAAAGTTGTCCCAGCTCAGTCTTTGCGTTCCTTACCAGAAGTGTCAAGTTATCAACCATTAATCAAAACTTGCTACACAAGACGACTTTTATTGCATCAGCTATGTATATGCATAACTCATGAGAGGTTCGAGATCTATTGTTCAGATACAACTTGAGCAAACTTTGGCTCCCAAATCTACAACTGCTCAGGACTCTTCCTCTCTTTCTCCTTGAATGTTCATTGTCTACATATTTCATATTTACTGCTCATGTCCTTGATTGCTCTTTTTCACGGTGGTATTTACCTGCTCTCGGCGTTTGATTCTTTCTCTCGTTTCTTAGGTGGTTTAGGTGCTTTGTGTAGACCTCTCTAGCTTGTCAGTTAGAAAGTAAGTGTCAACTGTACTAGTTTTGCATATCAATAAGGAGGAATCCCTGGGATGCTGATGATGGCAAGAGAGCCAGAGAGAGAGAAAGGTAGAACAGCAGCAACAAAAGGTTGGGAGATGAAAGCTTTGAGAAGTAAGCAACAAATGTAGACAGCAAAGATGCCAGGGAATCCTTGAGCAGCTTGAACAACATCAGCAGCTGACACACAATGGACATGCCAGGAGAGAGAACAGATAGCCTATATATAGGAAGAGGAATAGTGGACAGGCAGAAGACAACAGGAAAGCAGAGCAGCAAATTTCCATGTAGAGGGAAGGGAAAGTATTTGTATCAAGCAGGGAATAACCACACACACTAACTAGGCACACACACACACACATACTTGGTACATGGACTTCGGGTGATAAGGCTGCCTATTTGCTCTTCATATGATCTACTGACCTGTTGTTCTGGAGTGAAATGAGCATATACTGATGAACTAGCAGGTTCTAGCAGGTTCTAGCAGTGGCCCACTGGAGCTAGGAAGGTCTTTCACATGCTAAGGGTGACTGTACAAAGACTTACTAGCCATGGTCTCTGCTCAACCTTGACCTCTCGAGCTTGGTCTCCTATGGCCAGACCCTTTACCAAATGCTAAATGGTCCATGAATTATTTAAATAGTTATAATTTTCAATTCAATAAATATTTATTTGAATAATTAGAAAATTAGCACCAATTAAAAAAAAATACCCTCTGCATGGAAGCAAGAGAACATTACAGCCATACTCACTGCTGAGGTCTTTTTTCTTGTTATTTTCTAAACTTTGCAAACTTCAGTTGATCTAACTTGTTTTGCTTGTTTTTTGTTTTGTAGTGCAAGTTAGTATTATTATGCCAAATATATGCACTTGTTTCTTTTAGATCTTCCAACTATTCCACCTTCAAACTTGAAGTTTATGAACTCTTCCACCTTCATACATGGGGGGCGTCTATTAGCAGTGGAGTGGAATTGGAGTCTTGATGCCATTGGGTACATGCTGTCCTGTGAAAATCACATGTGTGAGCGGAAAATGTTCAACAACAGTACGAATGCTGCTGTTCTTACTGCATTCATCAAGACAGAAGTGACCATAATATTAACAGGATTTTTTCAATGTTCCACTACGACCGATAGAGTTGCTGGAGGACAAGCAGTTACACCTTCTACACCTTCTACACCTGAATCTCAAGGTATTTACAACATAGATGCTTACCATGCAGGAAGGGAGGAAGAGAAGTTGGGTAATATTTATACGTGAACACTCTATATGAAAGGGGCCTTGCCTAGCATTTATTGTTGGTGTCCCAATGTTTAGTGTTGCTGCTTCACTGCACTTATTGTTGGTGTCCCAATGTTTAGTGTTGCCGTGCTGCATGTGGAGAAGTTGTGGACAAGAGCATATGCTAGAAAGAAAAGGTGGACTAGTTTCAGTGAACGTTCACGAGCAAAGAGGCCAGCAGCGTATTTAAGTATAAAATGAACAACTGGAAGAGTATCTGGTCCAGTTGGTAGTCCTACATTGGACCATGCTGGTCTCTTCACTGTGCTCTTCATAATTGATGATGCACATTCATTGGAACTTCCAATCACACATATGAGTCACATGTGTGTTGGAAGCTCACAGATAGCTGCTGCTAACTGGCTGTGTCACAAAATTTAAGGCTATATAGTACTTTCCATCTCAGCTCCAAACTGGAAGTAATCTGGTAGGTAATTTTTGGTCATTAAAAAAAAAATTACCTTATGAGTAAAGTATCAAAATCGGCTTGAAGTTTTTAGTATGTGTCTGATATGCGTGTAATTTGTGCTTTGGATGCCAATTGGCATCAATAGCAATTTAAGTATGGACTAGTCCCCACTAAAAGAATAGCAGTTGGTTTTAAACTTGTTGATATGGCAGTATTGCACTTCTTGAAAATGAGATGCTACTTGTAAGAATCCATTACTAGCATGCCTAAGTCCTACAGCTCTATGTAACGAGATAAATTAACTAGCTACTCATTGAAAATTATTCCTACACAAAATATATATTGTTGGCTTTTTCCTACCTTCTGCTAGCACTTTGCATTATCCACCATCAAGGAGCTTCCTTAAGCTCCGTTAAAACTTGTGCACTCTCTGTGCATATTTCTATAGGAGAAGTAGCATCACATGAGTTGATTGTTAGCTAAATATTGCCTCAACATTGAAGATATTCTTTGAGATCGAGAAGCACTAACTCCAAACGGCCACTAAAGCGTGGCAGACTAGATTGTATTCATAATCTGGGAGTCAAAACACCGCTCTGCCTTAGGGCAAATAATAGTTGAAGCTGTTCAAACTCTATTCCAAGCTTCAGGTGTCCCCCCCCCTCTTATAATGAACGAGGCTAGGGCTAGGGCTAGGGCTAGGGCTAGGGCTAGGGCGTTCATTTGAAAATAACTCCACCCCACACATAATAATAATAATAATAAATTGAAGACAGGTTAATCAGTTATCTACTCCAATGAAGTTGTGTGCTCCGGTGTGTTCATGTTTAAGGGAATTAGTATTTGAAACGTGGTATATGCCAGCATGTCCAGTATGTGGTGGTGGTGGTTGAGTTTGTGGGTGGGTGTGGTTGTGGGCTGGTGTGGATGTTGGTTGGTTTATTATCAGGTGCTCGATAATAGGACTTCATGTTGAACACGTGTCAGTTTAAAGGATCACTAGGACCTAGAGACTAGCCACCTTGTGAATATCTGAACATATGGAAAAACTTGGCTTTGTTATAATATTCATTAGCTAGACCATGAATTTAATTAAAACACCCCGATGTAAACTTACATAATTAAAATATCATGAAATATCTATGCCATCATTGAGGCAAGGCAAAATAAATCTTGTCTTTATTGAGGTCACAAAGAGTAGCTAGAAATTCCCACATTCTCCCTGCACAGCTGCGAAGCACTGTCTTTCTCTCTGGTTCTCTAATGTTTGCCCCTAGCTGCAGCCATACTGAACCCCTTCAGCTGCCGTCTTTTCTGCTTTTTTCCACTCTCTTCCAGATTCGTAATAAAAAAAGGAATGGACACACTCGACAATGGAGTGGACACGCGCCCTTTGCCTGCACATACAATTAGCCTTGCGGATAATCTGAATTTCCGGATAATTGGGGTCCGGATATTTGGTACATAGAATATGAAGTAAAGCTCACTTAAGCTTAGCTGAATTACTAGCGCAGGGATGTTGAACTGACACCTATTCATTCTAGTATCTGTGAAATAAAATTTTCATTCGCTTTTTCATTTATTCATTGTTTCTCTATTATTGTTTTTAACAATAAATGAAACAGTTAACTGTAATAAAAATATAAAAATTAATAAAATGATATAATAATAAGAACAACAACATAAGAACCACAACATAATAATAATAACAACAACAACAACAAAGAAATAAATTGTCCAGAAGTTATCAGTAAATACGTAATAAATTACGACAAAAAGAAAATCAAAAAGAAAGTCATTATTATTTTATGTAAATATAAAACATTACACACAAAAAATGACAAGAAATCATCCTCAATTGATCCAAGAACAAAGAGAGCGTTCCCTCACTGTATGGCCACAGAGAGAGGTAATCCTGGGCTCTCACCTCTCTCATCCTTGGTGGGGCTGTGGTAGGTAAGCCTGGGCTTTCACATCTCCCTGCCTTTGCCTGATTAGTTGTCTGTTGTCTTGGTTCCTTCAGGGAAGTCATGGATTTCTCCCCAAGGTCGCGATTGCCATTGAGGTGAATTATTATTATTATTATTATTTTTATATTATTATTATTATTATTATTATTATTATTATTATTATTATTATTATTATTATTATTATTAATATTATTATTATTATTATTATTATTATTATTATTATTATTATTATTATTATTATTATTATTATTATTATTATTATTATTATTATTATTATTATTATTATTATTATTATTATTATTATTATTATTATTATTATTATTATTATTATTATTATTATTATTATTATTATTATTATTATTAAATAATATTATTATTATTGACATAATAACATTACATTTACCTTCTCAATAATCAACTTGGAATTGTATTCCCTCGACGTTTTGACTAGATGCTCTAGCCTTCATCAGCAGTATTATTATGTGTGACCATCTTGGTGGGCCCAGGCATTGCTCCCTAGCAGCACTGTTGATGAACCACTTGCTGGAGTTGATGTCGTTCCTCTTCAGTCAGCTGTGGATCCTTCTCCGGTTCCTCTGCTGACTCGTGCTCGTGTACTGTAACTGGTCAACTTCTCCTTTGTCTTCCTCTTGGTCAACATTAACTTTGGGGGTGTTCCATAACTTAGAGAATTGACATGATGTCCTTCCCATCTGGACAAGGGCTTGCTGGAACTAACATGAGAACATGGTCTCCAACTGAAGCTTCTTTCCATTGCATGTTTATTATACATAGTCTTCACCCTTGTATTAGCTACACTCTCCCTGCCTGCTACCTTTCAGATACATTCGATAACTTCTTTCAACTTACTAGCGTACTCCAGCAGGTTATTATCAGTGTGTTACTCACCTTTCCATTCCTCTGGTAGGATACTGAGTGAACTTCTAATGGCTCTCCCTAACGACAACTAAACTAAAATAGAGTTTATCCTGTGGTAAGGTGAGGTGTGTCACAATATGCCATCATCAGCTTCGGTAAGAGAACGTCCCATTCAGAGAGGTATTTTGGTAACTTTTTCAGCATGCTCTTTATAGCATTCCATTGAATTTCTCCACCATCCCGTCTGTCTGAGGGTGATAGGATGAGGTTCTGATGTGGACTGCCCCCAGCTATAAGTAGAGTTGTTCCATCATACGTGCCAAAAAAGTTTGAGCCCTGATCTGTCAAGATCTCCTTTGGTAAACCCAGTCTTCTCATGGGGAGCCAAACTCATGTCAGTAATTAAGGTGGGATTTTGAATTTTGGAATGCAGCCATAATTAATACTGCTTCATTTCTTCCCTCCCTCTTCCTGTCCCTGGAAGCGCCGGGTATGCCTGCTATTGTGTTCTCAAGCTGCTGTGGCATCCCAAAAGACTAGCTTTAACAACAGTATACAATCTGTTATTATTACTTCCATTATTTTCTTTTGTCTAGGCTGTGTCGGGTATATACAAACATCATCGCTGGTAGTGCAGGTATATACAAACATCATGGCTGGTAGTGCAAGTATATACAAACATCATGACTGGTAGTGCAGGTATATACAAACATCATGGCTGGTAGTGCAGGTATATACAAACATCATGGCTGGTAGTGCAGGTATATACAAACATCATGGCTGGGTAGTGCAGGTATATACAAACATCATGGCTGGTAGTGCAGGTATATACAAACATCATGGCTGGTAGTGCAGGTATATACAAACATCATGGCTGGGTAGTGCAGGTATATACAAACATCATGGCTGGTAGTGCAGGTATATACAAACATCATGACTGGTAGTGCAGGTATATAAAAACAACATTGCTGGTAGTGCAGGTATATACATACATCATGGCTGGTAGTGCAGGTATATACAAACATAATGGCTGGTAATGCAGGTATATACAAACATGACTGGTAGTGCAGGTATATACAAACATCATGACTGGTAGTGCAGGTATATACATACATCATGGCTGGATAGTGCAGGTATATACAAACATCATGGCTGGTGGTAGTGCAGGTATATACAAACATCATGGCTGTGTAGTGCAGGTATATACAAACATGACTGGTAGTGCAGGTATATACAAACATCATGACTGGTAGTGCAGGTATATACATACATCATGGCTGGATAGTGCAGTTATATACAAACATCATGGCTGGTGGTAGTGCAGGTATATACAAACATTATGGCTGGCAGTGCAGGTATACAAACATCATGGCTGGGTAGTGCAGGTATATACAAACATCATGGCTGGTAGTGCAGGTATATACAAACATCATGGCTGGGTAGTGCAGGTATATACAAACATCATGGCTGGTAGTGCAGGTATATACAAACATCATGACTGGTAGTGCAGGTATATAAAAACAACATTGCTGGTAGTGCAGGTATATACATACATCATGGCTGGTAGTGCAGGTATATACAAACATAATGGCTGGTAATGCAGGTATATACAAACATGACTGGTAGTGCAGGTATATACAAACATCATGACTGGTAGTGCAGGTATATACATACATCATGGCTGGATAGTGCAGGTATATACAAACATCATGGCTGGTGGTAGTGCAGGTATATACAAACATCATGGCTGTGTAGTGCAGGTATATACAAACATGACTGGTAGTGCAGGTATATACAAACATCATGACTGGTAGTGCAGGTATATACATACATCATGGCTGGATAGTGCAGTTATATACAAACATCATGGCTGGTGGTAGTGCAGGTATATACAAACATTATGGCTGGCAGTGCAGGTATACAAACATCATGGCTGGGTAGTGCAGGTATATACAAACATCATGGCTGGTAGTGCAGGTATATACAAACATCATGGTGGTAGTGCAGGTATATATAAACATCATGGGTGGTAGTGCAGGTATATACAAACATCATGGCTGGTAGTGCAAACATCATGGCTGGTAGTGCAGGTATATACAAACATCATGGCTGGGTAGTGTAGGTATAATACAAACATCATGGCTGGCAGAGTAGGTATACAAACATCATGGCTGGGTAGTGCAGGTATACAAACATCGTGGCAGGTATACAAACATCATGGCTGGTAGTGCAGGTATACAAACATCATGGCAGGGTAGTGCAGGTATACAAACATCATGGCTGGGTAGTGCAGGTATATACAAACATCATTGGCCGATCTAGACAAAACTTTGTGTGTTAATTAAGCCAACCAGTTTCTTAATTGGAAGGAAGTGGCTCGTTTTGGACACTTTTTCAGCATTTTTGCTGTTTTGTAGGTTGGAATTCCCTAATTTTTTTAACCTGTATACACTAGATATCATGTAGAAGGTACCTTTACAGATGGTTTTGTGGTTTGGGGAATGGAGGAAATTGGTCATTTTATATTGTTTGGGTTAATTTCTGCCACCTTGTAAGTAAGATATACCTGACTGCATTATGAAATCTACTGTGATAATACTTGCATCATTTTTTAAATTTATTTCTTATGATTCCCCCCCCCCCCCCGTCTGGGCAATGCCCGGGTACTCCTGTTCATGTATTAATAATAAGTCAGTGGCTAATAAAGAAGCTTCTTTAATTAAAAATAATGAAGTCGCTCTCGAGTGGTTTTGTCAGGTCTAAGTATTGTTGATAGATTTATCACTCCATCTCTTTGTAGAACTCACTGTTACTGGACTTGCTGTCAGCCTGGCAATAACTCTTATCATCATAGTGGCAATCATTTCCGTCATCCTTGCATATCTCAGTTATTTGGTAAGTGAGGTGTGTGTGTATGCGTGTGTGTGCATGCCCTATCATTGAACTCTCTTACAATGTCGTGTCACTTCATGTGCTACATGCACTGCATAGAGGGCATATAAACTTCCTCTACTATAGCAACTAGTATTGTTAATGTAAGGACTACTATTATTACAATGGGTGGGTTTTACCCCATCATTCTTTATACCCAATATTCTATTATATATAAAGTTCATTGCATGAGCACAAGACCCAACATCCTTATAGAGGGTGCTTTCAAGGAGTTTAATATTCACAGTCTTCATGGCTACCATCCAATCCATAAATAGGCACGACAAAGAGTAATAGGGCATGTTGTAGCATGCACTGCACAGTCCACGAATATCCCCTCCCCCCTCCCCCAGAAGTCACTCTTCTGAAAGTATGAAAGCTCCAGAGAAAGTGCTGTCTGGAGTGAGTGGAGAAAGCTTGGCAGGCAGTCACCACTGAAGTGATAATGAAATACTTCAAAACTTGCAGCATTTCAGTTGAGGCAGATGTTCACAGGATTTGAGCCCGGTCAGTGCTGCAGGAAATGCAGGAAATATCACCAGCAAGACAGCCAAACTCCACAGAAAAGGTGAGAGAGTCTGAGGATGATGATCCCATGACAAGCAATGAAACTGACTATGAAGAAGATGAAGCTAGAATAACGGATGAAGGCTAGAACACGAACACTGATAATTATTACCTGTTCTCGATGCCATGCAACTATTATGCACATGTCTATTAGTAATACATTCTTAACATGAATGAATGTGTTATATCCAGGCCTCAGTAAAGTCATCCTTTCCTGGAGGAGTCTGGCTGCAATGTCACTTGAAGCAGAAGCCAGCACAATCCTGCCCCTGGACTGGATCTCTTGGCAAACATTAGGTTGATCAAATAGATCATGCCTGGGCTACCCTGAACATCCAAGAACACAAAGAGACACCATTTGCACTACACTTTAAAACAATGTCGCCTCTTTGTGCTCCTCTTTGGTTGTCATTGACATCCTCTCACTACTACCAGCTTCATTAAGTGGGTGTGGACTTGGTGCTGGTCTGGTAAGCTTCTCCTGGGCCTGCAAGGCTATTGTTTCTTGTCTTTGTCTCTCGCCAGTAGTCAGATGCCAGCTGTTGTAGCCACCTCCCCCCTATTTTGGGTAGCATATGCCTCCAGTGAACAACTGCCTGTCATGATCACTTTATGCTTGAAGTTTCTCAACAGGTTATAGGCAGCTCAGTTGTAGCTGGCCTCCCAATCAATCTACCACACATAGCCCTTTGCAATATAGCAGGCTAGTTCACACACGCAAGAGACAAGGATGCCTTCTTTATCATTTGGGGACTATCTGGTACATAAACACAGTTGATATGCTGGCTAGCCTAGCAACAATAAATGTAAACAACACACTTGGAATACTTTTTTCTTCTTTCTAGCTTGTCATTTCCTGCTTTCAGTTCTACCCCATATATTATACTCACTTTATTTATTGTTGTTGTTGTTATTGGTAGTGGTTGTGGTGTAGGTGTTGTTCTTGGTGTTGTTGTTGTTGGTATTGTAATTGTTGTTGTTGGTATTGTTGTTCTTGTTGGTGTTGTTGTTGTTGTTGGTAGTGGTGGTGGTGTAGGTGTTGTTCTTGGTGTTGGTATTGTAATTGTTGTTGTTGGTATTGTTTTGTTGTTGTTATTTTGAAGCTAGTGAGCAGTCCCACACAAATAGTGGTCGATGTGCCTGCATGCTTTCTGTGAGTATTCCATAAGCTACACAACAACATGTCCCCCCACAGGTGCCAGCTGAAATGGTAGATACCTCTATAGTGATCTAACCTTTTGGAAGAAAACTTTGCATGCCTTATGATATCTGTATTGACATTTGAACAGACTTTGTGATTTGGGAAGTTGTAGGTGGTAGCCACACATGCTGAGCTAGCGCTGGTGTACCACTCTACATTTGGTTTCTCCAACACTGATGTGCTTATACACATACATAGACATCACCACGCCTTCACACCAGTCACCATACCACGACTGCAGCTGCCAGGCACAGAGTTGTTAATAACACGTCATAAATTACTACACATGTCCCTGGAGTCTATATCCACCTAGCCCAAATCCAACCTTTCTACCAGTACCAAGTCAGCTGCTATATAAATGCCAGGTGGATCAAGTGATGCTGATGACCAGACTAACAGAAATGTTTGAGATTCTTTAATATGAACTGCGATTAGTATTTACTTCCATCCAATCTACCTGCGATTACTATTCGAAGGGCAGTTACAATTAGAAAGGCGTAGTTACTATTGATTAGTTGTGAAGGAGTTCAAGTTCCTGTTTGGAGGACTTCTAATCGTTTGTATGCCCGTGGCTCAATGTTGAGTTACTCACCCAAAAAGCAGAAATCAAGAGTTCAAGCCCTCTACAACACAGAAACCCAGAATCCTCCACCCACCCATCTCCGTTGTCTTCAGTTCTCAAGTCTAAGGAGCAATAGTTTGGGCGTGTCTTCGTGTCCTAATGCCATTTGCTTCCATGTTAAAATTGGAGGGGTCAGGTTCTTAATAGAGGAAATATGGTATGTGGGGTCAAAGTGAAGCACTGACATGGCACCTGTAAGCTGGGCTCCAATATTACTGGCTGTAGTCAGTTGTAAGCTGAGCTCCGTGCAGACCTGGGCTTGGGTATTAACAACTTGGGCTCCTATAGCAGCAAGGCAGGAGGAATAGGGTCAAGGTTCTGTTGAATTTGTATATGAATTTAAAAAACTGTAGTATTTGTATAATGACTTCAGGTGTCCCGAGAAGCTGGCAATGCGAAAGCAGAGTAATTTAGTAGTTCCTCACTGGCATGGCTGCTCCTGTAGTTACCCTCACCCTTTCCTCAGCCCCATTGCAATAGGTTACTACGAGATGTGGCAGCATTCTGTGACAAGAACGCTTGCATCCATTCAAGTTGTGTTATTCACAAGGAGAGTTGATTAGCAAACCAAATCCACTAATAATACAATATATCATAGTGCACATACTATTAACTTCATGAACTGCCCAGCCAAGTGCCTACTTGAGAGGACACTTAATTATTGCTGCATACTCTGCAGGCGCATAATAGTTGAACTTGCTAAGAGTTTGTGCTATTTAAGTATTGTAGTTGTCATGACTTCAGGATGGACAGACATGCTACCGAACAGAGGAATGGTACTTATTTACAAAAAACTTTTTTTGTTGTAAAAATTAAAATTTCTAAAAATATCTACCTAGTGATTGGTATAGGGTGTGGCCTTGGGTGACTAAGCTAGAAAGATACAGATTGAACAGCGACCATGGCTAGTAAGTCCTTTTTACAGTTACTTTCAACCTATGTAAGACCTTGCTAGGCCCAGTAGGCTGCTATCAGAACCTGCTAGTTCTTCAACATACAACAACTGGAAAGATTACTCAGTAAGCCTTGTTGAACAATATCGCAGCCATTTCTCACTACACGAAGGAGCTAGAGGTCATGCACCCACGTGCATGCGTAATTAGGTAGTCTGGTTATATATTTTTGTTTGAAAATGTTATACTTTCATAATTTATTCTGAAGTTTGTTTTTGCTTTGATGTGAATATTACAACCTTCAAAACTCTGTCTACATGATATAAAGTGAAATTACATTACAAACTGTTACAGGAGAAATTTCTGTTATTTTATATAGATCATCAAGAGCATCCCAAAGCCCTGCAGCTGCATGAACAAGGTCAGAATTTTGCTAGAGCTACTGTTGTTTAAATGTAACCAGTGCTATAGAGTGTATAGTTGAACTATTAATGAACTAGTTGGCTTCAAACTGTTTTTACATCATTCTCCAAACCTTTAATGTTTTTAGTTTCTTATTTTATGGCCGGTGTAAATGTTGCCTAGTTTGCATGACAAGTTGACCAAAATTGGAAGTCTTTCTACATAATAACATTTTTCATGGGAACTGTTTTAGTAGTTTCAGTGCCAGAATTGATTAGGGGGGTTGGGTTTTGTTTGTTTTTTGGGCTGTTCATTTCTGTTGTTCATCTTTTTTTTGTGTGGTTGGGGATTGGGGGGGGGGGGGGGGAGGCCTATTGTTTTGATTCAGATGATCATCTATCTCGTACCATTCTGAAGGTTAAGCTGCCAACTAGGTGAGCTGCATAGCCTACATCTACTTCCTTGTCGCATATTATTGGTCAAGTTCTGGGTGTAGCAGACAAAAAGTTCCGGTTCCATACCCGTTCCAATGCTGATGTTACGATGTCAGAGAGCAATAATTATTTGAAACACGGTATCAACGCATAATGGGGGGAAAATGCACTTTTTTAAATCTTGCTCTTTTTTTAATAAAAGCGTACGCACGTGTTTCGGACGCCCCAGTTGTTTACAACAAAGCTATCTCTAGCAAGTATTTTTTGTTCCACTTTTGTTTCCTTCTTCCCAGATATCATTTTGCCAATCAAGAAGTTTAGTGCTGACTGAAATAAGTATTAGTTATTTCTCTTCCTAACCTTTTAGCCGTGCCAACTAGTGTCTGTTCTTCAGGTCTAGCTCTCAACTTAGCTTTGCCTTCTAGTTCATTGCTACACTGTGTAGCTAAGGGAGGCTTTTACCATTTCTGGGGTGGTCAACACAACTTGTCATAACTTTTTTGTTTCTTTCTCAATGCAGGTGAAATTTTAACAAGATGCAGTATATTGAATGTGCTTTCTTTTGATATGCTCAGATTTTGCATATCTACTACCTAGGTGAAGTTATGGATCCCACCTCAGTATCAGGGGCAAATATTCTAACTCATGGCCACTTAGTCCTAACCACTTCCCACTTAGGAAGTGCTTAGAGTGATCATAGAAGTGCAAAGTGAATGGCTAAAAATATCATTAGCACAACAACTGAATTTTAAGAGAGGTCAACCTGAAGTTCTAAACATGGTATGTATATCCATATGCATACCTCCACCATGGATGGACTTAAACATGTTTTAGTCATTCACTTTTTAGAGCAGGGAAAGGACTTTCAAATGATATATTAAAATCTTATGTACATTAAAAAAATGAGCAAGTTAGAATATTTCCAGATTCGGAAACTTATTTTCAGGAGAAGCCATGAAAAGTGGGTGTGTTTTGGGGGGTATTTTTTGGTAAAAATCGAAATGGTGACGTTTGCCTGACAGGATGCGCAGATCATGTGATGACAGCACAGGGCTGTGTGGTAACTATGGTAATTGGAAGCTTACTGAGAGCTTCATTTAGAGTCCTTTTCCAGACTTCTATCATGAACGGTTAGGGAGATACGCTTACCTTTGGCAGGAGCGCCGTCTTCAAGATTCAAACGGTATTTTGTATATAGCTTGATAATGTGAAATAGAATGCCCAAAAAGGTGCATAACTTCATAATGGAGCATTCTGAAACTTGAAATATAACAACTACATGCATCAAGGTATAGAATAGAGCAATAATATATAAAAAAATGTAATCATTAAAAAATTGGTAAAAGCCTCCCTTAAGAGCTGCATAGCCTACGTCTACTTCCTTGTCGCATATTATTGGTCAAGTTCTGGGTGTAGCAGACAAAAAGTTCCGGTTCCATACCCATTCCAATGCTGATGTTACGATGTCAGAGAGCAATAATTATTTATAGAGACTTCACAGAGTAGCTTAGCAACCCTTTTCTTGGAAAGGTGGAAGATTTTTCATAGCATGACTTGCCTTAGAAAACTTAACCTATAGAAATCCTTAGCTAAGCTAACAAGCCATGTCTAATTATATGGAATATTAGGTCTCACATCAACCATGTATTACACCAAGAGCTGCTACATTTACGCTATGCCCAACAGAGAACTCTGTGTCAGTGGTGCCCCTAAGTATGGTGGAGGATGGTCATGTGTTTGGTGATAGGTGTACTGTAAGAATAAAAAAGTTCCCTCAGGAGTGTAAAATTTCGGCAATCCATTACATAGTGGATGTCTCTGTTGTACATGCAACAGGACATCAGACTTCTATGGTTTAGTTACACATACTAGTCCACATCTCCCCTACATTTGCTGGTTCGAAATACTTACCTCTTCATGAATTTAAGCTTGGTGTTTGGAGTCGATCCAGCGAAGACTACTATTTATGCTCGGAAAATAGCAATGACATGGAAAATGTTTATAGTGTTAGTTTTGTAACTGACTGTCATCTTTTATTATATGAAGATGTCTTTTAATAAACTACTACAAGGCAAATTCAACTTCTTCACACAAAAATGTTCAAATGTCAGAGAAATAGTGACACACTGAGACACACCACACTTGGTTATAGCTTTCAACCATGCTTCACACCAAAAATGTGTCCTGACAATTGGGTAGTCTTGGTAGTGAACGCCAACATGATATGGAGTTAATAATCACTGGTGATAGTTATGCATGCTCAATAATTATAGTAGCCTTCTACAGTGAACAAAAATCCTAGCAATTTTGTATTTATGCATGAACTAGCAGTGAATAAGTACAACAACATTCAATAGCCTGTTGCTGCTCCCTGGGAAGAATTGAGTGCAGTCTATGGATCTCGAGTTTGACTGCATTCATCAGTCCATATAACATCCTCTACACCACAAGTCACCTCCCCAAGAAAATGCCAGATTCACTCCAATATTTTCATCAGTAAAGACAGGGAAGGGAAGGGAAGATATATTATTGTAATATTATCTTGCCTTTAAGATTTGGAAATCAAATGTTTCACTGAAAGTTAAGCTTGCTAAGAAGTAAGCTAAGCAGTAAAAGGATTAGCTGTCTAAAAAAGTCTTAGCCTATGTTAAGCTGGTCCTTCAAGGCCCCAAACTACAGCCCAGGCAAAGCTATTCTCTCGAGTTTACCCTACAAATTTAAAACAAGCTCATCATTCAAGCTTCCTTAGCTAAGCCAAACCAGCTTATAAACTGTAAGCTTAAACCAGGTTGTTAGCTAAACTAAGCTAAGCAAGCTTTGGAAATGACAGACAGCTTAGCTTGTTCCGTGAGTCTGACAAGCTAATAGTAGAGCTACCTGGAAGGTCTATTCTAGAGCGGTCCTGCACCGCAGAATGGTGTGCAGTGAAATGTTGTAGCCCTTGTTTGGTCTATAGCAGACGCTGGAGCTAGTCGACAGTCGTTTCGTCAGTCAGCTTCTTCTGCTCCTCTATTACTTCGAGGCTGGCATTAATATCGAGGGCCTTTTTCGCTGAAGAATGACATTATGAACAGTATCAGAAGCGAGAGGCTGCCGAACGAAAAACGAATTAGAAGCTGCTGGAGCATGGAGGCACATGAGTTTCACGCGAACGAGGATGAGGATATTGAACAGCGAATGATTTGAAACGAGAAAAAAGATTCTTCGCTGTTGGAACAGGTCTTTATTAAACAGCGTTTGAATGACATTGGAATGATTTGCTCAGAAATGCCAACGAAATATTAATGAAATGGAAATGGAACTTTTTTTGGTCTCCTACTGTAGTAAAGTGGATACCTGAACTACCAATGGACTCTAGCTGTAACCAGTGGCATGATACTATAGACCATGACTCTGTAGCTGGCTGTACCATATGACTCTGGCAAGGGTTGTTCCATGCTTGATGCTGTATCTGGCTGTACCTGCCATACTCTGGCCAGGGTTGTTCCATGCTTGATGCTGCAAATGGGCTGATCCAAGCAGTGGGTTTCCAGGGGCTCCTGGAGAATGCTGTTTGGACTTCCTTGAGGCGTATGGCTGCAGTGTCACTTGAAGTAGAAGCCAGCACAATTCTGGCTTTGAACTGGATCTTGGGTTGATGAAATAGATCATGCCTGGGCTACCCTGAACATCCAAGAACATAATGTCTGCAAAGAGACACCATTTGCACTAATTTAAAACAATGTCACTTCTTTGTGGAATTCTTGACTCCTCTTTGGTTGTCGTTGGCGTCCTCTCACTACTACCAGCTTCATTAAGTTGGTGTGGACTTGGTGCTGGTCCTCGGTAAGCTTCTCCTGCACCTGCAAGGCTATTGTTTCTTGTCGTTGATTGTCTCTCGCCAGTAGTCCGATGCCAGCTGTATTGGCCACCTCCCCCCTATGCTGGGTAAAATATGCCTCCAGTAAACAACTGCCTGTCATGATCACTTTATGCTTGAGGTTTCTCAACAGGTTATAGGCAGCTCAGTTGTAGCTGGCCTCCCAATCAATCTACCACACATGGCCCTGTGCACCAATATAGTAGGCCTGTTCACACACGGCAAGAGACAAGGATGCCTTCTTTATTGCTTGAAGGCTCTATCAGGTAACCACAGTTGATATGCTGGCTAGCCTAGAAACAATAAATGTAAACAACACACTTCGAATACTTTTTCTTCTTTCTAGCTTGTCATTTCCAGCATTAGGTTCTACCCCATATAATTTATACTCACTTATATTATACTCACTTTATTTATTTTTTAATGTTATTATTGTTGTTGTCATTGTTGTTGTTGTTGTTGTTGTTGCTGCTGCTGTTGTTCTTGTTTTGTTGTTGTTGTTGCTGTCGTCGTTAATACTGTTATTATATTTTGAAGCTAATGAAGTTTTCCACTGTAAACTTTGCCATTTTGGCAACTATATTATTGTTGTAGGAGTGCAGGGCAAGGTGCAGCCTTGCTAGTGACAGATCTCACTGTGTGAGTTCTGGGGTAATTTTTGGTTACTAAGTTGCGCTCTTTTAGGGGATACATCAGTATCAACCAGAACTTGAAACTTCTTACGCAAATGTGTTCATTACCTATTTTCTGTTTAACACCATCAAGGTTTGTGTGTGTCAACAAAACAATGGCGACCTTTGCAAACACTGGCCAACCCAGGCTGGTGGTGAATGCCAACACAACTTGTTTTCTCCTCTTCATGAAGAGAAGATTTCAACATGTGCAGTCTACATGCAGTACATAGTTTGGGCATACAGAGGTGATAAACATTCTGACACTCCTACTTTATGACTTACCAAATTCCCTTGATCTCTTCACACCCTTGATTGCTCTGCACCCTCGAATAGCTCACTCCCAAGCTCCAGTCTTCTGTGAAATAGCTTGTGCCTTCGAATTGGTTGTGCATTAATCCTTATTTTGATGATTCATACCCAATAAAGTGTGCACATGCTGTTGGCTGTTGGGTCTGAGTGAGGACTTGTGTGCCCTTTTCACTCTACAGGTGGTCAGTAAAATAGGCCATGCCTTAATCTCCTGCCCTCATATGGTATGGCTGGTTCTAGCTGTTGAATGGATAGTTGGCATTTGCACTATTCTAGGAAGTATGGAAGTATGGGCTATTGCAGTGAAATTAGAAACTTAAATCTCTCGACTACTACTAGGTATGGAATGTTTCCAGAGTGATCTCTTGTTGGGTGGCCATGCACAGGGTTACTTCTTAATGCATCTCAACTACTGCCATCAGTCCAGAAACTCCTGCACACAAAATAGAGCACACCTAATATAAAATTAAAGGGTTTGAGTTGGAGCCTTATGTGCTTTTCTGGATTGGCAGAGAGCAGTACCACACAAATAGTGGTCGATGTGCCTGCATGCTTTCTGTGAGCTACACAACAACATGTCCCACAGGTGCCAGCTGAAATGGTAGATACAGCTATAGTGATCTAACCTTTCGGAAGAAAACTTTGCATGCCTTAATATATCTGTATTGACATTTGAACACACTTTGTGATTTAGGCAGTTGTAGGTGGCAGCCACACATGCTGAGCTAGCGCTGGTGTACCACTCTACATTTGGTTTCTCTAGCACATAGACATCAGCACGCCTTCAGACTGGTCACCATACCAAGGCTGCAGCTGCCAGGCACAGGGGTGTTAATAACACCTCATAAACTACCTCACATGTCCCTGGAGGACACTAGTCTATATCCACCTAGCCCAAATCCAACCTTTCTACCAGTACCAAGTCAGCTGCTGTATAAGTGCAACAGCTAGCAGGTGGATCAAGTTATGTCGATGACCAGACTAACAGAAATGTTTTAGATTCTTTAATAGGAACTGTGATTAGTATTTACTTCAATCCAATCTACCTGCGATTACTATTGGAAGGGCAGTTACAATTAGACAATTAGAAAGGTGCAGTTACTATTGATTAGTTGTGAAGGAGTTCAAGTACCTGTTTGGAGGGCTTATAATCATTTGTGTGCCCGTGGCTCAATATTGAGTTAAGGCTGATTCACAATATTCTAAACGCTCAAGTGGTGCGATGTGATGCGATGCGTCGTTTAAAAAAATATATTGTGAACACAAAATTACATCGCATCGCACAGCTTGAATAGAACTGAGCGGCACTGTGAAATGTAATTGCATCATTCTGGCGTGTGTTTATTTGAGTTATTCGTCATTCTTGTGTGCTTTATTTTGATTTCTCAGTAAAAGCTGGTTATTTCAAACGACCAAAGGCTTATCGAAGCACTGAGAACTTTCCCTAGTATATGGGATGCGCGAATGGTATGAGCACTGGCTTCCATTAATTAATGGGCGTGGTTCCAGTTGGATAAAAGTTAAGTTTGCTCAAGCGGCGACTCTGTTATTATGAACAGCTAGAGGTTATGCACTGCGATGTGAAGGCCTAGCAGCATATTGTGATGAACCAGCCTTTACTCACCCGAAAAGCAGAAATCAGGAGTTCAAGCCCCCATAGAACCCAGAATCTCCCACCCACCCACCTCTCCCCCTGTTGTCTTCAGTTCTCAACTTTATAAGTCTAATGAACAATTATTTGGGCATGTCTTTGTGCTTTTTGCCGTGTTATAATTGGAGGGGGCGGTTCATAATAGAGGAAATACATGTGGGGTCAAAGTGAAACACTGACATGGCACCTGTAAGCTGGGCTCCGATAGTACTGACTGTAGTCACTTGTAAGCTGAGCTCCCTGCAGACCTGGGCCTAGGTATTAACAACCTGGGCTCCTATAGCAGCAAGGCAGGAGGAATAGGGTCAAGGTTCTGTTGAATTCATATATGAATTTAAAAAACTATAGGCTTTGTATAATGACTTCAGGTGTCCCTAGAAGCTGGCAACAAGAAAGCAGAGTAATCTAGTAGTTCATCACTGGCATGGCTGCTCCTGTAGTTACCCTCACCCTTTCCTCAGCCCCACTGCAATAGGTCACTACGAAATGTGGCAGCATTCTCTGACAAGAAGGCTTGCATCCATGCAAGTTGTGTTATTCACAAGGAGAGTGGATTAGCAAACCAAATCCACTAATTATACAATATATCATAGTGGACATACTATTAACTTCATGAACTGCCCAGCCAAGTACCTACTTGAGGGCATGCTCAATTATTTTAGCATACCATGCAGGCGCATAATAGCTGAACTTGCTAAGAGTTTGTGCTGCACGAGTATTATAGTTGTTATGTACTTCAGGATGCTGTAAAAAGGACTTACTAGCTATAGTCTCTGTTCAATTTCTACCTCTCTAGCTTAGTCTCCCGAGGCCACACCTTATACCAATCACTAGGTAGATATTTTTGGAAATTTTAATTATTACACCAAAATAATTTTCTGTAAATAATTTGAAATTTAGCACATTTGAAAGTTTCCCTCTGCTCGGTAGGAAGTCTGTCCTTACTTTCAACCTGTCTAAGACCTTCCTAGGCCCAGTGGGCTGCTATCAGAAAATGCTAGTTAATCAGCATACACAGCAGCGGCTAAAAATAACTTTACGTTGCATTTTCGAACAACGTACGTACTACGTTTTGACAGCAAGCGTTGCATGTGTGTTCCTTACTGTTCTTCCAAACATCCTTCGAAAACATAGAGGTTGGAGTGGGCACAGCAATTTGTCAGCAAGGCAGAAAGTGCATTTGAGAATACCATCTAGTTTGACAAGTGTGCTGTGAAGCTAGCAGATTTGTTGAGAGTCGATTCTTCACATCATCAAACTAAATAGCAGTGCTACTGGGTATTGATAATGTGTATTTCAATTTATGCCACATCTTTGTGTGTGGTTTGGTGCAGTACAGTACTTGTTATCTGACAATATTGACAAGGCAAGTAAAGGTCCTATTACTGGTGTAGTGTAAAGCTAGTGGTTGTTTTATATCTTCTGGGCCAGTTTGACATCTCCATCCTCGGACTTGGTACCTGCATTTACAAACCACAGACATCCAACACCTAAAGTGCTATTAGTTGCTGACTAGCTTCCCCCTTTTGGACACACACCCCCTCCCACCCCCCAACAGGATACATTGCATAATGATGACAGTTCTCATTCAGCCAAAATATCGCACAGTAACTTACATTATCAAGACATTCATACCGCCACTGCACACATAATCTAAGCTCGTTACATTTGACAAACATATGTGCAGCAGATTTTAAGACCGTTTTGTGTGTAACGACTTTAGCTCATGCATGTTCTGATCAAGCTAAAGTGAAAATACAGCTACTCAGATTGTCAACCAGATAATCTCTAGGATGCCCTGATGAAGACCAAAGTATTTGGGTAGAAATGTTGGCAAAAAAGCAAAACAATTAGCACTGAAGTAGCTAGCAACAACAAATATAAGCTACACAGAAATACTGCAAGTAAATTATATTTACACAAAGGGAGTACATGTAGTTGAGTTCAGTAAGACCCAAAATCGTAAAAATACCTCCAACATATCAAGAGCAAGCACTAGGGAGCGTGACTTACTTCTTTTGGGAATAGTATCCTCAGATATTTTCAGAACATAATCGATTTGACAGAGCTACCTAAACTGGCCTGCTGCTGCAATGAACTTGGCCTCCCAAATACGCGTGTGTTCCTATTTGTCACGTGTCAGATCGAGATAAAATTAAACAACAATGTGTTCAACCAGTGCATTGCAACGTTCGTGCATACCGTCATCCGTGCATTCTTAAATGGCAGATCGTGCGTTGCTTTATAAATGCTCGAGCATACCACGTATGTTGTACAGAAATGCAACATAAAGTGATTTTTGACCTCTACTGTATGTGAACAACCTGCAGTGATTACTCAGGAAGCCTTGTTGAAGGGCAATATGGCAGCCATTTCTCACTACAAGCTAGAGGTCATGCACCCACATGCATGCATAATTAGGTAGTGTGGTTACATATTTTTGGTTTGCAAATTTTATACTTTCATAATTTATTCTGAAGTTTGTTTTTGCTTTGATGTGAATATTACAACCTTCAAAACTCTGTCTACATAATATACAGTGAAATTACATTACAAACTGTTACAGGAGAAATTTCTGTTATTTTATATAGATCATCAACAGGATCCAGAAGCCCCACATCTACATCAACAAGGTCAGAATTTTGCTAGAGCTACTGTTGTTTTTACATTGTAAAATGTAACCAGTGCTATGGAGTGTATACCAGAACTGTCAATGAACTAGTTGACTTCAAACTGTTTTTACAACATTCTCCAAACCTTTCATGTTTTTTAGGTTTTTTAAAATTTTTATATAGCCATTGTAAATGTTGCCTAGTGTACATGGACAAGTTTACCAAAATTGGAAGTCTTTCTTATTTTTTTATGGGAACTCAGTGACAGAATTGATTGGGTTTGGAATTTTTTTGAGGCGGTTATGGTTTGACTTATTTCTGTTTTCTTCTTATTTTTTTTCTTCTTGTTGTTGGGCGGAGGGGGTGAGTCTTTATTGTTGGGCTTCAGATGGTCATCTATCCTCGTACCATTCTGAAGGTTAAGCTGCCAACTAGGTGAGCTGCATAGCCTGATACGTCTATTTCCTTGTGGCATATTATTGGCCATGTTCCGGGTATGAAGTCAGCTCCTACACCCGAGTATGCTAGCTCTCTCTCCGTTCATATACTCCAGAATGCCACGTATATGAATCAAGAACAATAAGAGCAGACCCTGAGCTTAGTGGGCCACCCATGTGAATCAAGAAGAATAAGAGTAGACATTGAGCTCAGTGGGCCACCCAAGAAGAATAAGAGCAGACCCTGAGCTCAGTGGGCTACCCATGTGAATCAAGAAGAATAAGAGCAGACCCTTAGCTCAGTGGGCCACCCATCTAAAAGAGAGCTCACCTAAAGGATTATGGAACATTCAGAGAGGCCCCACGTAAGGAGGGCCCCACCTAAGAGATGGAACAGTCAGAGAGGGCACCACTTAAGGGATGCAACAGTCAGAGAGGGCTCCACTTAAAGGATGATGGAACAGCAGATAGGGCACCTAAGGTATGATGGAACAGTCATAGAGGGCACCACTTAAGGGATGGAACAGTCAGAGAGGGTACCTAAGGGATAATGGAACAGTCAGAGAGTACCAAACTGAGGAATGATGTAACAGTCAGAGTGGGCACATAAGGGATGATGGAACAGTCATAGAGGGCACCACTTAAGGGATGAAACAGTCAGAGAGGGCTAATGGAACAGTCAGAGAGTACCAAACTAAGGAATGATGGAACAGTCAGAGAGGGCCCACCTAAGTAATGATAGAACAGTCAGAGAGGACCTAAGGGATGATGAACAGTCAGAGAGGGCACCTAAGAGATGATGGGACAGTCAGAGAGAGCCCATCGAATGGATGAAGGAACAGTCAGAGAGGGCCCACCTAATGGTGATGGGAGTCAGAGAGGGTCCACCTAAGGTGTGATGGAACTGTCAGAGATCCAGCTAAGGCAGTCATAGAGGGCTCCACCTATGGTATGATGGAATAGCAGAGAGAGCTCCAAGTGATGATGAACAGTCAAAGTTCAACTGTCACTGTTGGATTACATGCATGCCTACATGTTGGACTACATGCATGTCTACAAAGTTCAACTCCCACTGTTGGACTACATGCATGTCTACAAAGTTCAACTCTCACTCTGGGACTACATGCATGTTTACAAAGTTCAACTCTCACTGAACATTGGACTACATGCATGTCTACAAAGTTCAACTCTCACTGTGGGACTACATGCATGTTTACAAAGTTCAACTCTCACTGAACATTGGACTACATGCATGCCTACAAAGTTCAACTCTCACTGTTGGACTACATGCATGTCTACAAAGTTCAACTCTCACTGTGGGACTACATGCATGCTTACAAAGTTCAACTCTCACTGTTGGACTACATGCATGTCTACAAAGTTCAACTCTCACTGTTGGACTACATGCATGTCTACAAAGTTCAACTCTCACTCTTGGACTACATGCATGTTTACAAAGTTCAACTCTCACTGAACATTGGACTACATGCATGTCTACAAAGTTCAACTCTCACTGTTGGACTACATGCATGTCTACAAAGTTCAACTCTCACTGTTGGACTACATGCACGTCTACAAAGTTCAACTCTCACTGTTGGACTACATGCATGTCTACAAAGTTCAACTCTCACTGTCTTGGACTACATGCTTGTCTACAAAGTTCATCTCTCACTGTTGGACAACATGCATGTCTACAAAGTTCAGCTCTCACTGTTGGACTACATGCATGACTAAAAAATTTAACTCCCACTCTTGGATTACATACATGCATACATGTTGGACTACATTCATGTCTACAAAATTCAACTTTCACTTTTGGACTACATGCATGCCTACAAAGTACAACTCTCACTGTTGGACTGCATGCATGTCTACAAAGTTCAACTCTCACTGTTGGACTGCATGCATGTCTACAAAGTTCAACTCTCACTGTGTTGGACTACATGCTTGTCTACAAAGTTCAACTCTCACTGTTGGACAACATGCATGTCTACAAAGTTCAGCTCTCACTGTTGGACTACATGCATGACTAAAAAATTTAACTCCCACTCTTGGATTACATACATGCATACATGTTGGACTACATGCATGTCTACAAAATTCTATTTTCACTGTTGGACTACATGCATGCCTACAAAGTACAACTCTCACTGTTGGACTGCATGCATGTCTACAAAGTTCAACTCTCACTGTTGCATTTTGAATGCTAAATTGCCTTCTAAAAATCTTTGGGAATGTGGTAGAATAAAGTGTTCTGCTTTGAAGATTAGGTAATGCACTAGCACTTCTATATTGGTTTTACATCATAAACAGTACACCCCCCCCCAATCACCACCAAAAAATTGCTCATATCTATCAAATAGGCACCTTCTTGTGGTTTGATCACTATTAGCTCATAAAGACTCCCAGTGTGTCCTGAATCATTCACTATTATTATGCACAGTGGATGCCAAACCCAACCACACAAAACAAAAACTCATGACTCACTCTGGAGCTCATTAGCAACCAAAAGAGCAATTTTAGCTCCCAAAACAACTTCAGTGTTTACTGGTTTTCTACTCTTGTGACAATAGTCAATAGAACAGACTGAGATAGAGAGAGAAGTTTTGTTTAGAAATCGATCAACTGAGAAAGAAAACAAGAACTTGCCAAATGTAGACAACAAACACATTTACACCCTAAATAATAAACATTTAAGGCAAAGATCCTCTAAATCTTCACTTTTTAAAGCAATCCATTGTTGTTGTTGTTGCTGTTGTTGTTGTTGTTGTTTGGGATTTCTGCTTGTTTATCAGTGAATGTTTTGTCTTGTACATGTTGGTTGTTATCATGTGTTCACTGTCTTCAGGTGCAGGCTCCTGTTGGTGATGAAATTCAACATGATAGAGTGTCTCTCAATGAACGTGATATTCAGGTACACAATATATATTTTAAATCTATATATTAGATAATGCGCTCTATATTGGTTTTACCCACTTTTAAAATCATAAACAGTACCACACCCCATCAGTACCACCACCAAAATATTGATCATAACTCAAATTGGCACCTTCTTGTGGTTTGATCACTATTAGCTCCATAAATACTCCCAGTGTGTCCTGAATCCTTCACTATTATCACAGTTGATGCCAAACCGAGCCTCACAAAACCATAGCTCTTGACTAACTCTTGAGCTAATTAGCAACCAAAAGAGCAATTTTAGCTCCAAAAACAGCTTCAGTGTTTCTTGAACGAATGACATCTGCTGGTTTTCTAAGCAACTTACTCTTGTGACAATAGTTAATAGAAAAGACTGACATAGAGAGGGAAGTTTTGTTTAAAAATAGATCAACTGAGAAAGGAAACAGGAATTTGCCAAATGTAGACAACAAACACATTTACACACTAAATAATTAACATTTAAGGCAAAGATCCTCTAAATCTTCATTTGTAAAAAAAAAATTACATTCTTTTTAAACAATCCATTGTTGTTGTTGCTGTTGTTGTTGTTGTTGTTTGGGTTTTCTGCTTGTTTATAAGTGAATGTTTTGGCTTGTACATGTTGGTTGTTATCATGCATGTATATGTGTTCACTGTCTTCAGGTGCAGGCTCCTGTTGGTGATGAAATTCAACATGATAGAGTGTCTCTCAATGAACATGATATTCAGGTACATGAATATTATTAGGGAATGCGCTAGCACTTCTATATTGGTTTTATCCACTTTTAAAATCATAAACAGTACCACCCCTCATCACCACCACCACCAAAAAATTGATCATATATGAGTTGGCACCTTCTTGTGGTTTGATCACTATTAGCTCCATAAAGACTCCCAGTGTGTCCTGAATCCTTCACTATTATTATGTACAATGGATGCTAACCACACCCACACAGAACCAAAGCTCAAGACTCACTCTGGAGCTCATTAGCAACCAAAAGAGATATTTTGTTCCCAAAACGGTTCTTGAACGAATAACATCTGCTGGTTTTCTAAGCAACTTACTCTTGTGACAATAGTTAATAGAACAGACTGACATAGAGAAGGAAGTTTTGTTTAAAAATAGATCAACAACTGAGAAAGGAAACATGAACTTACCAAATGTAGACAACAAACACATTGACACCCTAAATAATTGACATTTAAGGCAAAGATCCTCTAAATCTGCATTTCTAAATTTTAAAGCGATCCCTTGTTGTTGTTGCTGTTGTTGTTGTTGTTGGGGGTTTCTACTTTTTTTAAGTGAATGTTTTGTCTTGTACATGTTGGTTGTTATCATGCATGTATATGTGTTCACTCTCTTCAGGTGCAGGCTTCTGTTGGTGATAGATTACAACATGATAGAGTGTCTCTCAATGAACATGATATTCAGGTACTTGAATGTAGCAATATATATTTTTATATTAGGGAATGCGCTAGCACTTCTATATTGGTTTTACCCACTTTTTCAAATCATAAACAGTATATACCACCCCCATCACCACCACCACCAAAAAAATGCTCATATCTGAGCTAAAACTCAAATTGTCACCATATTGTGGTTTGATCACTATTAGCACCATAAAGACTCCTAGTGTGTCCTGAATCCTTCACTATTATTATGCACAGTGGATGCCAAACACAGCCACACAAAACCAAAGCTCATGACTCACTCTGGAGCTCATTAGCAACCAAAAGGGCAATTTTAGTTCCCAAAACTACTTCAATGTTTCTTGAACGAATAACATTTTCTGGTTTTCTAAGCAACTTACTCTTGTGACAATAGTTAATAGAACAGACTGACATAGAGAGGGAAGTTTTGTATAAACTGAGAAAGGACTTACCAAATGTAGACAACAAACACATTTACACACTAAATAATTAAGATTTAAGGCAAAGATCTAAGGC